>JAAGEH010000152.1:1731062-1798428 GCA_011751065.1 Lasiurus cinereus
GGGCCTCAGAGGGACCCACAGCCCGCCTCACGCCTGTTCACATGGGTGCCAGGCCTCAGAGGGACCACAGGCCACCTCACGCCCGTTCACACACACACACCTGGGGAGGCACCAGAACAAGAGGGGCTCTGCTTTGCGCCAGCAGCCCATCCCCCAGGCACCGTCTAACCAGACACCAGGGCGGGGTGTGAGGGTGGGGACACAGCCATATGCACTCACCCCTCCAGTGTCTTTGCCAGAAACTGGTATGTAAAGGGGATTTTTTTAACATGACCAGGCTAATTGTTTTTTTATTCTCATAAAAGTGGAAGGATCTTGTATTTCAGTAGAACACAAGGGAATGATTTTCCTCCTTCAGCAAAGAAGTAACAAAGACACATTATTCAAGGCACGGGCGCCAGCTGTCCTTGCTGCCATGGCCCCTGCGTGGCTGCGGCCAAGCCCCGTACCTGCTGCGAGGCGGAGTCGGAGGGCACCCAGGGGCCATCAGGAGTGTGACCCAGAGGGAGAGAGACGGGGGGAAAGGTAGGCCGGGGCCTCAAAGCTATGTCTTCAGCATAAGCCGCAGCCTCGCATGCGTCCCCGACCACGGAAATGGGAGAGCCTTGCACGGACATCCCTGCGTCCTTCCCACCCAGCGTGGGGGCCCTGGGCCCCATTTGGCATCTGTGGCTGTGGCCAAGCTCCTTGGGGTCCTCAGCGGCTCTCCATCCCCCTCCGCTCCCCGGGCAGGTCCTGGCCGCTGGCCTCCGCCCCTGGTTCCCTGGAGTGCTGCTCTCCCTGCAGCGGCTAGACAGCCGGTCACCGTGAGGGGGTGGGACAGGCACGAAGGCGGTGTGGCCGTGCCCAGGGCCCAGACAGACCGCTCACTTCTCATGCGCAAAGTGCCTGAATCTGGAGAGGGCGGACAGAGGGCCACCGGAGGGGATGGGCGTGCGGGAGACAGGGTGTGCGGCTGCTGGGGCTCCGGGAGAGTCTGCCAGCCCCGTCGCCAAACATCCTCTGCTCACTCGACGCCTGTTCCGAGTCCCGCCATCCCCGCCTGTGCTGCCTCTGGAGCCCTTGGCGGGGAGGCCCCTGCCGTCCTGCCTTCATGGAGCTTCCAGGAGCGGGAGGAAGGCGGGGGGGAGACAGACAGAGAGGCCGAGGCATGGGGCCAGCCACGGCTGACGGGAGGGCAGGGCCAGCTGTCATGACTACTCCTGTGCTGGCCAATCAGTGGAGACGGTGGCCCTGAGGAGAAACACCTGGAGGTCCCAGTGCAGCTCTGTCTGTGCAGCACCCACGCCTTTCCAACCCTCCCCGCATGGTCCCTCTCTCTCCCTCCCTCCCTCTCTCTCTCTCTCTTTCTCCCCATCTCCCTCTCCTTCTTTCTCCCCCTCTCCCCCCATTCCCTCCTTTCTCTCACCCTCTCCCTTTTTCTCCCTCTTCCTCTCCCTTTCCCCCATCCATCCTTCTCCCTCTCTCTCTTTTCCCCACTCCCTCTCCTCCCTCCTCTCCCTCTCCTTCTCTTCTCCCCTCTCTTTCTTTCTCTCCCCACTACCCCCTAAGCTCCAAGAGCCGTTCTTTGGCAATAACTAGTTTCCTGGGCCTGTTACTTCTCTGACTCACTTCTTCTACCTCCGCGACTTTCTAAATAAACTTCCTCTCACCACTTGAGTCTTGGCCCTGAATTCTTCCTTAGCCAGAACTCAAGCACCAGGGCCTGGGCTGGCAGCTTTTGTGCCGCTAGCGTTAGAGGAGCCAGAATAAGCTTTCCGATCGTGCTCATTATTGTTTCAGAGAAAGGGTTGAGAAGATGATATCCTCATGCAAGGTTATGAGCAGGAAATCAGTTTTGTTCTGGTTTTTCATTTGATTTTTCAACACAAACTGAAGATGTGTTTTCTGCTGAGATTCAGTAATTATCACGGAAAGGAAGAGAGCCTAGGATGTGGGTCAGTGTTTTAAACTAATTTCATTTCTGCAGAAGTCCCTGTCTTTGGGGGTCTCCAGCCGCACACAGGACCGTGTTCATTGTGCATTTAATCCAGCCTCTCAGACCTCCCCCTCTAGCTCCTACTGGTAACTACTGATGTTCCCTCTGCCCCAGGAAGGAGGCCAAGGACAGCTAGAGGTCACCCCAGACCGCAGGCCTCTCCCAGGTGGTTTAAAGGAAAATAATAGCAATGACTTAACACCTGCCGAGCCCTGGGAGCCCAAGGAATGTCCCTCACAGCGGTCTCAGACACGCATGGGTTCATGTCGGACCAGGGACGTCCGTGCATTCGCTCGAGATGGACACAGAGCTTGTCCAACAGCACTGGCCCAGACGGCAGGTACAGCGACCAGAGCCACGCAGGGTCTGTGGGAGATGCAAGCACCAGAGAAGTGGCAGCGGGTGCCTGTGCCAGGAACCCATCTCCTGCCAGCCTGGCACCATGGAGACATCCCTGCGGGCACCAGACTCCTGACCGGGTGTCACAGGGGCTTTCCTGAGTCTGAGCCTCTCCTGGCTTTCCCTGAGTGATGACTGGGAGCTGGAGGAAGAGGAGCGGGTCTGGACACCCGAAAGGAACGCTGGGACCTTCGGGGCAGCGCCTGGGAGGGGGGTGAGAAGGAAGAGCAGGGGTGGCTTTCCCAGGGCCCATGGCCCCTTTGGTCCCAGAGCCCTCCCTCCTTGCAGACAAGTGGTCACCCTCCATGGTGCCCTCTGAACCGCCCTTTCCTCTGTTACAAAGACAAACCTGTCAGCATGTGGTGTGCTCAGTCTCGCTTTTCTGCTTTGATTTCATTTTATTTTTTGAAGAAGAAAAGAGAAATAAATAAAAATTTCTCGCACCAAGTTCCCACAGTAATTCCTGGAAATCATTCCAGACTCAAGATTCATTTGCCTGTTAAGAAAAAAAAAAACACCAAGACTCTTCCTGCAGCTCTGGGCTGAGCTCCAGGCGATGGGGGTTTCCACTCCTGCCAAAAGCTCCAGCAACGTGGCAGCCGCGAGGCCCGAGCGTGTGGGCTCAGACGCACTCCCAGCCGCCCCCGGGGCTCGGAGGGAGGGAAACACAGCCGTCAGCCCTCACACTTACGGACTCAGACACAGGTGACGGGCGGGAGGCACGGCCTGAGAGGTGAAGCTGTTCGTAATGCCCCAGATCCCGGTAACCCCGGACGGTCTGTGGACCCTCTTGCTGAAGACCGACGGGGCAGCTTCCAGGGGAGACTGATGGTTCCGTAACGTTGTGATATATGGGACGTGTTCAGGGTGTTATGCAGGAGCCAGGGAAGAGACCGGGCTCTTTTACTTCTGGTGGGCTTGTACGAGAAAGAGCACAGGAGATGGGGCCTCTGGGAAGGACGCCAACTACCTTTTGGTTCATTGAGACCTTCAGTCTTTTGAACCTCATCACCTGTCATCCACCCATCCATCACCTATCATCTACCCATCATCTATCCATCCATCTTCTATCCATCATCCATCCATCACCTGTCCATCATCCATCCATCACCTGTCCATCTATCCATTCATCTTCCACCATCACCTTCTCTCTGCAGTGACTGAGCAGGAATGCTCAGGAGGCTTTCACAGGATGCAGAGCAGCCAGCAATGGCCTCAGGACGGCACTGGAACACCCAGGCTCCGACGGCTGCACCCTCTGCTGAGAAGCCTGTGCCCCTGAGTGCAGGGACAGGGCCATCCGGCATGGCCATCACTGTCTCTCATGGCCATCTGGCATGCCTTCTCCCATGGCCGTCTCGCATGCCGTCGCTGTCTGGCAGGCTGTCTGGCTGGTGAGGACAGCTCAGCCTCGCTCTCTCACTGTCCGATCTCTCCACCAGGAAAGAGGATCTGGTACTGCCATGGCTGAGGAAGGGGTGAGCATTTGCCAGGGTAACGGGACGTGCACCTGCACAGGGGGATCCCCGACCTCAACATGGCCGGAGCAGGCGGGGCTCAGCTGTGCTTCCACTGGCCCAGCCTTCAGGTTGAGGCCTCGTCCCCGGGCCCAGCTGTGGCCGGCTGCTGCCACCAGGCCAGGCGGCGGAGTGGGGGGTCAGGCCTCCCTCCATTCAGCTCTTCCCCCCCCCCCCGCCCGTCACACACACACACATTGCCTCGCAGTGCTGTCCAATCAGGATGGACTCCTGAACCAAGGTGTTCAGATCAGGTGTGTTGGGGGCACACAGCCAGGATGGTCTCACGCCCGGGAGCCGGAGCCTCCCTTCGCTCCAGGGTGATCTGGCCAGCGTGATCGGCCGGTGACTCCACGCCCCTGGGTAACTGGAGAGATGCCTAGGCGGGCACATCTTCTTGGGGTCCTGTCCATATGGCCTGAGGAGTCCCATGTTCGCGATGGCTCAGCCGGGTTCCTGGCATCGGTGCTGGGACTGTTGGGGGTCTCGGCTGTACTTGCAGCTCACGGTCGGGAGTGGTACCTCGCTCGCATCTCCACAGCTCCGCAGAGGCACGCGTGCAGTTAGGGATCGTGGGACACGTTCAGAGAAAGCTGACACGTGAGGACGGTCAGTGGACATACCCGTGTTTGAAAACTCACCTGTGAGATGTTGGATTGACAGATCGGCCCAGTACGGCCGGTCAGGAGAGACTGGGCTGAGCTGGGCTCTCAGGGCTCAGTCAGGAGGCCTCGGTTCGTGCCCACTGCCCACTCGGTTCCCCAGGACGGGGCACAGGGCGGGGGCAGGGCTCAGAGGCCACGGTTCAGGAGTCTGAGTAGGAAGGCCAGGCTGGGGAGCTCAGGGAGCAGCGTCCAGGACGGAGGGGTCCGGTCTCGGCACAGGCCACGGGAGGGAGGGGTGCTGGCCCATGGAGAGCGCGCACATGGAGGGACCACCATCACCTCGCCTTCCTCAGTGATGGCACTGATGCTCGGGGGCCTGAACCCAGGTCTCCACATTGAACGGGGCCAGAGGCGAGCCCCAGCCCGAGCCAGCGGTGAGGTCACTGAGCATCACGGCTCAGTCTGCCGATGGCGTGAGGATGTGCTGGTCATGGAGGCAGCGGGTTCTCTCTCTGCCGTTAAAATGCCTCCGGGAGCGAGGGCGAGGCAGACTGCGGTCAAGCCGCCCGCTGGCCCGCGGCTCGGGCTGGCACGGCTGGGGCTGGCGCGGCCTCAGAATGGCGGCTGCTCTGTTCCAGGCCACAGCGACCCGACGGCCTTCACCTCTCGTGTCCCGTCTCCGGGATCCACCTTCACCTCCATCCTCTGCAGCCACGCCCCAGGCACCTCCCCTGGCGGAGGGACAGGGCTGCTGAGCTGCTGCATCTGCCCCTCCCTGTCCCCCCAAACCCTGGTGAGATCATGCCCACTCCCCACAAGCCTCTGACAAGCTAGAAATCATAAGGGGTAAATCATACGCTATCGCAGGCAGATAAAAAATGGAAAGTTTAAGCAAAAAGGAATCCGAAGTAGCAGCCCACACCGGGCAGGAAGCCCGCTGGAACTGCTGCGTCTGCAGCCGGAGGCGCCGACGGGAGATGCGGGCGACGCTTGGCGGGCACTCCTGCGATCAGGGTGCAAGGGGGTGGGGGGGAGTTTAAGGATCTGTCAGAGGGAGAAAGGAAACGGGAAGCCAGGATGTTTGACTGGTCTTAAAGCTGCGGAGCGTGGCCAGGCAAACACCGGACCCCGACCACAGGACGCCCACGCCGTTTGCTTGCGCTCTGCAGCGTACGGTTGGACTTGCCAGAACTGCTGTGGTCTGGGCTCAAGGAGTTTAAGTAAAAGGAGAGTTCCCAGGCGGGGCCCATCCGAGCAGCATCTTTGCGGTACATCCTCTGCCGAGGCCATGGTCAGGCGCGGTCCTCGAAGACGGTGACCACGAGCCACCGGCCAGCAGGGAACCACACCTGCGGGCCCGCCTGTGGCCCTGAGCAGGGAGCACCCTCAGCCCACACCCATGGAGGGGTTGGGGTGTCAAGAGGCTCTTTTACCAAATGCCACTCACATAGGCTTTCCTTTCCCATGAGAAAAGCAAAGTGTGGAAATTCAAAAGCTGCCTCTCTCCCACCTGTGTGAGACGCCGCACACTCGGACGCTCCTGGCTCCGACGGGAAGGCTGTGGCTGACCGCGAGTCGGCCCCTACTCCTGGAGACCCGGTGTGGACGCTGCTGCCCCGAAAGCACCTGCCGGACACCCTCTGGGGCGGCCTCTTGGGGGTTCAGAAAACAGGGTCAATGGAGGGTGGACCCCAGACCTGAGGGAGCTCTCACGCAGCCAGACCAGGAGGCCATGCGCCTGCTATTTTCACACCTTCTGAGGCGAGTCTTCTTTCCCGGGCCCACACGAGCCTCCCGGTGCTCTGCGGGCCCCTGAGGGCTGTGCTCCAAGGCCCCTTCCTGGGCACGAGCTGGGGGCGGGCCAGGGAACGTGGCAGCCACCGGGCCAGATGGAAAGAGATGTCGGCTTTATTACAGCGTGAGTTAAGAACAGGCAGGTGCCCAGCAATTTCTGTCCAGATTACCCCTGTAGACTCCTAGCCAGGCTTTATACTCGGAAAGCTCCAATTACTTTATAACTTTCTGAAAACACATCACACTGCCCTGTTCCAGTGCCGTGTCTGTAACCTTCCCTACCATGTGAACGACGATGTTTCCCCCTTGGGATTAAAAACGTGAAGAAATAAACACTGTTTCGTGAAGCATGATGATGGAGGACTGTGTGGATCTCCTTGGAAAACAGCTTTCCGTGGGATGAGGGTTCCGTGGCAGCGGGGAGCGCTGTGGCTGCTGCAGGCCTCGTACCATGGACGCCGTGTCTGCTGTCCCCTCTATCGTGGGAACTGGGCTCCGAGGACCCGCAGAGCCAGTCCCCGGAGCACCCCCGACTCTCTCTTCTGGGGCCTCTTCTTGTCCCGGGGCCCTGCCCACAGCCGGGGTGACCACGGCTCTGAGGGGCAGCTCCGAGCACATCTGTGATCAGAGGGGCATTGAGTGTCCTCCAGCTGAGCTGGGGGCCTGGCGGGAGCAGCCCCAGGAGGCACGGCCCGGTGACTTGAGACCTCTGTGCGGCTCGATGCGGAGAAGCAGGGACTGGTCTGGGGTCAGGGTCCACGGTCAGTGCATTCTCCCGGGTGCCTGGCCGGGCCTGGGCTTTGATGGAGGACAGCGCTCCACACCCCTCCCTCTGTATGCGCTGCCGACACTGGTGAGTTGGCCTGGTGATGCTGACCGCCAGCTCTCTCCCCGTCAGGTACGAACACCCGCATCATCGTCTCTTGAGCCGTTCACTCCTCCCTCTCTTTCCAAAGACGCAGCCCGGTCCGTTCCCCCACCTGATACCGCAGCCCCCACTCCCTGCGGCCGCCCCTCTGCCCCGCCCTCCACCGCCCCAGCCCTGGGCCTCGCTTCTGCCTGGGATTTCCAGGGTCTCTCCCAGCACACCGTCCCGCCTGAGGCCCGGAGGAGGAGGACAGCCGCAGAGATGGGAAGAGAACGAAGGCTGGGGAGCGGGTTTTTCTCAAAGAAAGAACTCACATCCAGAGAGAGAGAGCAGCATCTCCCCACGGAGACACCCTGACGCCTCGTGGTCCCAGGGAAGGACCCTCAGCCTCTGAGGAGACGGGCAGGCGGCTTTGGCTGTGACGGCAGCTCCCACCTCCGGCAGAGAAACCGCCGGGCTGGAGAGGAGGAGACGCCGAGCCAGCCTTGTCACCGCCCGTCTCCTCACACACAGGCTGCTCCCTCCTGTCACTCGGCAGGTGCCAGCACCCCGTCTGACCTGGGAGTCGCAGGCGCCCAGCAAAGCCCCCTGCCCTGGCCCACCCTCGCTCCTGCCCCCCTCTCCCCTCCCTTCAGCCTCCCCCTGCAGGGACCCACAGCCCAGTGCTCCCTCCCTCGTCCGACTTCCCCACCACCACTGTGGGTAGAAACACGGGGGCGGGGAGGGGCAGGTTTGGCGATGTTCCTAAGTCAGGATGGAGAGGAAGAGAACTGAAGTCAACTGCCGGGAGCTTCCAAAGCACACGCACGTGTGGGACACGCCGAGCGCGGCGAGTGAGGAGGGATGAGCGGAGGCGCGCAGGCCCGGGAACGCTTGGTGAACAAATAGCGGGAGCCACGGGCGCGCTCTGAGTGCTGTCCTTGTTCTAACTAGCACACGGTTGCGGAGCCTGGTCTTCACGGCGGCAACGGGAAGCATCAGCGTGTGCTGGACACGACGCTCAGACTCAGCGCTGCTGCAGATCCGGTCGGGGCGGTCCCCGCGGCAGGGGCCTCAGCGCTGCAGAGCCTGAGGACCAGGTGCTTATGTACCCGCGTCGCTTCCTGCCCGCGAGGCGGGTGACTACAAACGGTTGACAGCACAGAGCAGCCTGGCCAGCGAGGGCCGTGGGAGTTTCCGGAGACTGGCTCCCCTTAACACAGCGCAGAAATGGCGTGAGCATTCGAGAGTCTTCCCAAACCTTCTTTCGGCCGAGAGACTTAGCTCGCAGAAGACACTCTCCACCAGCCCAGCGCAGCAGGTGCCTGCTTGTTCCGGAGAGACTGCATTGGGGGGAGCTGGGATCCTCAGCGCATCTTACTGCCCATTCGTCTCAGAACCCTGGTCCCGCACTACAGGGTGTCGTTCCGGCCGGAGCAGCCTGGGGCGGGCGTGGGAAAGCAGGGCTCAGCCCTGCAGAGCACAGGCCTTGCGAGCACAGGGCGCTCCGGGGGTACCGTGCGGCATCTGTGAGCAGCTCTCTCACTGTCGTCTGATGGGGACAGCACACCGTGACATTGCGTCCCCATCCCGCTCCCAGGAGCTCTGTCGCTACGGGGGTCCCAGTGCCCAACAGGAAACGCTCCGGTCGCCCAGCCTCGTGGAAGCCTCTTCGCTGCGCGTTAGCCTCCGGGCGACACAGTGAGACGCCCGTGCCGGCCAGTCCTTCACGTCCGGCCGGACAGCACTTCTCCCGTGAGGAGGCCGCTGCTGCCCGTGAGCCTGTCGGCAACACGTCACGGCCCCACCCCTGGTGGCTAAGGAGGGGTGGCGGCTAAGGAGGGGTGGCGGCATCGCCCTCCCGCCTCCCCGGGGCACCCCTGGCTGGGGCGGCGGCATCAGGCCGTCCCACGTGTAGCCGTGGGAGGAAACACGGGGCGGTTTCCCACGGTGGCCGCCCGCGCCGTGTCCTGCGCGACCCGCTCCGGCTCTCCAGCCACACCCTCCCAACACGAGCAGCGTGACGGTCGGTGGGTGTGAGGGGCTGCTCGCTGCACCTGTTTCCCCGGTGACTGAGGAGGTCGAGATGTCCCTGTGCTCCTTGACCATTGGGGTCTCTTCCTTGGAAAAATGTTTGTTTAAATCCGCTGCCCATTTTTTAAAATGCAGTTTTCTGCCTTTGTGTTGGGTCGTCCGAGTTCTTTGTATGTTCTGGACGCCAGAGCCTGGGCAGTGCGTGCTCTGCCACCGGTATTTCTGTGGCTGGTAACTGTCCCTGGCTTTCTGAAAAGCCTCAGAGAACG
Organism: Lasiurus cinereus; assembly: GCA_011751065.1. Lineage (NCBI taxonomy): Eukaryota > Metazoa > Chordata > Mammalia > Chiroptera > Vespertilionidae > Lasiurus > Lasiurus cinereus. Next base: position 1,740,506 of record JAAGEH010000152.1, read on the forward strand.
CGGCAACTGCTTTCCCCGTGGCGCCTGCTGTGTCGCTTCAGAGCCCTGGTCCAGCCCGGTCGTGGAGGGTTGCCAGGTGTCACTGCGTTTGGTGGTTTGCTCTGACGGTCAGCTGCTGACTCATTTTAGGTGCTTTGCTTATGGTGTGACGTGCGGTCCGCGTTACTCTTTTGCGCGGGTGGAAAGAGAACGGTGTGTGCGCTTATTTCTGGACCCCCTCTGCGCGGGTCCCTAGGTCTGTCCGGCTGCCAGCACCACAGCCTTGAACACTGAGCTTTGTAGGAAGTTTTGAAGTCAGGAAGGGTGAGTCGTCCGACGTGGTTTTGTTTTTCAGTGTGTTAGCTTGTTAGCACCCTGCTGAGCCATGGGAACCCGAGGGCCCTCTCCGTTTCTGCGCGAGGCCATTGGGAGCTGCGGGGGCCCTGGGGGTGCCGCCCCCCCCCCGTCCGGGACTCTCCCATCTTTCACAGGAGCGCCTCCATCCCCGTTTCCTTCAGCAACGCTGTACGTTTTTCTTTGGGGCTTTACCTCTCTGGTGGGAGTCATTCCGGGGTTTGAGTGTGCTGATGCTGTGGGAAACGGAGAGCTCTCTTCCCTCCCCCACCCCCCCTTTGCTCACGGAGGCGCGTGACCCACGGCTCCCCTTTCCTGCGACGGCTGCTTTTTCGCCGTGAGGTATGGCTGGCGGGCAGCAGTGAGTCCGTCTGAGGTCCCACCACCTGCCCGTCCCAGCAGACACGGAGGAAGGAGCTTGAGGTGAAAAGAATCACCGGTGGACGAGGCGCTTCATGCCGCCGCGATGGCCGTGGAATAGTCAGTGTGACGCTCCTTGTCCAGCAGCACGAATGCCTCCGGGGTGGGGGGCTCAGCCCGACGCTGCTGGGGCGCTGGGACACTGCCAGGGCAGAGCCCGGGTCCACCCCCCAGACGGAGCCCCAAGTCAGACCTCCTTCCACACCACTCACCGCGTTAGCCTTTCTACACCCTCCCCTCCGGTAACCCGGCGCGGGGTCTGTTTCTGTTGGTTCGCTTGTCTTGTTGGCTCATTGCTGCTTTCAGTCCAGGTTCCGCCTGTGCGTGGCCCCAGGCAGACCTCAGCCTTCCAGTCCGAGATATTTCAGTAACGACGCTCCCCAGCCCCTCCCCGCTGTCTGCAGTGGATCCCACTGCGCATGTGCACCGCGTACTACGATGCGGTGTGTCCCTGAAACCTCGTAAAAAGGAAAACATTCCACCTTTTTAAATAGGAAAAAGCGTGTGTTCTGGTCCCACCAAGGGCCACTAGGCGATTTCACAGGCAGGAAACGACGTCCGCTGACCGTCTGTGCAGTCAACAGCTGGAGAGAAACAGTCCCCACACGGAGGCAGCCAGCGCTTTGCTGTGCCAGCATCTCCCCTTCCTCGGCTCCCCAGACTCGCCCCTTTGGACGCTCGGTTCTCCGCAGCCAGACCGCTCTTCAGCCTTCAGCCACGCACACGCACGGCGGGGCCCGGCCGCCTCCCGGGGTCTAAGGCGTGTTCGGGACACGGGGCGGGCACGACCTCCCGGTGGGGTATCCCCTTCCTCCCACCCCCGGCTGGAAGCTCTTCTTTTTAAAAAAGGGAGAGAGATCCATTTCTGTAAAACCTTTTTACAGTTTATTTTCTGCTGTTCATCTTTAAAGTATAAAAATGAGGCTCGAGCTAAAGGCAGCGTTCCCGTGGTGAAGCGTTGACCGTGTGAACAAATAAATAAATATTTACAGTCTTTGGCAAAACAAGCGAAGTCTCATCAATCTGTACGAGAAGATGGTTTAGAAAAAAACATAAATAATTTACAAAAATATGGTACATTCTAGTATTCACATCACCATCCCACACCGCTGCGGCCTTCGGCAAACAGCGGCCTGCGGCCAACAGCGCCCCACGGAGGGCCACACCCTCCCCCCTCAGTCACGTCCGCCCCCTACTGTCGTGGGAACAGAAGTCCACAAAAGAGTAAAAAGTGCAGCAAAGTACAGAGCACCAGCCTCAGAGGAAGCAGCAAACCGACTGTATCGGTGAGACGGGAGGGGAGGCAGAGCTTCAGGGCGCCATCTGGCCGGAAAGGAAATGGGAACAGAAGGAGGGAGTTGCCCCGTCGGACAAGACCAGCTTCTCTGCCGAGACAACCCCTGCAGAAAGGTCAGGCGGCTTCCGGCACCGAGGAGCCCGGCCGAGGGGCCGTGCCGTCCCGGCAGCTCTGGCCAGACTGCTGCCGCGTGCGGTTAGCCCCCATCGGATAGGGGACGGGAGGAAGGTCGCATCAGAGCCACCGCAACGCTCATCATCATTTATTTATTCTGCCGCGTGTTACAGCCGTGGTCTGACACATAAATTACCGAGCCTCGTCTGACAGGAAGTCTGCCGACACCACCTCTGTGCGGCTACGTGCCTGTCGGGGGCTAACCTAGCGCGCGCATGCCCTGTGACCCTGACGACATCAGCCAAGTCCCGGATGGCTGCCTCCTGCCCTCCTTCAGGAAATACGGGCTCAGCACGTGTAACCGGAGCCTCAGGAAACCATCACCGATGAGGCGCAGGCGGCTCTGCCGTGGTCTCAGAGCCTGGGCTGGGCCTCAGACGCCTGCCTGGCCTCGGGGCAGAGGCGGGGAGAAGCCAGGAGGGCGCTCGTGGGCCAGGTGGCGACTGGTGAGCTCTCCCGGGGCCTTGACGCTCGAGCAGCCGGGGGAGGGCCCCGTGGAGGCACCGCCAGGCCCCACCTAACCCGGTGCCAGCAGTGGGCAGATGACTCCTCCGGGGCAGACCCCATCTGTCACTGGAGGAAGATTAGGGGAGGGCTCTGCCTGGCCCGGCCACGCCCGATTTCAGCCATGAGGGCATCTCTTCCTGTGGGCGTAACGTGATGGAGCGTGGACAGCCCCACAGGAGCAGCAGCCGCTGGGCGTGAGGCCTGAGTGGCGATAACGGCTCACGCACGGAATGCCCGGCAGCTCCGTGGGCACGTAAACACGGGCGGCAGCCACACTTGACACGCACACGTCGTCTCTAAGCGAACAGGAAGAAACGACGCCACGGCGGCAGCCGGGCCACATAAAGTCTCATGCGCCGTCACTGCTTCCTGGCGGCTGGGCATCCGTCTCCGGGGCCCATTGGCTCTGCCCTCTGGAGGCGCTTGGGGTGGGGTGGAGGAGGTGAAGAGCCGCTCGAAGCGAAGGTCAAGTCAGAAGACGCTGCCAGAGAGGGAAGCCGGGGGGCCAGGCCGAGGAGGGTCTAGGAACAGCATCTACGGTGCATGGGGACACGCGCGTCCAGTTCACACGTCTGAAAAACAGGCCTCGGTTAGGACAGACATTGGTCTCCTTCCGTTTTCCTTCACCTCCAACCTAAAATGCTGTTCTTTTAATGTAAAAAAGACATCCATGCTCCACCAGCGTGGCTCAGGGGTGGAGCATCAACCTATGAACCTGGAGGTCACAGTTTGATTCAGGGCCCAGCCGGGGTTGCCGGCTCCATCCCCAGTGTGGGGCGTGCAGGAGGCAGCCGTTCCATGATTCTCTCTCATCATCAATGTTTCTCTCCCTCTCCCTTCCTCTCTGACGTCAGTAAAATATATTTTTAAAAAGACATCCACACGCAGCTGAATGATGCATGGACACAGACCTGCAGGGAGGGGACAGGTGTCCAGAACGGCCACTGGCACAGGACAAGGACCTGCACTAGAGCAGGAAGGTCAGTCAGACCTGAGCCCTTGCTCAGCCTCAGCATCTGTGTCACGTGTGTTCTGAGCAGCAGCACTGAGCCTCCCTTGCTTCTGGTGCAAGCGGTGTTTTCCGGTCTGCGTGAAGGTGTTAGGCTGGTGGGAGCCAGCTTCCCTCCAGGTCGGTAATAATGTGAGTCAAATGCACTTGTAGAAAGAGCACTGAGCCTCCTTCCTGTCGGCCCTCCTGCTTCCCCCTCCCCCTGCTTCCCTCCTCCTCCCTCTCTCTCTCACTCTCTCTTCCTTTCACAAGGGCAGGGCTGTAAATCCCATTAGGGACTTGGGGTGGGTGCCTCGGACGGGTGGGGCTGTGAACATTTGCTAAGTGTATGGCCTCCCACATTCCACTTCAACCGTTACAGCAGCTCAAGCTGCCAAACCAGCCGGTGCCAGGGCCGAGCCCTCCTCACGCCACAGCCCGTGACCAACCGCACAGGTGCACGGCTGCCTCGGCCTGGCCGTGCCCACACCCACCTCTGCATTCGTACTTGAGGTCCGAGAAATAGACCATTTCTTGAGAGAAGACGAACAGGCCCAGCCGCCCGCCCGCATAGGTTTGGTCGTAGATGGGTCCCGAGTCTGCCATGACCTGCTTCCCTTCGTGCACCAAGACCCTGCGGGCAGGGGGGTGGGGAGGAGGGAGGGAGTACTTGAACTCTGGGGAGGGCCCTGGGGGGAAACTGCTTGCTCCAGGCCATGCCCCAGCTGCACTCAGGCCTCACCCCCATTCCCCTCCCCCTTCCCCAACCCTCCCAACGCTGCCATCTCTGACCCGGAGCAGGGGCTTGGCCACCTCTGCCTTTCAGAGCCAGAGACAGCGTGTCCTTCCGTCCCTCAGGAGCAGCTCACCTTACGTAGCCCGTCCGGGGCCTGATGTGGGGGATGGGGGGAACCTCCCCTATGTGTAACCCATCCGGGGCCTGGGGTCAAGGAGGACCTCACCTTATGTAGCCCGTCCGGGGTCTGTGGGTCAGGTGCCACCGGTAGGCAGTGTAGTCCTTCCAGCCAATGTTTTTGGGGTCGTGCCACAGCGTCCGCACCTGAGGGAACATCGCCCCGAGTCCTGAGTGCAGTCACAACAGCAAAAGGGAACGGGGGTGTTGCTCTGCACACCAACCCCAAGACTCTGTCCGTGGAGTGAACTCCAGGGCGGATGGAGAGTTACCCATAGGGACCAGCACGTTCAGTGCTGAGAGCACAGCCCTGAGCCGGGTCACGGAACCAGGTTCTGGACCCTCCATGCCCTGAGCCAGGACTGGGGGAGAAATGCCTCCTTTTAAACTTCTCCCTGTCTCAATGGCCAGAGACCCGCCCATTGTGTTTACCGAGTACCAGCACGGGGCCCGTAGTTAGGGGGAGACTTGCTTGATAAGAGGTTAACATAACTGTCGCTGAGTAAAGGACAAAAAGGAAGGTGGGTGTCCTCGAGGCGGGCCAGCCCCGCCCCTCACCTGCCCCGCCGTGTTCCCCGTGTGCCACAGCGCGTTCCTCAGGTGCTCGCCGGTGCCAGTGGTGGAGTTGACCACCTTGAGGGACACGCCCGAGTAGCCGTAGGCGCGGGTGGGCTGGTCCTCCCAGTAGGTCTGGGTCACCTGCTTCCACATCACCACGTAGAAGCGGCTGCTGGACTGGTAGCCGAAGACGAAGCCGGCGTAGTCGTCGTCCCGGTCGGTGTTCACGTAGAAGGTGCCGCTGAAGTCCACGGACCCGAACTCGTCGAAGCCTGCGCGCGAGGGGCAGGGCCGGGAGCGGTCAGAGCAGCCGCCCGAGCGCTGGCCCGCCTTCGCCACGCGGACCTCGGGCGCTCGGCGGCGCCTCCCGACCCGGGCTCCGTCCCTGGGGTGGGAGCACACGTACAGGGGTCGTCTCTGCAGATCCGACCCTTGGAGCCACGCAGAGCCCCCGCGCTGCGTTAGTGACGGTGGTGGCTCGGGCTCATAAACCAAAGGGCAAGTGGCTTCCTACAAACAGCCTTCCAGAGGCGAGGGCAAGGCGGGTGCAGCGCTAAGCAGAGGTGGTGACGGCCGCGGGGTCGGGGCCCAGAGCACCCCGAATCCCCTGTGGCTGTGAGGAGCCGCGTGGGCACCGCGGCCCAGACCGGGAGGGCGCGAGGCTCACCCACGGCGATGCCGGGGTCCGAGTTGGCCGTCTGCACCAGCTCCTTGCCCTGGTGGCGGATGACCCAGTTGGGGTCGATCTGCGTGGTGCCCTTGGGATCCAGGTGCACCATCTGGAAGTTCCTGAAGTCGGTCTCACTGATGGCGCTGTTCTCGGGACACACGTCGTCGATGTCGGGGACGCTGTCGTTGTCGAAGTCGTCCTTGCAGGCGTCGCCCCGCCCGTCACCTGCCAGGAGGCGAGACCTGCCGTCAGGGGGGGGTGGGGGACACGCCGGCGTGCTGGGAGCGGTGGGCGGCGCTGACCGAGCCCTGTCACACCCACCGTCCGCGTCCTCCTGGTCGGGGTTGGAGACCAGCCGGCAGTTGTCCCGGTCGTCGGGCACCCCGTCGTTGTCGTCGTCCGAGTCGCAGGCGTCGCCCCGGCCGTCGCCGTCGTGGTCGGCCTGGTTGGCGTTGGCGATGTAGGGGCAGTTGTCCTGGTTGTTCTGGTGGCCGTCCTCGTCTATGTCCTCGTTGTCGTCACACTGGTCCCCCACCAGGTCGTTGTCCACGTCGATCTGGGCATAGGCACTGCCGTGAGCAGGGTCTCGGAGACCCTCATCCCCGGGAGTGGCTCCCCAAGATCACTCTGCCATCTGAACACAGCCCGGCGGGACCTGGGTCTCCATCCCCGCCCTCTCCGAGGGGCCTCTCCCGCCGGGAGCCCTTGCTGACCGTCCGCGGTCACACACGGCGGGTTACAGTTGTTCATATGGAAAGTAACACAACAACTGATAAATAATAATGCAAGAGTAGCCCTGGCCAGCCGCTCAGTAGTTAGCGTGCCGGCCCCTGGACCGAAGGGTCTCAGGTTCGAGGGCATGAACCTCAGCTGTGGGTTTACTCCTTGCCCCCAGTAGGGGCCTGTGGGGGAGGCAACTAGTAGATGTGTCTCACATCCATGTTTTTGTCTCTCTCTTCCTTCCACTCTCTGAAAATAGAAGAATATCCTTGGGTGAGGATTAAAATAATAGCAATCATATTGCAAGAATAACCTCTGCTCCATGTGCTCACAGCTGTAAGCCCACAGCTGCCCGCTCTGCATCCTGTGAACCACATACACAAGTTCTCACGTGTCTCCCGAGGCAACTCTGGGGAAGCAGCGCTGGCTGAGCCGGGGAAGTAAGTGCAGACAACGCAATGGCGGCGAGAGGCCCTCAGACCACACGGCGGGCCTCCGTCCGTCCAGCCGTGGCCACCGGGGCGCGTGTTCCCAGGTCGGCCTGGGCCGAGTTCAGGGACACTCACGGACAGACGTGCATTATGTCTGAGCCCGAAAGGCCCCGGCCCCACCCGCTCCGACGCCCGCAGCCGCCCACCTGATCGGGATTGTGCACCAGGGGGCAGTTGTCGCAGTGGTCGCCCACTCCATCGCCGTCCGTGTCCCTCTGGTCCGTGTTGTACACGTAGGGACAGTTGTCCCGCTCGTTGAAGACATCTGCGGGGAGAGGGCGTGGCCAGTGGGACAGAGCACCGAGCTCCCGTCCAAGTCCCTGACAGCCAGGCTCCCGCTGCATGGAGGGGCGGAGAGTGAGGACACACGGCTGCGTGGACGCGCCTGAGTGACAGTCCCTTCACTTTCAGGTCGCACCTGGGTGGCCACTGGCTGTGCCCAGTCAGCCTGCGTCCAGGTGCTATTCTCCGAATAGCCACTCAGGACACGTGCCCTGGGTGCGGGGCGAGCGAGCAGCTGAGGCTCCGAGGCCCTGGCACCGTCCCGAGAGCGGGAAAGGAACGGGCACAGATGCGGGCTTTCGGGTGCCACCTTCACCCAGAAACCTGAAACAGATCACGAAGTCCATCGAGGCAGGAGCTATGAAGAGACAGAGGTTCCCAGTGGATCACAGCATCACCCGTCGGTGACAAGGCAGCAAACAGCCCAATCCAAGAGCCCGGGAAAAGCGGGAGACAGGCCTGGGGCGGGGGGGGGGGGGTCTCCGGGGGCAGGGGCAGCAGGACAGGACCAGAAGCTGCGACTGTGCACAGCCCAGGAAGGGCGGGCGGGCGGGCGGAACAGCTTGGAGGCGCCTCCTCCCAGCCGGGGGCAAGCTGAGCGGCCGGGCAAACAGCAGGGGCGGGGCCCGCTGCACTCGGAGTCTCAGACACGCATCGGACGGGCACTGACCGTCGCCGTCGATGTCCACGGAGCAGGCGTCGCCCTCGCCGTTGTGGTCGGTGTCCATCTGGGCGGGGTTGTGCACGTGCGGGCAGTTGTCGCAGCGGTCCCCCACCTCGTCCTGGTCGTAGTCGAGCTGGCGCGGGTTGAAGAGCAGCTGGCAGTTGTCCTGCGGGGAGAGGGGAGGAACTGGAGAGACAGCCCCGTAGACGCACCGTCCAGCAGAGGTCAGGGGTCAAAGCCAGCAGGCCGCACAGGCGGGGCCAGCCCAGCACACTCCTGACCTCAGACGCTCCCCGCCTCTACATGCACCTGCCTCTTGAGTGTTTTGAGGTTTTCTAGGGCAGAGGTGACAGCAGGAGCGTGAATACAAGTGTGAGTGACTGTGTAGATGAACGAACGAACGAACGAAGGAGTGCGTGAATCGGTCAGTGGGCCGGCGGAAGGCAGAGGCAGCAGAGCAGTGAGTGAAAGCTGGCACGTCCGCCCTGCAGGTCCCAGTTAGGAGTGGATGTCACACCGACACGGCCACAGGGCGCGGGTATCCGGGTTTCTCCGCAGCCCCGCCCACCACTGCGCCACCAACGAGAGGCCATTAAACTGTTAGCAACACTGCCAGCGCGGCCGGTCCCTTTGGTGAAGGACCAGCTTCTTGTTGGTGACGGTGACAGCAGCAGGAGCCCCGTCGCGACAGTTCACGCGACCGTTCAGTGTGAGGCTCTCTGCCTGACCCCTCTGCTCCTGACCCCACGCCGGCTCCCAGGACGTGGACCCCCACCTTCTCGTCGCTGACGCCGTCATTGTCGTCGTCGTCATCGCAGGCGTCGCCGATGCCGTCCCTGTCAAAGTCTTCTTGCCCAGAGTTGGGCAGCAGGGGGCAGTTGTCCTGGGACCAGAGGGAGCACAGGTTATGACCCCAGGCCCTTCCTCCCGGAGGCACAGCGACAGCGGGGGACTCAGATGGAGCCCCACGTCTGTCGGCCTCGTGGGAGGGCTGCCCTGGACACTCTGTCACCACCCCTACAGAGTGGAGACCCCGGACGCCGCGTCCTGAGCCCAGGACCCCGTGAGGCTGCGGAACGCCGGGGGAGGGACGGCCGCTCCGAGGAAACACGGATGCGGACGGAGCCCCCACTCCTCCTTCCGTGGACGTCCACTCCCAGGCGACACCTCGGCCGTGCGGCGGCTGTTCCAAGCCACGCCTCGGGCCCCCGATCCTGCCCTGGGTCAGCCCCTCCCAGAGGCAGGGGCGCGTTACGCATCCCCTCCGTTTACAGATGTCACAGGCGGACAGACGGGGACGAAGCGCCCCGGGGGTGGGGGGACAGCCCCCCAAAGGGTGGCCCGGCCTCACCCTCACCCGTTAGAGACGCGGGCTGCGGCCCAGGCGCCCTCACCTTGATGCAGTGGTAGGTGGCGTTGGTGGCACAGACCAGGTTCTTGTTGGGCCAGCCGTCCAGGTCCGAGTCCTCCCCGCAGATGAACCCGTCGCCCGCGTAGCCCGTGCGACACTCACACTTGTACATGGGGTCGCTGAAGTGGCCCAGGAAGATGCACTCGGCCTGCCGGTGGCAGCGGTGCGTCTTGTCCTGGCACGGGTTCTCGGGCTCACACACCTGGAGGGGGCCACACAGTGAGGACCTGGGGCCCCAGTCCTCCTCCCCGGGGTCCAGGCCCCGCGCTCAGGGCTGTGCAGCCTTCCCAGGCGGCCTCCCTAGGGTGCCTCCGAGTGACAGGCGCTGGGACTCTGCTCCTTCGGGAGCCCCCGGAGGCCCTCAGGGTCCCCACAGAACCCCGGTGATGCAGGAGCTGCTGACTCAGGAAAACTGGGAGCTGGTCCCCGTGGGTCCATGGCCACAGCTGAGCTCTGCCCCCACGTGGTCGGCTCTCAAGGGCCCGTCTCCCCAGAACATTGCCCTTCCCCCATCTCCACCCTCCGTCTCCCCAGATCCTGGCTGACTGTTGAAAGACTGAGTCACAAGAGGGCCGTGCGCCCTGCCCACCTGCTTTCCCGTCTGCGCGGCCTCCAGGCCCACCCCGAAGGGCTGGGTGCCCTTGTAGCGAGGCGGGCAGGGCAGGCAGTGGAACCCGGGGTCGGTGTTGACACAGCGCTGGGACTTGCTGCTTGTGGAGAAGCAGACGTCGCTGACCAGGGCGCACTGTGGGGACACGCAGGGTGAGCCGCCCCACCCGCCTCTGAGGCGCCCCTCTGTCCTGCCTGGGTGGGCACCCACCTCGTCCAGGTCCTCGCAGTGGGTGCCGTTGCCCAGGAAGCCCACCGGACAGGAGCCGCAGGACCAGGAGCCGTCGGGGAAGCTGTTGCACGGGGCGCCGGGGAAGCAGGGGTTGGACAGGCAGCCGTCTGCGGGGGCAGGGCGGTCAGGGCTGCTGGCGGGGACACTCCCTGTGCCCGGAGGCACGGGGCGGGGCACACTGCGGGGTGTTGTAGGGAAACGGAGGGGCGCACGTGCTGGAGAGGCCATGTAAGGGGTGACGCGACCCTGGGGGGCTGCACACGATGGGGATGCTGTGCATGGGGCGGAGGGCGGGGGGCCGCGCAAGAGGTCCCAGTGCCCCATGCACGTTGAGCCGCGAAGCTGGGGTGCACATGCGCAGCACAGGCCGCTGTACACGGTTCTGCTTTCACAGAAACGCGGGTGCGGAGGCGCCTAGGGGTGTGAGGACGGGGCCTGTGTGCCTGCGCCGGCTTTTCTACGTTCCCTACGGTCTCCTCCTCGTCCTCAGAATGAAAGCCCGGCGGTCACTTTAGAGACCATTGTGGGGGCCCGCGCACGCACCTGCGGGGCAGCTCCGCTTGTTGCACATCTGCCGCTCTGTGCGGTCGCCCACGCAGGCCTGCCCGCCGTGCTGGGGCTCCGGGCTGTTGCAGACGCGCGTGCGCTCGCGGATGCCGCCTGCACAGGTGACGGAGCAGGCGGACCACGGGGACCAGGGGCTCCAGCGGCCGTCGACTGCGGGAGAGGGGGACAGCGTCAGCCGGGCGCCCTGCGGGCCGGGCAGGGGAAGCCGTGATAACGGGGCTCCAGCGCGGCAGAATTTGGTGGGAGGCCCTTTGGTGACCGAGGTCAGGGGCCACGGAGCTGAGGTTTCGGGAGAGAAGTCACAGCCCCTTTGGGTGTGGAGGTGACGGGGCTGCAGGGACCTCGGTCATGTGCGCAGAGCTGTGACCTTGAGATTCAGTGTTAACGCCCCTTCCCAGCACCCCACGCCTTTCTCTGTGTGACAGGCCACCCAGGAACCAGCTCCCGAAGGAGGTCCTGGTGCCGGAGACCACGTTCTCTGTTGTCCTGGAGTCACACCCGGTGGCTGTCGTCTGGGCACCTGCTATGCCCGTTCTGGTTCTGGTTCTGGTTCTGGTCCCCTGTGCAGGTTGGTGTGACTTCCCAGGTGCTGGCATCGACGCCCAGGGCTGCCTCCTGGCCAGCCAGCAAGAGGGCTGGGCACCTTCTACTCTCGGGCCTGCCAAGCCGCAGTCCCAGCTGCCCCCATAGGCCCGCCACCCCCCGCCTCATCCCACTCACTCGGGCACGGGGCTCCCTGGCAGCCTTTGGTCTCGCGGCCGCTGCCTTTGCAGCCCTTGCCCCCCATCTGGGGCACCGGCGAGTTGCAGAGACGGATCCGCGTGATGTTGCCGACCCCGCAGGTCGCGGAGCAGGAGGACCACGGCGACCAGTGGCTCCAGCCGCCATCCTGCCGGACTAGCACACGAAGGCCTGGGCATCAGCAGGGCCATCGGCCTGGAGGGGAGGGACGGGCCGGAGCCTCCCAAAGCAGCCCTCGGAGCCCGACTCACTGCGGTGGTCGCACTTGCCCAGGGTGCAGGCCCGCGTCTGGATGGAGGGCCCCAGGCAGGTGTTGCTGGTGACGTCGCAGGACCTTCCTCTCTGCTGGGTGCCAGGCCCACAGGTGACGGAGCACTGGGTCCACTCCGCCCACGGGGACCAGCCCGCCTCGCCGTCCGCCACTGGGAGGGAGACAGGCCGGTCAGGCTCCCTGATGACGGTGCGGGAGGAGCAGCCGGGACAGCAGCCCCCGGTCCTAATCCAGGCCCTGCCGACGCTTGCTGATGACTGGCAGAGAGGGTGGACGGCGGGTGCAGCACCCCTGGGCACGCGCGGCCTGAGCCTCCCCCCGAGAGAGGAACACGAGGCACCCCCACTCACAGGGGAAGCAGGACGGGCAACAGTCCCCCTCCAGCAGCGACGGGTTGGCGCAGGTCACTGGTGGGCAGGAGATTTGGTGGCAAACGGTTTTGAATTTCTGCGGGGAAAGAGGCGTTCGTGGAGCCGCCCAGAGAAGTCGGCCGCGGGACTGGCAGTGGAAGGCCCCTGAACGGGCACCGTGGTCTCCACCCACAGACCTCAGTCTCCATCCTGCATCCGGAGCTGACCTCTGCGCTCCCCGCCGCCGCCCCCCCCCCCGCGCCCCCAGAGCCATGGCCACGGAGACCGTCCCGGCTGCAGGCGGCGGGCGGACAGGACTTCGGGGTGGCCCGGTGCTGTGTTATGTCTGACATCCTCTGCGGAGACGAGTGACAGGAAACTCGGAGGAGGACCTGAGGGACCCCCGGGCCAGGCTGTGGGCGGTGTCTCGGCGGAGCCTCCTGGCCCTCTCGGAGCGGAGTGGACCTAACACAGCTAGAGGGCCACCTGGCGCTCTGCCCACGGCCGGTGGCCTTTGGTGACGTGGGCCTCACCTCTGGACTTTGCTTTCTTGGCGCGCAGAGCAGGGGGCTGATGGGCGCCGTGCTGTGGCCACCTCTGCTCCCCCACGGCCGCTCGCGCTGCCCTACACCCGACGGCTCGCCAAGGCGGCTGCCCTGCCAGGGCCAGGGGCTGAGCAGCGCGGGCTGCGGGCCTCACCTTGCAGGTGCACCTGGTGCAGCTGTCCACCACCCAGGTCTCGTTTTCCGCGAAGAACCGGCCGTCCTGCCAGCACGCGGACATGTTCCTGGTCTTCGGGGGGCCGCCCATGAGCTCCCAGAGGACCTGGTTGTCGTTGGACTGGAAGGGTTTAAGGACAGACAGGAGCACTCGGTGGCCATGCTCCCGGTGAAAGGACGTCCCTCCCCCAGCTCCGCGGGCTCAGCGGCCAGGTGTGCAGAGCGATTCCCTGCGACGTGTGCCCGTGGAGGGAGCCGGTGTGCAAACCGCGAAACACACAGGCTGCTCACACCCGGGGCTGGCCATGCCGACACCTGACACGTGCTCACCACCCAACCCCACCCTCCTGGTGGAGGTTCCAGAAGGTGTCCTTGGTCTTGCTATGCCCATTCCCTCGACTCCCACGCCCACCCACGCCGGGCAGCCAGGAAGGGCTCGGCCCTTGGCTGTGTGTGTGGTGGGGCTGTGCGCGGTGGGCTGTGAGTGGTGGGTTGTGCCTGCCGCCCCACACCCACCACTTTCCGGAGGCTCTCGTGCAGCTGGTTGACCACGACACGCAGCCCCGACAGCTCACTGGCCATGCTGCCCAGCTCCTCGCAGGAGCGCTCGCACACGCCTGGACTCTGCGCGGCGCTCGGGCCCACGTACGCCATGGTGACCGCCGGGCTCAGGTGCAGCGTCTCCGTGTTCTCGCTGATGGCGTTGGCCTCCACTGCAGGGGTGTGAGGGAGAGCCTGGTTGGAACCGCTGTAGCGGGAGGACTGTCCTCCTCCTGACCCACTCGGACTCGGCGCTGAGCCCGCCCAGCAGGGGTCAGACAGCCCTGGGGACCCGCAGGGCCACGGCCGTGCTCCTCTATGTGGGCACCACGCTCTGTTCCCCAGGACATCCCTGACTCCGTCACATTCTACACGTGTCTGACAGCTCTCCCCTCTCCTCCACCGAGCTCCCTTCCTCTGTCGCTGTCCTCGCCCGGCCTCAGGCTTCTCCTCCTCCCCCCACACGGCTCGGCTCTGTCGAGGTGGCATCTATGCAAATACTGTAAGTTCCCCCCTAGCCCTCATTCTCACACTCACGCACATGTGCACACACGCGCACGCGAGCAGAAATCCACCCAGGACGGAATGTCGTTCGGAACACACCTACCTCCCTGGCTTTGCGGACAGCCTTTCCTGCTGAGCACGTCTTCCACTGAGTTTTCAAACACTAAGTAGACGTTCTGCAGCAGACCCTGCGGCGACAAGGAGAAACACGGGGATGGGCACACCACACAGGGAGGCCACACTACGAGGCCTCTGACATGGGTGTTTCTGAGCCTTCACACTCGGCCCCGGCACCTGGGGCGGGGCATCCTGTGCAGAGAGGCTGGGCATGACCCGCAGTGGGAGTTTAGAGGAAGGAGGGCCCGGGAGCTAGGAACCTGCTGAGCTCCACCTGAGGGTGTCCTCCAGGAGTACAGCAGCCTAATGCCCTGGAAGCGTCTGCCGGTCCAACCACAGACAGAGGAGAGGAGAGGAGAGGAGAAGAGAGGAGAGGAGAGGAGAGGAGGGTCCCCAAGGCGAGAGTGCAAGTGCGCGCCGGGCTGGGGCAGCTCACGCCACGGGGATTCTCGCCCCCGCCGTGACCCTGACACTAACCCTGGCCCTTGGCCCGGCCTCCGGAGATTAACCTGGTAAACTCTGGAGGCCTTTTACTCAAATCACCGAGCAGAGCACACACTTATTTCCAAAGAGCGCGGTGTCTGGAAGAGACGGTCCTGACGCCTGTGGCTTAGAAAGACCCTCTTCCCGAGGGCGTTCAGCGAAGACCACACGGTGTCACTCCCTGCCTTTCCTCTGGAAAACGGCGGTTCGCCCGTCCTGCTATCAGGTCTGTGACTGGGAGGGGGCTCAGCACCGGGAGGCTGGCCTGGGTCAGATCCCGCGATCACATCAGCCTGCGTGCTGTTTGTGAGGCAGGAAAGGGCACCGCGACAACTCGCTCTGCTTATTCCTGGTGTTAGGTGTGCGTGTGTGGTGTCCGTGTGAACATCCATGCATGTGTGTGTGTTCAGGTGTGAACATGTGTGCATGAGTGTGGTGCGTGTGTGGTGTGCACAGGTGTTCATGTGGGAGTGCATGAGCACGTGTGATGGTGAAATGGCTGTACATTTCTGTGCATGCCCTGTGCATGCACACACATGTGTGACTGTATGTGTGCACATGTGTGTACGTGTGTATGTGTACCTGACCCATGCCGACTCGGGCCCTGTCCAGGAGATGCCCATGGTCGGCGCTCCTTCCGCTCCATGCACCGCCGGCTCATACGCACCCGGAAGTGGCTCTCGCGGGCAGAGCCTTTGGCCACGTACATCTTGCTCTTGTCGGTGACCAGCTGCTCGTAGAAGGGCTCGTCCAGCGCGAAGCTGTCGATGAGGGCGCAGCCCACGTGCAGGCTGAAGGTCTCGGCCGCCACCTGCACCGTGATATTCTTCCACTGGGCGTCGGCCAGGCCCACGTCCTCCAGGGACAGCACGTGCTGGGCGCCATCCACCCAGTAGGTGAGATCCAGCGTGTCGGCCGGGCCGTTGGAGACCAGCTCGAACTGCCTGTGTGCGCCGGGGCCCTCGAGGGCCAGCAGCGTGCCCCGCGACTTGCGATCCTGCCGCAGGCTGGCCGTCAGGAAGAAGCCCTCCCTCTGCCGCATGAGCCGGGCGATGCGGCTCAGCGGCTCCGCGCTCACCGGCGGGATGTAGTCAAACCGCACGAAGCGGTAGGCCGGCACGCCGGGGTCGGGCCCCCGGAACTGCTTGGCCCCGATGGTCTTGCGGTTGATGTTGCTGATGCTGAAAAGGTCGAAGGCCGTGTCCTCGTCCTGGTCACCGGCTGCCCAAGGGAGCGAGCAGGGTTACAGACAGCGGGCTGGGACAGGGGCGTCCTTGCTCGGTGCCGATGGGTTTAACGTGCCAGAAACTAACGAGGCACCGACACCCAGGTCCCCTCCCTTCCCACGGGGCAGTGCCTTCTACAGAGCCTCTCAAAGGGGATCCCCAAAATAGCTGGTCCCTTGATGGGCCAGCATGTCACCAACGACCTCATTTTGTCCAGCCTCCCACCCCTCAGGTGACCCCCCAATCCCCAGCACAGGTTCGGGCCCCGCCGCCGACTCACCCTGAGCTCCGCCGGAGGCCCAGAGGGCCGGCAGGACCAGCACCCAGAGCATCCCGCCTCGCGGCTGCCGGCGCCTGCAGACGTCAGAGCCGGTTAGTTACAGCGCAAACCTGGGTGCGGGCTCCACTTCCTACTCGGATGACCAGAGACAAGAAGTCAGGGTGGTGGCGATGGCATGGGATGCTTAGTGAGAAATCGCCATGACCCCGGAGGCAGGCGCTCCGGCTCTGGTCCCGGGTGCAGGAGGTAGAGGCGGCGGGAGGTGTCCTCGCCCGCGGCAGCGCAGGGAGGGGCAGCCAGGACCGACGGGGAGCTCGGATCGAGAGAAACGTCAGCGTGTGGCTGTGATCCCGGAGGCGTGTGGAAGTCGCCAAGACGACGACGTTACACACAGCTTCCTTAAACACGTAAACACGAACCGTGCACGCGTGAGAAAGGAGCTGGTGTGGAGGACCATAATCACAGAAAACAAATCACGCGCCTTGGACACGGCCTCACTCGCTGGCGCCGTTCCGCAGGCCTGTTTTTCCGTTCTCGGGATTGTCAGTTGGCCGCCTCAGCAGAGGCTGGGCCAGGATCAGGAGACCTGGCGGCGGCGGCGGCGGCTGCAGTTAACCCCTGCCCGCCTCCGGGTCCCGGGTCCGGCTCCCTTGTCCAGGAGGGACTGGGCACCCAGGCCCACCCTCCTGCGCTGCCGGGCCCTGAGCCCGAACCCTGAGCCCGATTTCTCTCCAGGCAGGACTGCCCAGCGATGTGGGGTCTCGGTGTGAAGAAGCCCAAGGAGCTGCTCCCCAGAAATGTTGGTCAGCAGGCCCTGTCTCCCTGGAGCAGGGGGTGGCGGGGAGGGGACGGGACGCCCGGGTCCCTGGGTCCCTGGGTCCCGGACGCCTGCTTTACACCATCAGCCCCGGAGGAGTCGGGAGCTGGCCGTGGGCAGGCAGCACCGGGGAAGTGGAGAGCCCAGGGCGGCCGGACCTGAGCGCGCAGCCATGCTCTGTGTGGTGCCCCGTCTGCAGGGTGGGAAGTCGCCCTTTAACGTGCCCGCCTGCCAGCGGGTGTGAGGAGCGTGTGCGGTGGCTCCTTGAGCACAGCACCACACGTGGTAGTCACACAGCCGCTCGCACCTGGACGCACGCCCTGTGCCAGCCCGGCGCGGTGGCCGGGAGCTGTGTCGGCAGCTCCCAGGAGGACTGTGTGCTCGCTCAGCACACGGCCGGGCAGGGGTCCACCCGGGAGGCCCTTCTGGTGCCAGCTTCCCTCATCCAGGCTTAAACAGTGACACCTCAGTTCCGGCACGGGACCTGTGCTCCCTGAGACCGAAGTGTGACTGTCTGTCTGCCACGCGGGAGCGGGACTGCCGCCTGCACACCTGCGGGCACACCGCCCGCCGCCCGCATCGGCAGCTGCTCCCAGGCGCTCGGCAGATCCCCCCTCCGCCCTCCCAGCAGAAGTGGCGATCGGAGCGCGACATCCGTCCCCGCCGAGACCCAGGGCTGCGCTCAGGGCCCCCGTGCCCCGGCCCTCGCCCGCCTCCCGGCCGCCTGGCCCTTGGCGTGACTCACGCCTCACCTGGCCTCTGTGGCGCGCTGGAAGCCGCTCCTCGCGGCCGGAGTCCACTGCCTCCGATTGTTCCCTCAGCTCTCAGAACTGTCCCCCAGTTCCTTCCTCGTGGCCCCAGAATACAGACCTGCCCCCGCAGAGGCCTTACTCTGCAGCCAAAAGCGCTCCCATGTGCCCAGTCCCCAGGCAGGCACGTCCCTGAACCACGCGGGGTGGCTGAGCGGCCGCCTCGGTCCCTCCGGACACAACGGAGACCTGGCGGGCCACGTCGCCACCTCCAGCCCTGAGCCTGCGCTCCCTCTCCTTCTCCCTCTCACAAGTCAGAAGCGTCTTCCCCGAAAACTAAGTGAAACTGAACAACAATGAGACGTTCGGTAAAGTGAAAAAGTCTTACCGGGGAGAGGAGCGGCCGCAGGGAGGGCTGGTCGGGCTGGGACAGTCGGGCTGGGGTGGGTGGGCGCTGGGCGGGGCGCGGACGGCCGGGCGACGAGTGGGGGGCGCACTGGCCTCCGGGCAGCGGCTCCGCTTTATATGCTCCGGTCTCCGCTTAATTCATTCCCTCGAAGGAATGACATAATGCCTCCTCCTCCGAGGACCGCGGAGGAGGGGCCAGACGGGGAAACGCTATAAATAAACCGCAGGAGGAGGAATGTGCCTCTCGCTCGCGTGCGTCTCCCTGGCCGACGCGGGACTGGCCTTGCTCACTCTAAAGCCGTCGCTGGGAAGCAAAGGGGCGAGGGGTGCAGCGTCCACGCGGTGACGCCCTCAGGCCGACGAACGGATTGATCGTGAGCAGAGGGAGCTGTCCCACCCAAAGGCACTGGCCCTCCTGCCTGCCTCCGAGCCACTGAGGAGGGCTGGGAGGCCTTACTGTGTCCCGTGCGGCTTCCTGTGCTCAGTGCGACCCCGGCCTCTCCGCTGTCCAGACCCGACAGGCCCACTTGCCCCGCAAGGTCCAGGGCGTGTGGCTGTGCTGAGTGCACACGCGAGTGAAAACGCTGGCAGCAGCCAGACGGCCTGCCATTCACCGGAGCTCGAATCCCAGGCCGGTGGGCAGGGGAGGGCGTGGGCCAGCTGCAAGGGCTGGGTCTGCGAGGGCGAGGGGCAGGGCTCGGGTGCCTCCAGGTGCCTGTGGGGACCCGGGCAGCAGACAGGGCCTGAGTCTGTGGGGGAGGAGGAGATGGGGGGACTCCGAGTGCCTGGGGGGACACGCAGCAGCGGGCCGAGTCCCGGTCAGGGCCCGGTGGAGCCTGTGTGAGGAGTCGGCACTGCCCCAGCCGGGAACGGGGCCGCAGAGTTGCTGAGGGACCTGCTTCCTGCGCCTGGTCCGTCAGGGCCTCTGCCTGGGCCCGGCCAGGCGGGGGAGGGAGTGATGTGAAAAACACCTCCTGGTGGGAGCCACCAGCCACCATCTTGGAGACCGTGTTGACCTCTGATCACAGAGAAAAGCGTGTGCGCTTCCTGTGGGTCGGAGCGGGCGATGGAGCCGCCATGAGGATGAGGCTGGACCTCGGGTAATGGCGGCCGCTGCTCAGCCCCAGGGGAGTGCGTGCACCCACTTTCCATCAAGACTGGGGGGTGGCTGCCAGTTCCCCGCTTCTCACGGGCGGTTGTTCCGTGGCGGAAGATGGTCTGGGCGTCTCGGGCCAACCACAGGGGCCTGTGCACGTCCCACCGCGTCCCTGTCGCCCGCGGCGCCCAGCACAGCGGACATGTGGCACCGCCTCCGCTGAGCATTCCTGAGCCCCAAGGCGGGCCATACAGGAGGAGGCAGGAGGAGGCCAATTGGCTCGTTCCAGGGAGGGGGCGCGGGAGAGGAGGCGCCGGGCAGGCGAGGCCGTGCCCGGGAAAGGGCGGGCACCCCGGAGCAGAGCCAGACCTGCCTGGCGCTGGCCTGGGCGAGGGAGTCAGAGGCGGCCGGTGAGGCCGGCCCCGGGCCAGTGCAGAGGACGCAGGCGACGGGTCCCTGCAGCTTCTTCGCCGGCCGGCCGGTGTGTGTCCCTAAAGCCACAGGCGAGTCCACAGACTCGTCGAGCATCCGTCTGCGGGGGGGGGGGGGACAGTGTGGGTGTCGAGGGGGCGAGGCCACAGGCAGGTTGGTGCTGGAGTGAGTCATGTACCCCCAATGCTTGTCCACCTGGACCCGCGGGCACAGCCAGCCGGCGAGCTCCGCAGATGCTCTGGAGGTTCCGGAAGCTTCCGTCCTCGTGGCTTCATGTCTGAAGTGGCGGGTGCGGCGCCGTGACCCCTCGAGGAGCTGCTACGTCCGCGCTGGCCCTGCCATCAGACGAGCTTGGTGCCCCCCCCCCCACCGGGCAGAGCAGTCGGGCCATCGCGACCGGCCTGAGCGTCTGGCTCAGGAGCACGTGAAGGGGAGACACGGAGAGGAGCCGGGACAGGAGGTCCAGGGAGCCAGGCCCCGGGGCGGAGGGGAAAGGCTGTGTGGCTCCCGCACTTCGGAATGGGCGCGGGAAGGGGGGGAGGCCCTGTCCCTCCTGGCGCCCCCGGTGGCAGGGCTGCCGGGCGTGGGCGCTGCTCGGTCGCTCTGCCTGTGAGCGCAGCGCAGCGTCCGGCAGGCCCAGGCCGGCGTGCGGCTGAGATAGAGGACGGCTGATCCGCAGGCGGGTGGCGAGGACCAGGAGCCCGCCCTCGCCAGCGCTCCGGGGCCAGGTGGACGGATGGAGGGTTAACGGGCTGAGAGCCGGCCCGCCGGGAGGTCCCTGTGGGAGCCGTGGGGCAGGGAGCCGCGGGAGCCGGGGGGCGCGGGGAGGCTGCTCGCGGTGACGCCGGCGGCATCTGGTCCAGGCTCCGCACGGCTCCCCTGGCTGCGGCTCCCGGTCTTCTCTCCGGGGGCCGTGAGTCAGCCACGGGCTTCCCTCCCTCCTCCGGGCGGGGCCGGGGTTTCGGGAACTCGCGTCTTAAGTGAAAACAGAGGGAACGGCGGTGGGGAGTCCTCCACGAGGAGCGGGAGGGGAGAGGTCACGACAGAGCGCGTGAGGACCGCCAGGCGATGAGGTCACGGCCGCAGCATGTCCGTCCCGTGTGAGCCGCGCTCTCCCAGGAGCTGGGCGGGGCCGAGGGCGTGGGCCGGCCCGTGGGCACCCCTGGCTGGGCAGGCGAGAGCGTGGTGGGTGCGCGAGGGCCCGGTCCCCGCGTGGCCGTGGGGTTTCCTGCTGTGGATGGCGCCGCCGCGAGCACTGCGGGAGCCAGGCCCGGGTGCCCTCGCCCTCGGGGAGCCCGGCACCCAGCCCGGCCCTTTGCCCCCCACGACTCCGGGAGCCCACGCAGCACCAGCTCTGGGCGCCCGGAGCCCCCGCCCCTCCCGTGAGGCCAGGAAGCCCCGCCCAGGCCTGGCCTCCCCCACTGGCCCATCCCCCGGCCCAGCCCGGCTGCGGCGTGTCCTCTGCCGGAGGCGGCGGGACGGTCCCCCGAGCCGGCCTAGCCCTCCTGCCCGCTGCATCCCACCCCGGGGGTCGTGGGTTGGCTCTCAGGGCTGCCGCCAGCCCCTGCCAGGCAGGCGGAGAGCAGGGCCCAGCCGCAAACGCCCGTCAGTGCCGACCCACGGCTGCGGGCGCCCCTCTCTGCGGCTCCCCGTCCCCCGGCAGCCGCTCCCCAGTGCTGGGAGGTCCCTGCTGCAGCCCCCGGGACCAAGCACCCCGAGAATAACCCCTTTCTGTGCCTTTGGCCCTGCCCCCTGCCCCATCCTGCTCCCTTCACCCCTCATCCTGAGCCTCCAACGTGACTCGGAGGGACCCTGAAGGTGGAGTCCTGTCAGCCCAGGTGGCCGGTTCCCCTGCAGTCCTCAGGCCTCAGGCCTCGCCCCACGTCCTCCCGGTCAGCCAAGGAGGCCCGCCCGCCCCCTCCCGTGTCCCCCACTCCCTCCTTCCCCCGCCCCCTCCCGCCGCCTGGCCTCTCGCAGGCCCTGGTCTCCTGGGCGGGCGTGTCCCCCCCCCCCCCGGACGTGGAGGCTGAGCCCCGTCCCGCTTCCTCCGGGGCCAGGGTGGCCTTGGGCACCGAGGGGGGTGGGTTGGCAGTGCAGCCCCAGTTCCAGAAGGTTCTTAGAGGGGGAGGAGCTGTGGAGACAGGACAGTGGGGGCATTTCCCGTGACGGAGGGACAGCCGGCCAGCACTCCTCGGGGAGATCCGAGCCCCCTTTTCCCGGGCCGGCAGGTCAGCGAGGAGGCCCGGAAGGTGGCTCTGAGCACGGGCTCCCCAAGTCGGCTGCCGGTCTCCTGGGCCCCGACACTCATCACGGCCGGGAGAACGGCCTTCCTGCCTTTCCGCTAATCATCAGCGTGATGAGAACGTTGCTTCACACGTCGTAAAGATGGGTCACAGGAGGAGGGGGAGGGGACGCATCGATGGTGAGGCGGAATCACTGATGGCTGCCTCCTCCGCCCCACGTAGGATGGAGCCCCCCCGGCTGTGCCCTGCCTGGCAGCGAACCCTGACCTGCTGGTCCTAGGTGGGTGCTCCCCGCTGAGCCCGGCGGCCGGGCGGGTGCACACATTCCTGTTGTTTAACGGCTGCAGGCTGGGGCTGGCCTGGGTCCACGCCCAGAGGGCCCGCGCTGGGCTATGGACCTGCAGAAGCCACCCCCTCCCCCCACCCCATAACCAACGCCCCCTCCCCCCACCCCCCTGTAGCCAGCGCCCCCTCCCCCATCCTCCCGGATAGCCAGGGGGAGGCCAGGCTCAGGCCTGCAGGTCACAGGGGCTCAGTAGCTCGCAGGGCGGTGCCCACCCAGGAGAAGGTGCTGAGTCACGGGTGGAGTCGGGGAAGGACGCAGGCCGGGGGTTCACAGGCCGCCCCACGTGTCTGCGTGCACACCATCTTGTTGTCATTAGGCAGGAATCTGAGCTCCCCGCTGACGGAGGCGCGGCCAGCCGTGACGCCTCGCTGCTGCGGGCACGCGTGGCCTTGCTCCTGCGGGTGGGGTGCTGGCTGTGAGGCAGGGTGCTGGCCTGAGGGGGGTGCTGGTGGCGAGGGGCCCTCCAGTGGCCATGCCCAGCGGCGGACGGCGCGTGCCCTCTGCGGGGCCCGCTCACCGTCCGGGGCAGCGGCCGCGGGCTAGCGGTTTCCTCCGGGCCTGGCCGGTCACCAGCAGGCCACGTGGGCCCCACGCCCAGCGCGCCCGCACAGGCTCCTCCGCGCGGTGGTCGCCGGGAAAAGTCCCGGGCAAACTGAGCTCGGCGGGCTCTGCAGGGAGGGAGACCCCCCGGGACTTGGGGCCTCAAGCCACACACGTGCCCCCTCATAGTTCCGGAAGCCAGAGGCCGGGCTCAGCCTCCGAGGGCGGCTGACGGACGACCTGCCTCTGTCCTCCCAGCGGCCCAGGCACCACCGGCCCTCGTCCTCGCGAAGCAGCCCCCAGCCTGCCCAGGGAACACAGCCTCCGCCTCTCTGTGATGCACGCAGGGCGCCCCGGCTGGCTCAGAGATCTCCCCCCGACGTAAGGTCCACCTGCCTCACCTGGGCACAAAGTCTCCAGGAACCCAGAGATGAGGGCCTGCCTGTGGGGGCAGTTCTCCGTCCAGGAATTCGGATATGGCCAGGGACGACATGCCTGGGACACAAACACAAGAGGCAACCGACCAGCACGGTCTCCTCTGAGGTGCACAGCCCGCTGCATGGGAAAGAGTGACCCAGATGCAGCCAGAGCTTCTGAGAAACACCTGTTACCCTGACCCTGACCCTGACCCTAATCCTAACCGTAACCCTAACCGTAACCCAAAACCTAACCCTAACCCAAACCTTAATCCTAACCCATGACCCTTACCCAAACCCTAACCCTAACCGTAACCCTGACCCTAACCCAAACCCTAATCCTAACCTTAACCCTAATCCTGACCCTGACTCTGACCCTAACCTTAACCCAAACCCTAACCCTAACCCTGACCCTAACCCTCACCCTAACCTCTAACCCAAACCCTCCTGCAATGGGAAGCTCTGGATTGGGGGGAGGACAGGAAGACCCTGCGAAGTGCCTGGCTGTTTCCGGCATTTTCTCCGGACTAGGCTCCTCCTCCACTTTATTTTACAACAGCCTCGGGGTCTGTTCAGGGTCAGGAAGCCTGAGCAGCAGATGAGGTTGGGAATGGGCTTCTCTGCCAGGCCGTCCTTCACGGCATGGGGATGGGGATGGAACAGGATGGGGACGGGGATGGGACGGGAAAGGACAGGGATGGGACGGGACGGGGACGCAGCAGGCCCAGGAGAGGCCCTGGCTCGCCTTCCCCTCACCCTCGGGAGGAGATCCCAGCCCCAGCACGCCCACTGCCTCGGACCCGTACCCGTCCTCTCCTCATACGAGGCGGGTGCTGGGCCCCGGGAACTTGCCCCAACTCCAGAGCCAAGCTCAGCCTGGCCTCTGGGGAGCCTCCCGAGCCCTTGCTTCCCGGGGCAGGAGCCCGCCGTCCGCAGCCCAGAGGGCGCGTCTGCAGGTCCCTGACCGCAGCCTCCGCGTGGCGAGGCCCCCGTCCTGCTCGGGGCGGGGCTGCGGGCGGCCCGGCTCCCGCGAGAGGATGGGCCGCCACTGCTTCCCTGGCAGACAGGGCGACCCGCCGCGCCTGGCGTCTCCGACCCAGGATGGGCCTGGGGTCTGCTTCCGGGTGCTGCTGGCCGAGAGGACTCTGGATCCGAGGACCATGGGGAGGTGACTACACTCCCGGCACCACCACCTGGAGCGTAGAGGCCAGGGGACCCGGGGACCAGCCACGCTCCCCCGAGGGAGCAACGCCCTGGCCGGGCCCTGCTGGGTCCTCTCCGGCTCAGCGTCGCGGGCGGTGGATGGGGCCGTTCCCGCGGGACACCGGGTGCCGCCGCCGGGGCCTGGCGGAAGGCAGACGTCCCTCCGGGGGCTCCCTCGCTGTTACGGGACAGGCAGGGCCTCGTCTTTGCGGGTGGAAGGATCTCCTTCCATCGGAGCTTGGAGCCGGGGCTCTGACGGTAATTAAAGCCAGCCCGGCTCTGGGCACGGGCCCCCGAGGGAGCGCACATGGGTCACACGACCGTGGCACGCACCGGTCCTTCCGTGACACACCACATCGCCGTCCGACACTGAAACTTCACGGGGGAATTTATTTCCCAGTGCTCATAGGAAGCAAGGCGTTCGAAGTACTTTCTCAGCGGGGCGCCTCGCACACGGCTGAGTGGGTGGTGGTCACGGTCCCGCAGGGACGGAGCCGGGGTCTGGGGGACCGGCCCCAGCACAGAGAGCCTCATGTCCCCTCATTTCTGGCAGCTCAGACCGCGCCCGCCCTCCCAGCTGCACCGTCTCGAGGGGTTCTCACATTTTCAACCTTCGCGTGCGTGTGGACCTGAGCAGATGCGTCTCCGAGTCGCCCAGAACGGCCCGTGGACCAGCCTTCCCCGGAGATAAAACACCGGGACTCGGCTCGCTCACTGCACGCTCCTTTCCCGGGGTCCCCCGCGATCCCTCTCCTGACTGAACTGGGCCGCCGCCCGGGACTGGACCCGCTGCTTCTCCTGGACGTGGGGCGGAGTCGGCGACGCTGTGCACCGTGCTGACCCCGGGCCCGCGGGGCAGCTTTGGACGAGCGGCTGTGCCTGTCACCGCCGCCGAGGGGGAGCGCGCCTGGCCCCGGCCCCCACCCGCAGCCCTCACCGCCTGCCGCCCAGGCCGGGCGCTGTGGAGCCCCAGGGTTTTCGTCGGGTCTGCCGCCTGCACACCTCGGGCCACAGACACGGGAACCGGCGCTGCGGTACAGGGAGAAGCCACGGTTACTCCCGAGGCGGCCGGTGTGGAGCCTGTGCTCTGCACACGCAGGCGGTGGGGCGCCACGGTGAGGCCTGCCCCTTCCCCTCGCTGGGGCTTGTGCCGCTCTCTGAGTAACGGCCCGACGCCCACACCGGCCGGAGCGGAGGCCGCCCCATCCCACGTGCGTGTCTCCAAGCGGCTACGGGTCACACCTGGAGGCCCCCACAGGTGTGCGCCTGGCCACACCTCACTCTCAGCTGAGGGGGGGGGCCTTTGGACGGGGGGGTCTGTGGCGGGGGGCTGTGGAGGGGGCACCTGGGCGGGAGCAGAGGTGGTCGCCGGGGACCTCCGGTCACCTACAGGTGAGCTCCCACCAGGAGCCTGCCCCTCCCGGGAGGCCCGCGAGGGAGGGAGGGAGGCCCCAGGAGTGGGAGAGCGAGGGCGGGGCTCTGTCCTGGGGCCGATGGGGAGGTGGACACTCGGCTACAGTGCGGGAGAAGCAGGATTAAAGACACGGAGCCGGGCTTTCGCAGGAGACGGAGTCTCCCGGCTCCTCCCCAGCACCCACCAGAGGCTCCCAGACTCCGGGAGCCCAACAGCCGAGGCCCCGGCGACTCCCGCACGTGAATGCACCCGAAGGTGACTTCACGGAGGCCTGGAGCGCCCTCGCCCAGAGCAAGCCCACGGGCGGCCACGGGGACGCAGGACAGCGAGACCCCGAGCCCCTGCCTCCCGCATCCTCAGAGGAGGAGCAGAGACCGCTGTGCGGGGACCCTTCCCTGGCCGAGGCGCTGACTGTGCTCAGAGCCCCGGAGGCTCTGCTCGCTTCAAGTGGGGTGACAGCTGCTCCTTCTCGGGGCGGGGGAAAGGCGCTCTCACTGGGGTGCGGGCCCCACGCACACCCCGGGTCTCAGCACACTTCTGGGTCGGGGGCTCCCTTCTGGGCGTCACCATCCAGTAACTTCACAGGCACACGGGTCAGAAAGACTCACATTTAAGGAGCTCGACCAATGGGAAATGTTCGGTCCGTTGTGAGGTGCGTCCTGCAGCCGCCCCACCCCTCCCGCCCCTCCCTCTCCCCATCGAGAACGTCACGCATTCCCTGCGGGAGGGGGTCCCCAGGAGGTCTCGCCCGTGCAGTGCAGGTGCGGGGCCTCCCTGGGCCCGGGAGGCGGGTGTGCGAGGACGGACAGGTCCGGACGCTGCAGAGGCCAAGCTCACTCGCTCCAAGGCCTTGGGCGAAGCTCGGCTGTTTCCGCTCCGGTTTCTCTGCTGCTGTTTTGGGGTGCGTCTCTCCGGAGCCGTGCGAGGTGGCAGTTTGAGGGATGTTGGCCGAGCCGGTGTCCGACGTCTGGCTCCTCGCAGGTGCCTGTCCCCACGAGCAGTGCACCTGGCCCACCGCACTGCCTCGATTCCCACGTTACCTCCATCGCACGGCCGCCTCCAGGCCCAGGAGCCGAGCATCCCTGGCACAGGCCGGCCCAGCCAGCTCGGACGCAGGGAAGGGGGGGCTCTTCCGTCTGTCTTGCTCAGCACCCGCCTGCGGCTCCCAGGACAGTGGATGAGGCAGCGGCGGCCAAAACGCCTTCCCATGTGTGTGTCACACTCACACTCCCTCCCAGGCTCGGCCGTCCCGTGAGAGACCCTCTCGGGGTGCAGGCAAGTCCTGCCGGGACAGGAGGAGCCGCCCCGGCCGCGGGCAGGACGGGGGCCTGTGGAGGGAGGACCTAGCCACTCGGGCACCAGCCGGCCGTGGGCGCTCTGCCAGGGGGGCAGAGGGAAGCCGAGCAGCTGGGACTTGGCCGTGGGTCAGGGTGAGTGTGGCCGCTGGGTGGTCAGTTTAAGGCCCTCTGACTACCGCTCACGCCACGTGCCGTTCAGCGTGAGGGGACAGTGGTCCTTGCAGCCTTGTATGTCCCTTTTCTGCTTTGTTTCACCCTTTGACCCCTGATCCTGTGGAAGGGCACAGGAGGAAGGTCGCTTCTGAAGGACAGAGGCCAGGAGTGATGAGGGGCACTTCACACCTTGGACGTCATCAGGCCGTGCTGTTGGCCGTTAGTAAGAAATCCGCCGCCTGGAGGTGGAGCAGCCCCTGGGCAGGCAACCACGGAGCTGAGCCACGACAGCCTGTGGAGGCACGTGCCATGGCTTCCGGTGGGAGGTGCCCGGCTGTGTGAGCCAACCGTGTGGGGGAGTCCACACAGCCCCACGTGATGCACACGGCTGCACACAGCTGCACATGGTGCACTGAGCTGCACACGGCTGCATATAGCTGCACATGGTGCACACGGCTGCATATAGCTGCACAGTGCACACCGGAATCCCAGCCAGCGCTCACTTGGCCACACGCGGCCCCTTACAGTGGAAAGGCATCTGCTGTAGGAAAATCGCCTCTGAGGTCTCAGCTTTCCGTGGGGCTTGGACCGGTTCTGACCTGGAAACAAGCAGAGGCAGGCGCAGGCCCACACGGCTTCTGGCACCTGCCTCCAGCCTCTGGGTCCATGTTTTACGGGCTTTGTTGGGACAGGAACCTAATGATCTGCGGGTGGGGGCGGGGCGGGCGGGGAGCGAGAGGAACGGGGCGCTGGCAGTGGCGGGGTCAGAATGGGTCTTCCGTGTAGAGTCAGAGCTCCCGCACACACACGCGTGGCCAGGTCCGTGTGCAGGCACCGCCCCACGCGGCTCTGGACAGCGGCGTTCCTTGCACAGAAACCAGAGTGGACACCGGGCCGGACCCTCCATCCAGGGGCCCCGCCCGCCCCCTGGGGGACGGAGCGGAAGACAGAGCTGGGCCGGGCAGCTCCTCGCGGAGCCCGAGCCGCCCGCCGGGGCCTCCCCCTCAGCCCGCCGTTCGCCGTCCTCGGGCGGACAACGTCCCCGCAGAACCACTGGCCGAGCTGCGCGACTCCCCCACACCCGAGGGCGGCCCGTGGCCAGAGCATTGGCCCCGCACCAAAGGGTCTTGGGTTTGAGTTCCAATCGAGAGCACGTACCTGGGTTGCAGGTTGATCCCTGGCCAGGTGAGGGTGCATGGGCGAGGCAACCAGTTGATGTTCCTCTCCCCACCCCCTCTTCTGTTCTCTTACACTCTGTAGAAAAACGTCCTCTGGTGAGGATTAACCACACGCACACACGTACACACACACACGCGCGCGCACACACACACACGGTGCTGGAGCCAGAGCCTGCGTGGGTGGAGAAATGGGGCCCTCCCTCGTCTCAGCAGGAGAGCTGGGAGCGGCTGCCTCTGGGCCAGGTGCCCCTTTAAAGGCACGACCTGGCGGCCCCAGGAAAACGCTCGCGCGAAGCCCGGGTCCGAGCGGCCTCGTGCCCCATGCCGCCCGGCCTGCGGGTTCCAGGGCGTCACGCATCCTCAGAATGCGTCACGCTTTGCCTCTGAGCCTGACGCTCCTTCCTCTCCGAAGCCCCAGAGGCAGCTGTGGAGCCGGTCACAGCAGAGCGGCCGTGTGGGTGGTGAGGAGCGTGGACAGCCAATGGCTTTGGGGAGGCGGCTCTGGGCTGAGCACACACACCCCCACCCAGCAAAGCTGCCAGGGGCGCCCCTGGTGACACCCCGCCCGGCGTCTGACACCCCTCTCGGCCGGAGCGGCGTCCCCTGGGACCAGGGAGGCGCTTTAACCAGAATGGCTTTCCCCGGTTTTCTGCGGAGACGCGTCCCTCAGCCGCCTTCGCGCCGCCTCGGGTGGGACACGCGGCCACTCACCCGTCACGCGGCCGGCACGGCGGTGCCCTGCGTTCCCTCCGCCCGCCCGCCTGGCTTCCCGCTGACGGCACCTCGCCCACGTGCCGGCCTCCCGCCGAGCGGCCTGGCGCGGGCTCTGAGGCTGCTGTCAGCGGCCGGGTGGCTCCCGAGCACTTGCTCTCCGGGCCGAGGAGACCCAACCCCTCCGTCCCGGGTGGGGCGAGGCGCGGGCCGCCGTCCTCCGCACGCCACCCCGCCTCGGGCCGGGACGTCCTGTGCTCCTCGCCCCAAACACCGCCCTTCTCCCCCCTCCCCACCGTCCTCTCCGCCCAGCCCTCGGGGACCCTGCTCCCAGCCCCGCCTGCCTGATTCCCACCCGGCCTCCCGGCTCCAGGGCCACCTGCAGGGCACAGCCCCCACCCCCGGCTTCTCCCCGCCAGCCAGTGACAATAACGCTCACCAGACCCCCCGGGAACCCCTTCCCTCCTCAGTGACACCCACGTCACACCCCCGACCAGCAGAGCTCGCCATGCGGGGGGGGGCGGGCCCGGGCCGGGGCGTAGGGGAGCGTCCAGCCAGGACTCCCCGGAGGACAGGACGGTCCCCTGACCCCCTGACCCCGATGGAGAGGAGCGGGGGGCAGCGGCTGAGACCTGAGCTCCCGCCCGGTGTGTCAGGCCCACCCACGGGGGAGCAGGTGTTGGCTCGGGGTCTGCGAGCTCCGCCCGCCCCACCCCTCCCCACCCCCTGCCAGAGGCAGGTCCCTCCTGGGCCTCCGGGCGGCCGCGCTGGGCAGTTTGTTGGCTCCTGTCTTCACCTGGAGGCGGCGGCAGCCAGCCGGCCGAGCAGTTTTCTCTCGTTATCTGATTGTTATTCTTTTATCTCCTAGAATTTATGGCTGCCGAGCGCGGCCAGAGTCCTGGAATCTGTTTTCAATCACTGGGTTTGCTGTCGGGATATTTCAAAATCTTTGTTCTCGTTCATTTTTTGTCTAGAATGTTTTGTTGTCTTTTCGAGAATTTCTTCACTCACATGCACACACAGGGACACCAGCTCACACACGTGGGCACACCCATGCATGTGCAAACACATGCGCACACACACACACATGCATGCTCACAGACGGAGCCAACCTCGCGACACCGGGGCCCCACAGGCCGGCCCCTCCCTCACCACCGCGAGGGGTCCCCCCTTTCCCCCCGGCTCTGCCCTCTCTCATGCGCTCTCATTCTCACGCTCTAATCCTCATTCTCTCTCTCTCTCTCTCCGCAGAGTCTCAGCTATAAGCAAATACAAGGCTATTTATTGGGAACATCGCTTTAACTTCTCCGCTTTCTGCGTGGACGGGCAGCACCGAGGCCCAGGAGTCCCGGGAGAGCAGAGCCAGGGCCGCGGGCACAGACGCAGCAGCACCCGCCGGCCTGGCGCCCAGGGCGCGTCACGGGGCGACGAACAGCCGGAGCTGGCCGTCCAGGGTGGCGGTGACGAGCTGCGGAGGAGAGACGGTGAGCTGCCGCCGCACGGGAGGCGTGAGGGGCTGCGGGCTCGGCCGGTTCACTGTCGGCAGCCTCTCGGCCGCAGGGACCAGCGGGACCGCTGTCTGCAGCACCGGCTGCCCGCCCCTCGCCCCCCCGCATCCGCTGGGCGGTCCCCCCAGGCCTCCCCTGGGAGCGCACGGGCTGGCACTGGGGCTTCCCCGGCCACGGGTGCCCGCCCTCCCCGCCCGGTCCTGCCCACCCCGCTGCCCCCACCTCCTTCTGGGGTGGCTGAGCAGGTCCTGGGCTCCGCCCTTCAGCTCCGGCCTCGTGACGGAGGGCGGGCCCCACAGGAGGACGGAGCTGGGGGGACAGGGCTGGGTGTGGGGGACAGGGCTGGGGCAGCATGTGCAGGAAGCAGCCCTCCCTTGTACCCCCTGGAGGCACGGTGTCGGCTCACCAGCCTCGGACTCGGCCAGGGGCCTGCGGGCGCTGTGTCACCCCAAAGCCCCTGCGAGCGGAGACGAGAGCTCGGGGCCCGGGACCAGGCTGTGCCTCAGCCGGGAGGGCTCAGGGTCAGCAACACTGTGGGCCCAGTGGGCTGGCCCCGGGCACGGTGGTCGCAGTGCTGGTCCCTGATCAGGCTTCTTAGGACCCGGGCTGGTGGGCCCCAGGCACAGCCTCCGTGCTGGTGGGGGTGGGGGGGCGGGGAGGGTGCAGGAGGGCCTCGGTGTGCTGGGGGGGTGGTGGGGGGTGTGTGCAGGTGGATCACATGAGCACGAGGCGGGGCTGTGCATCTGCAGGTCCCGAGACCCTGACCTCACCGACGGGCAAAGCCGCTTTAAGAACGTTCTTCACGCGGCCCGTCCCCGCCCGGGTGAGAGGGAGCAGGCCCCGGGCGGTGAGCGGGCGTTGCTCCACGCCCTGAGCCCGGACAAAGGCACGAGCGCTCCCTCCCGCCTTTCCTGTGACCTTGTCTACGAATCGGACCTTTCACCCACAGGGCCCCGCGCCCCACGTGTCTGTAAAGGCAGAGAGACCGGGAGCCGGGAGGGACGCGGGGACACAGCACAGGCCCGGGGCCAGGAGACGGCGCAGGGACATGGGGCTCCGTGGGCGAGCGGTGAACGGGCGCCCGGCGGTCCTGCTGGGTTCCATGGGCCGGGCATGGGCGAGGCGGCGGGCGCCCAGCTCTCTACGCAGCCGACGCGGGTTCTGACACACGGGCCACCCCGTCACTGCTCCCCGGCAACCGCCCACAGCCACGCTGGCCCCTCTGCCCCGCGCCCCACGCTGAGGCCGGTGCCCCGTCCTCTGAGCGCCTCCCACTGACAGCCTCGCCCCTGCCCAGCGCACCCGGCCCACCCAGGCCCACGCGGCCCCCTCCAGGAACGGCTGAAGCAGCCGTACCTGCGGGCCTGGAGGGCAGAGCGCCCCCTGCAGGGACTCCCCTCCTCACCACCAAAGCGGACGCTGCTGGGACCAAACGCACGCACGCCGAGGGTCAGGGAGGGGGTGGAGGGCACAGGGCGGGGCGGAGGCTGGGCCCAGAGTCCCTGGCCTCCTCCGGCCTCTTGCCCTGCGGAGCTGAGCGTACTTGGAGGCCTGGGGGGTGGGGGGTGGGGGGCTCTGGGTGCCCAGCGGAGCGGTGAGGGCGGGGCCTGGGGACGAGGCAGCGAGGGCAAAGCCGGGCGCGGGGCGCGGGGCGCGGGGTGGGGTGGCCCGGCCTCCGCCTCCCCCTCTCGCAGGAGGGGCTCCCACGTCGGGGTCAGGTCGAAGCTAAAGGGAGATCCTGTCCCGGCCCTTTAAGTGTCTGCCCTATTACTTTCTGCGTTTCCTTTCATCAAATCCTCCATCTTTCCCAACGTCTGTGATCCCGCTCAGGCCGCCTGACCTCGGAGGGGACGGAGGGGACCTGGGTCAGGCCCCTGACCACGGCCTGAGGCTCCCACTGAGGCAGGAGGCGGGGCCAGTGCAGGAGGTGCCGCCCGACAGCACCCACCCCTACCCTCCCCCTCTAGCTAAGATCCGGAAACAGCCCCTCACCCCCCTCCACACACACACTCTCCCTGCTGCTGGGCCAGGTGGCCCTCGTGCGGGCCCTGGGGAGCCACACCCACAGGTGGCCCGAGAGCGGGAAGGTGCCGTGTGAGGACGTGCGGGGGGGGGGGGGGGGCTGTGCCTGGTCCGGCTGCTGCGGCTCCGCTTCAGGGGAGAGACGCTGAGGCCGTCCCTTCGGACCAGAGCCTCGGAGCTCCCACTGGCAGCCTGCTCCCCAGATGTCTGTCCGGGAGCTCCCCGCGGGGCGCCCCTCAACTGCCCGCGGCCCGCCCTCGCCGGGGCCGGCGAACATTCCACGCCGCTGCCCAGGCCCACATGTGGAAGCGCTTTGTGGTCGCCTCTGGCTTCTCGCAGGCGGCAGTTCCCGGAACTCCGTCCCGTTCTGCCGGGCAGTGACTCAGCGCCCAGCGGGGACCCAGGCCGGGGACCCTCCCGGGTCGGCCACTGCAGGAGCACACGTTGCCCAGGGCCACCCCACCCCACCCCCACCCCCACAGAGAGGCTCCAGCCGCGGCGACTTGGCTGTGCCACCCAGGGAGGGGCAGGGGGTGGGGTTTGGGCAGCGTCCACACCCACTCCGGTGCTGACACCGCCGTCCCCGCTGTCCGGGGTCCCCCCTGCACCCCTGCCTCCAGCCACCCACACCCTGAGGACCATGGTGCCGTCCACCCCAGTCCAGGGGTCTGACTCGAGGAGCAGCTTCTCGGCCATCATGATGGAGCCGCTCCCGGCGCACAGCGGGCAGCTGAGGGCGCATGGCCAGCGGTCAGTGCCGGGGAGGCCTCTGGCGGAGAGATGTTCGTTGGGACGGCCCTCCGGCCCGCACAGATGGCAGCCCCCGCAGTGAACATTCCGGGAGCTCTGGGAGCGGGTTTGGGGAGCGGGTTCTTTCCTGGCTCCCGGGCCTCCCCGTATCCGGGCGGCTGCCGCTGCCGCTCCGTCCGTTCGTCGGGAGGTCGAGGAGCTCGCATCACGCCTCGGGCCCGTCGGCACCTGTGGCTGCTCACGTGATTCGTTTCTGCGGTGACTCCAGGGCCCGCCAGCCTCCCACAGCCACGCAGGCAAAGACCGATCCTCAGTGGCCGCTGGTCTTTGACCCTCCCTTCACCGGCATTGTAAACCCGTATCAATCCAGTGAACACCAGTTTCCAGCCAAAAGCCCTAAAATTAAAGGCCAACCACCTGTTCCTAAGGACGACCCTGGGGTGGCAAGCGGAGCTCCTAAGCCATTAAAGGGAAGGCCTCCTAATAAATGAGACAAACGCAGGTGTGAAATGTTAGTAACACGCCTCACAGCTGTCACAACGGCTGCCATCAACAAAGCAACAAGTGCTGGCGAGGACGTGAGAAATGGAGGCATGTGCACAGCTGGTGGGAATGCAGACTGGTGCAGCCACTGCGGAGTTCCCGCAAAAATTAACTATGGACCTGCCATCCGACCCAGGGATCCCATTTTTAGGACTATATCCTAAGAGACCGGAAGCACCAATGAGAAAGAGTGTATGCACTCCTGTGATCAGATACAGCAGCACCGTGTACAGTAGCTAAGATCCGGAAACAGCCCACGTGCCCCCAGTAGACGGGTGGATAAAAAGCCGGGGTACCTTCACACCAGGGAGCACTCCGCAGCAGTGAAAAAGCGTCTCTCACCCTCTGAGACAGCACGGAGGGCCTGGAGCGTACTGTGCTGAGTGAAATGAGCCAGGCAGAGAAAGACACGTACCACGTGATCTCACTCGTGTGTGGGATCTAATGAGCAACATACACGGATGCATCCAGAGGCAGGGGAGCACGGGACAGAGTGCAAACTCTCAGGAGGGAAGAGCAAGGGGAGATCAACCGAAGAACATGTGCATCTTCACCTCACCCCGGACACAGACTGGGGTTAAGGCCTGGGTGGGGGGGCTGGGAGGGGAGAGGGGTCAATGGGAAAAGGGAACAACTGAAATGCTTTAAACAATAAAAACAAAAATTTAAAAAATATATATATAAGTAAAAACAAACTAGCAATAAAACTGAGTCTAAAAATGTGAAGCCTTTCTCCTTCCTTAGATAAAAATAAAATGTTCGCCGTGGGTTAAAGGTCAGAGGGGGGTCAGGGCAGGATGTGAAAACCCATCAACACCAGCGGTGGCCGGGCGGCGCGGGAAGACCCGGTGTTTGTGATGGAGCCCCGCCCCCCTCCACGTGGGGGGCATCTCACAGCTGAAGGCTGTGGGGGCCCATGCTTTCCGTTCACGTTCCCCAAGGCTTTTCTGGAAACAGTGACTCCGGCTCCGTTTCCTCCTCTTCTGTCACCTGCCAGGTCTTCGGTGAGGCCGCCAGGACGGGCGTGTGCTGGCTGCTGAGCTCCCTGTGGCACGCGGTTTCCCGTATGACGATGACCATGGGGCAGCCGAGCATATTCTCAGATGGCGTCAGCCTGACCTCGAGTGTCACGTGAATGCAGCATATTCTCGGGGTCCCGGCAAGCACCCGTCGATAAAGGCCACCTGCTAATTGTCAGGGTGGTCTGCTCATGAGTCTCTCTAGAGAGAGAAAGACAGGCAGACAGTGGGGGAGAGAGACAGACAGACACAGTGGGGAGAGCTGAGGGTGGGCCTCCTGAGATGTCAGAGACAGCGGCGGGCTCACCGCTGGTCTTAGAGGAGGGACAGGGAACCTGCCTGGCAGGTGGGCTGGCCCGCGGCGTCTCTACGTCCGAAAACAAAGCGGTGGAGAGACGGGAGCGTGGACGAGGGAAGCTGAGTAACAGTGATGCCGGAGACGGCAAAGCCACCGCCAATTCTCATGGCCAAGGCGTTGCCTAAGAAAACGCCCTCCAGGAAGTCCAGGACTGCGGACAGCAGCAAAGGCGTCAGCTTATCTTCGCATCACAACCACCATGGTCTTCATTTCGTGGCTCACAGGGAGGTGGGCTCCAGATGGGGACTCGCAGCTCCTGGCTGCACAGTGCGGGTCCCCAGGGTGCAGCCGCCTGGTGGGGGGCCGCGGGCCCTCGGCAGAGGAGCTTCTCTCGAGGCCCGGCGTCCAAGAGGGAACCTTCCAGCGAAGGAGCGGCCGGGGCTCCTCTGGCTTGGCCTTGGAGACCCCACGTACCTCCTGTCGTCCGTGTCCAAGGGCCGGGGACACGGGCTCGCATCCACGCATCTCTTGGTGAAAAAGGTCGTATTTCACGACGAAAGACTGAAAACTTTCGCTCAGAGCTGAAACATCACCACAAGGAAGTCTGCCACAGCCGAGCCACACCCAGACCGTCAGGCCCACTGCTGCCGGCGGGGAGGGGACAGGACCCCTCGCCTAGAGGAAGGTCCCCTGCCCTCGGTCCCGTTAGCCCGGAAGTCCAGCCCCAGAACTTGAGACGATCCGTTCCTATCATTTCCTGTAACTCAGTGTGGGGCCCTTTGTGACGAGTCTAGGAGACAAGCAGACTGCAGACTTCTCCCCTTAGACGTACGTGGTTCTTGTTCAAACGTTCCTACCTTTGTTTATAAACACCTCATTTCACTTTCTACATTTTCATTTGATGTTCTGAAAGATGTTTATTATATGTGCTATAAACAATAATTCTAATGACTAATGTCTTAAGTTCTTAAAGGTCTAATTCTTCTTTTTACAAAAAGGAAACCATCCCATTTCATGGAATAGAAAAGTGTCATCACAAATCATTCCTTTCCAAATTGAATTCCAGTCAGTGCAATCCCTATCAAAACCCCAACTTCCTTTTCAGACACAAACATGTAACCTGCTCCTCAAATTCAGATGGAAATGCAGGGGACCCTGCGGAGCCAAGAGCCTGGTGGGGAGGTTCCTTCCAGCTACGGTCCCCACCACGCGGAGGGCGTGGCCCACGGACGGACAGCGGAGCCTGGAACAGAACCAAGCACCCAGCAGTTCACGTCAAACGTCACATCAAACGGCCAGGACCGTCACTGGGGGAGAGGACTCCCCTCAGCAAACGGGTGGGACACCTGCCTGTCTCTCCAAAGAACTGGAAAAGAATTTCTCCA
Source organism: Lasiurus cinereus (assembly GCA_011751065.1). Taxonomy (NCBI): domain Eukaryota; kingdom Metazoa; phylum Chordata; class Mammalia; order Chiroptera; family Vespertilionidae; genus Lasiurus; species Lasiurus cinereus. The sequence goes on from JAAGEH010000152.1 coordinate 1,777,102, forward strand.
AAAACAGATTCTCCAAAGGAGCCACGGACCACCCAACGCATGACGTGTGGTCATTGTCCTTCATCAGGAGGGGACACTCAGCGAAGCCACGAGCTGCCCGTGCGCCCCAAATGCTCAGGGGAACACAGGGGGGACCTGGGCTGCCCGTGGAGTGTAAGCCACGGAGCCCCCAGAGTCGGGCAGTCCCTCGAGCCGTGCAAACAGCGACCGGGGCTCAGAGGCCCACTCCCGGGACATCCACCCGTGAGCCGGACATGGAGCACAAATGTGGACGTGCATCGCACAGCAGCACCACTCAGCTTCGCCCACAGTGGAAACCCCCTCCCCCAAGCCCTCCGCAGCGGGCGGCACAGGGGGAGGGCCCGTGCCACGCGGTGTTTCAGCCGAGAGGAAGGCGGGCTGCCCCTGGGTGGGTCTGAGTGACAGGTGCCGGCACCAAGGGCCCCTGCCGGGAGGACCTGGACGGCAAACATCCGGAAAGGTGGGTCCCGGAGACGCAGACCAGGCTGGCCAGGGCGGGCGCGGGCTGCCTGCCACTAGGTGTGGGCTGTGGGTCACATGTCCTGGCAGGGGCAGTGCTGACGGCTGCACAAAGTTAGACGTGGTCAGACCAAGCGCACCGCAGAGTTAAAGGGTGGGTTTCGTGCCATGTCAGCTAAGTCTCAAGAGGCTACGTAATAAAATGCCTGAGACACAGCTGGGACGCAGCTGGACTGGCTGCAGGGAAGGCCGGGGGTGAGAGGAGGGGGAGGGTGGTGGGGAGGCGAGGGCGAGGGGGCTGCTCCCTGCTCCTGAGGAGACTGGAAATGCTGCACAATGTCATTCCTTCTGGAGGAAGAACCAAGACTTTATGAGAAGGGGCTGTTGAGAAGGACGATCATGAAGCCGCATAATAAAATCCAGGGCCCTGGCCGGTGAGGCTCATGGATGGAGCGTCGGCCTGCGGACTCAGGAGTCCCGGGTTCAATTCCGGTCAAGGGCACGTACCCTGGTTGCGAGCACGTTCCTGGTGGGGGGGTGTGCAGGAGGCGGCTGATAGATGTTTCTCTCTCATTGATGTTTCTGGCTCTCTATCCCTCTCCCTTCCTCTCTAAAATATCAATAAAATATATATATAAAAAGTCTGGTGGGCTCTGAGGGAGGGGACAGCTGTGTAAGCAGCAGCCGAGACCCACCCACGCGGCCGGCACTGCTCCTCCCGAGAACGTGGGAGTGAGGGCGCTGCCAGGCCCCGGGCCACACACAGGCACAGGCACAGGCACAGGCACCACGTGACGTTTCACACAAACTGAAAATGTGCGAGGACAGATCACGTCCGTGCGGAACAGGAGGACAGAATGAACACATCCTCTTCGGGGAGTTCTCCTAACCCTAACAAACACACAGGTCTTAGGGTTTTCAAAACACCGTAAACACTAAGATTACCGCTAAGATATGGGCAGGAGTTGATCCCAAATGAAAACAGGGCGGATGAGTAAGTCACCGGAAGAGGAACAACCCCCCGGAGACCAAGCGGGGTCCGTTCGCTCGCGCTGAGACCCCAGCCCCCCTGGAGGCCGCGGCCGCCCTGTGCGCGCGGGAGGGGGAGGCGGCGATTCGTGCGGGGCCTGCTCTCCACCCGTCACCGCTCGCCCAGACCCATCCCTCGTGCTCCATGAGAGACGAACGGTGGCCCTCACTGTCAGGGGCTCCCCATTCCCCGAGGGAAGCACCTGGGGAGAGCCGCAGGGGTGCCTCCCACAGCCAGGCCCCGCCCAACCCCCAGACACCCCTCAAGTGTGAACCCGATAAACGCTGGTGCCGAGTACCAAACCCCGAAAGTGGGAAGTTAGGCTGAACCCAGTCCGTGCACGTGTGTCTGTACACACCTGTGCGCACATGTTCGGGAAAAACCTGCAAGTTTACACGTGTGTGAGCGGCGACCAAGAACGGACGCGTGCTCCCATGTGCGTGCTCACTGTGTCCTGCTCATGCGTGTTTTCTGCTGGCCCTTTAAGAAGCGGGAACCATCCAGAAATAACATCACTTCTGAAGCTAGAAGGACCCCTGGGGTGGGGGCTTGGGGCTCCCCACAACGTCCGCAGAGGCCGAGCTCTGAATCCTGCAGAGCCGAGCCCCTCGGCCGGTGGGACGGGACGGCCTCCTCCTCCGGCTGCAGCTCTGGGTGCATCACCGTGGGGCCCATCTGTCCCCGGGCGAAGCCCGCGTCCGGGTGGCGAGGGTGGCGTGCTGCGGTGCCTCCCCCCGGGCCACATAGCTGTGCGCTGACCCGCGGCTCCGGAATAGAAGCTGGGGCTGGAGTGGAGCCCGCCGCCCCCGGCCGTGGGCAGCAGCCACCACAGGAAGTGTGTGCGGACCCGTGTGCCGAGAGTGAAACGCTGCAACCATTTCAACAGGAATTCTTCACGCTGGGCTGATAAATCACTGCCGGGGAGACGGGCCAAGCTGGAATGGCCGCCGCGGCAGATTCCTGCGCTGTGGCCGCAGCCAGCTGGGGCCGGGCCCGACCCAGTCCCCGCCGCCGGGATAACAGGAACCGTCTCCGCGGCCTCGGCTCACGCTGCAGCCCAAACAGCTGCCAATGGGTCGCTGGCAATCCGGGCGCCCTACCCGCCCATGGCCAGCACGTTGCCATGGAGACCCCGTGGCCGCTCCACCAGGACAGCCACACGCACACGGCCACTCCCTCCCTCCCGCTGGCCCGTCTGTCCCTGAGCTGCACATACCCCTCCGAGCCCGGCCTGCGTCCTGGGCACCACCACATGCGTCTGACCGGGAGGGAGTGGAGCCGACTCCCAGCAGCGCAGCCACCAGACCCGGACAGGCCCCGGGAGCCGCCAGCTGCCTGGGATGAGGGACACCTGGAGGGGGAGCCGCCCTGCCTGTTCCAGGCCCCCGACTGTGACGTCAGTGCGACACCAGGTCTGGGCCCAGTTGGCGTGCGCCGGTGGCGTGGGTGAGCAGTGTGGGCCATTGGCGTGTGCGGACCAAGCGCTGGACGGCACCCCTGACCTCACCGAGGTGACTGCGCACAGTGGCCTGGTCCACGAACCAAGCAGCTCCGGAAGGGCCTGTGGGTGGCGCAAAAGATGCCCTGAGAGGACGGGGGCCCAGACGTGGGGCAGCGTCTGAAGGACGATGGGAGCTGGGTGGGGAGGGTAAGGGGAGGGAGATGTTTCCCCAGAAGCAGAGGCAGCGTCCGCACAGGCTCCGTGTGCAGGGATGTGGCACTGACAGGCCAGCGCTAGGGTGACTGGTGAAACGGGGTGGGGTTAGAGGAGCAGGTTACGGATGTGCACGAGCCGCCGCCCTGGCCGAGGCGACGGGATCATCCGCATCCTGCAGGGAGGACACGGCGAGTGAGGTGGGGAGGACGGGCAGGGCCGAGCCTGCCATCTCCAAAAGGGTCCCTGACAAAGGGACTGACAGGCAACCCGGGTCCCCAACACAGCAAGCCGCGGGGACAGGGTTAGCAGGTCAGACAGTCCCGTCAGACAGCGAGTCACAGGCAAGACTGCCTGCACTGGGACCCACGCCCGCCCATCGCGACACCCACACCAACAAGTCACCACCTGGCCCTGGGTGTCCAGGGAGCGTGTGCGCACGTGTGGGTTTGGAGGACGACGCCGCAGTCACGAGAAGCGGTGGTGGACGGCTGGCCTGCTTCCGTCTGCGGTAAGTGTCACCTCTCACAGAGTGCCAGCGTGAGGGTCAGAGACAGCGGCCTCAGTGGAGAAGTCCTATTGCTGCCGTTACAAGTCTTTGCCAAAGGGTGCCGACATCAGTCAGATGATGGATTGACGTGACGCGCATTAATTTCTGCTTGTTACACCAGCCTCCGTCCCTGGGGTAAGTCTCATGCTGATGGTATGTAACCTTTAGGTGTTGCTGGACTGGATTTGCTAATAATTTGCTGTGGATTTTTGCAGCTATTTTTAGGAGACATTTGTCTAATCTGCTGATTTTTTAATCCGAGTGATACTGACCTCAGGGACTGAGGAGGAGTCTGACATGAGATCAGTTCTCCTTTAAATGTCTAGTGGGGTCACCGTGAGGCCATCTCCTCCTGGGATTTGCTTTGTGAATGTTTATTATTACTTATTACAGTTTATGTCTTTATTTCTGTACCACTGTTGACTCTTCTGTTCATGCTTGATCTCTCTCCACACCTGTGTCTTCCTAGGAACCTTCCGACATCCACGCTCCTCAGTGTCCTGGCAGGGCTGGCAGCCACTTCCCCTTCCGTTCCAGAGTCTGGACGTGTGCGTCTCCTCTTCTTCCTGGCTCAGCCTCAGCGCTGACTCCTCAGATGTTCTAACACAGTGGTCAGCAAACTGATGTTCTAACACATTGGTCAAAAGAGCCAAATGTCAGCAGCACCACGATTAAAACTGCTTTGGAGAGCCGAAAACCGACTTCTGTGCACGGGCCACGAGTTTCCATCGCACCGTACGTGCGGCCCGCACGTGGTGTTTTGTGGAAGAGCCACACTCAAGAGGCCAAGGAGCCGCATGTGGCTCGCGAGCCGCGGTTTGTCGACGACCACTGTTCTAAGGTCTGGTACACAAACCTCTCGCCCGGTAGAAGGGGAAGTGATGTGAATCTCCCACCGTCTGTGAGAACATGTAAGCGTGCAATGTGTCCATGAATGTCTGAGTTCTCCTGTGAGCCACTCCCAGCCCATTCCACGTGGTGACACCCGAGAAGACAAACCAGGTCGCGCTCCCGGCGGCACATGGAGCCACCGCGCGGCCAGCACCACCTGGAGAAGCAGCGAGGGCGCCGGGGGCTGAGCGGCGGCACTTCGCTTGGGCTGCTGACAGCGGAGCCGGTGCCCTGCGGCCCGTCCGCACAACAGGCCCCGCCTCTCGGCCCGAGGGCAGCGCTGTGAGCGGAGACGCCCCATCCGGGTGGGAGGAGGTGCCGGGCGGCTGGCCCCCGTCCCTTTAACGCCGCCTCTAACACGCACACGTCACCCGGTTTACTGGCTCTGGCGGCAAAAGGTGCGAGGAGGTGCAGGAACACCAGGACGCACTTCAGGTACTAAACGCCGCCGCGGGGGGAGTGGACGCGTCCATTAGAACGTCCTTCCCTTCTTTCTTTTCCGACCGGCATAAATCACGGGAGCCACGGCCCGGCTAAAGGCACGACATTTTCCAGGCACTCACCACCTTCCCCGGGAAACGAGGCGTGAACGTCCCCAGATGTGCTCCCAGCGAGAGCCAAGTGCACAGGCCCTGACGTGCGTCTGCCCGGCCCGGACCACCCAGGCCTGAGCCTCCACCCCTGCCTTTGGGGAGGGGGCCACGGAGGAGCCGAGGGGAGGTCGGGGTGTGGTTTCCAGGCAGATCTGCGCCGAGTGCTCCCGACGAATGAGCGCCAACTACAGCTTCCTCGCTCCCCCCTTCCCACCCACCCCCACCCCACCTCCGTCCAGCCCTCGTCTCCATGCACCCGACATCCCCCCTCAGGCGCACGTCCTCCGCACGAATGAGGACCAGCCGCCACCCTCGTGGCCAGCAGCTTCCTGAGCGAGCCCCGCGCGGCAGCGTCCACCACGTCCTCGCCAACAGCCAGGCCTCCGCGCAGAGGGGAGCACTGAGCACTGGCCTTCTCCTCAGGATCCCTGAGCGGCTCCTACCCAGAGCCGCCAGCCAAGGTCAGGGCGCACCCGCATGTGGGCACGCGGCCCCTTCCCCCAAGTCCACGGGCTCGCCCGCCCTGCCGCCCGCCCGCTCAGCGGTGAGAGCAGGCCCAGCCTGGCCCTGAGCACGCAAGGCCACGGGTCTCGGGGTCAGAGGAGGCTGAGGAGCTGGGCAGGAGGGCTGCGGGCCTCCAGGTGGGAACACCAGGACGGGTGCATCTGGGTCTGGAGGACAGACTGGTGCATCTGGCCGAGGCTGAGGGACCGCGGTCTCGTGAGAAACTGGGCTGGGAGCACAGAGGCAGCAGGAGGAGGAGCAAAGACAGAGCTATGGCAAGAAGCCACCCGAGAGGCGAGGGTTCACCAGCCGCCCCGGGACCTCGGACCCCAGCCGCCCACAGCCAGGATGGAGACTTCGACCTCAGGGGTCTCCAGAGCCCGGGGCACTGGCCCAGCAAGCTTCCCAGAGTGCAGGAGCCACGGACCCCGACCCAGAGGACACGCGTGTACTGAACACAAGAGAAACGGGCCCACAGGGATGGCCACGCCCCTCTGAGTGCTGGCCACGCCCCCTGCAGGCAGCCATGGGCACACACAGGCCTGAGAGGAGCCACACTGGGGCGGAGAGGGACCCTGCAGGGCCCGCGTGCTCAGTAGCACATCACCCAGCGGCCTGTGTTCTCGGCTGCGTCTGCCCCACGGGTGCCTGCGAGCTCTCCCAGGCTGTCTCCACGGAGACTGTCCAGCAATTCCAGTAACGTGGGGTCAGGGCCGAAGACCAGAGACAAAAGGCAGGAAAAACTGGTCAAGCAGACGTGGCAGCAAAATCTTTCCCATCAACATCGTTCTTAAGGCTGAGTTTAACCAAAATGAGCTTTTTGTTCCTTGTTTCAAGATTTAAAATCCAAGCCATGAGGAAAGAACACCTCTTTCCCAAGTTCGCAGGTTGGCTTCGTTGGAAGGAATTTAAAGGACCTTCCCTGCCAGGGGGCGGGCAGACTGGCGGGGGTTCAAAGGGGGGACTCCAGTCTCGCGAGCCAGAGGAGGCTGGGCAGGAGCGCCCTGCGGGACCGGACTAGGCTCCACCTTCGCAGCCAGAGGGGAAGGACGGGGAGGGCAGGGGTGGGAAGGGAAGGGGAGGGCAGCGCACTGGGAGCTGCTGGGCCTGTTGCTCTTGTGGGCGCCCACCTGTCCCCGTCCCTGCTCCTGACACCTCGGAGGTTAGCTCTGCCCCCACCCCCACCCCCACGGGAGCTCTGTGGTCACTGGCAGGACAAGCTGGATGCATTGTCCAACAGTTACTAGGTGAGGCAGCAAACGTGGCGCCCGACACTGCCCTTGCCCTGCCTGTGCGGACAGGACCCGCCTCACTTATGAGGACAGGACCCGCCCGAGTGGACAGGACCCGCCTCACCTGTGAGGACAGGACCCGCCTGGGCGGACAGGACTCGCCTGTGAGGACAGAACCTGCCTGCACAAGCGAGCAGCCCGCGGTTCTGCTTGCACACGGCACAACGTTCTCGAGCCACAGCTTCAGACTTACCGGAGCAGAATGAAACCCAGATTCCGATGCGCTACAACCCTCCACGTCCCACGCCCCCCAATGGAGCCCCACCCCCTGCCCTGGAACAAGACCACGCCCTCCAGGGGCTGCTCTGCAGCCGCTGTCACTCTCTCTTCATCTTCTCTCCCATCGCGCCCGTGTCCTGAGCTGGGGCCCCCCTCCCCTTCTCACCCTGCACGTATCCTTGCTCCCGGAGCTGCCCGTCCGGCAGTGCCATGGGCAGAGCCTTTCATGGGAAAGGAGACCGCGAGCTTTTCTTCCTTACAATCCTGGCACGTGGCCTTACGTGGAATAACTCACCCACCCACGTCTGACAGACACGGCGATGCGGTGAGACCCGTGGGGAGAAGCCCACGGGCCAGGAGCCGTACCTGAGGGGCGGACGGGCTGAAGGCCACCCTGCTGACTGTGTCCGTGTGCCCCGGCAGCCTGTGGGAGAAGGTGCTGGAGCCCACGTCGTACACGTATGCCTGGAAGACAGGCCGCAGGGTTCTGGGGGAGGGCCAGCACCCCGCTAACGGTGCAGTGACGGGGAGGGGAGTGCTAGCGCCTGCAGCAGCCGAGCCTGGGGTCCCTGCACTGTGCACGGAGCCTGAGGTCCCTGCACTGTGCACGATTTAGAGACGGGCTCTGTGGGAGGGCGTTGTAAGGACAGTCCGGTGTGTATCCCAGCTTCTCAACGGAGGGCCCCTGGTGCTAATTCAGCGCCAGGAGCCGCCAGCCAGGGGCGAGCAGAGGAGGACACTGCGCTCAGCCAGTAACTCAGCGCCGGCCGGCAGGGCACATGGGCCCAGGCCCAGGCTCACTCCAAGCCCACAAGGGCTTCCAAACTGCCGTGGCTGCCAAGGTGGGTCACCTCGCTCTGACCCAATGCCAACGCCCTCAACGGTTCCCGAGGCTCCGGGCCAGGCTCCCCTCTTGCCTGGGGTCCCGGTTAAACAGGTGCGGGCGCTGTGACACCTCTTGCATCTGTTGCTTCTAGTGGTGAAGTGCAGAGGTTAGTGACTGCAACAAACACGACTGAGCACCAACTTCCATACGATGGCCCCACCTAGTCCTCTCCGCAGCCAATGAAGAAACAGCGTGACTGTCCCGGTCCCATAGGCCAGAGGCAGGGCTGGGGGCCAACTGTCTGCTCAGGCCAGGGCTGTGCTGAGAGGCAGGTGCCGTGGGAACACTCCTGTGGCTCTGGGGGGTCCTCATACGAGAGACAAGGTGAGACTCAAGGCCCACGGGAGCGGGCGGTGTGAGGAGGCCAAGAGCCTGGAGAGAGCCCAGCCAGGGTGCAGACCCTCCTTAGAGCCTGGGGGGGGGGGGCAATCTTCCAGACCTGAGTCAGACCCTGGGCCTCCAGGCTGCAGGGACCAGGGTCTGCTGCTTGTTACCACATTCCTAAGACACTACACAAGACCTTCCCAAATAGGTTAATGATAAACGGATAATATTAGCATTTGTTCCAAATCCATCCTAAGGTATGTGTCTCTCTATTCATTAACTAGAGGCCTGGTGCACGGATTTGTGCGCTTGTGGGGTCCCTCGGCCTGGCCTGAGCCCTCTTGCAATCCGGGATCCTCAGAGGATGTTGGACTGATGGTTTCGGCCTGATCCCTGCAGGCCAGGCCGAGGGACCCCACTAGTGCATGAATCTGTGCACCGGGCCTCTAGTGTGCATATAAGATCTTTGATTAATCTCTTCCCCCCTCCCCCTCCCTCTTCCCTCTGAGATTCATCAGTCTGTTCCATGTTCCCATGCCTGTGCTTTGAGTGCCTGCCACCTGGTGGTCAGTGCACGTCACAGCTACCAGTCAAATGGCTGAACAGTCGCTTAGGCTTTTATATACACAGATGACACTATCTGGGAGGTCACACACAGTAAGTCGGAGCAAGGAGGAATGAATGATGTTCATCGACATCGCCCTCTCCACGGGGACCTCCAGCCCCCGGGACCAAGACCAGCACCTACATGTCTGTCCTCTGCGCCGCACGCCACGAAGCGCCCGCAGGGGCTGAAGGCAATCCCACACGGGAAGCAGCGGGTCGGGTGCCCTTCGAAACGGCGCTCACACCTACAGGGAAAATGAAAGAAATACCAGGGGAAAATTACTTTTTTTATTTTTAACCCAAATTAGGATACTGACCTGTTGCTTTTCTTCACGAAAATGAACAAATTTATAAGAACATTTTTATCCGTGAAGATTAGACACTGAGCAGGTTATTCTAGAGATCCTAAAAAGTAATTAAGAGACTTCAAAACCGTAAGTTCTCTAAGATGACCAAACTAACATTAACCAAACTTTTTATAGATGAAGACTATTAAGTGATAAGTGTATTCTGGAGATCTTTAAAGATATAAAAACCTTTTAAAATCATAAATTATTTGAATCAATAATTCAAAGGCTATTGGAAGGTGCAACATTCTATCAAGGCTGGTTAAGTTTTACAACTGTTAGAGAGCTACTAAGACTTGTTTATTGCAAAAACAACAACACAAAAACAGCCCCACTAGAGTGACTCAGTGGTTGACCATCGACCTATGAACCAGGAGGTCACGGTTTGATTCCTGGTCCGGACATGGCCCAGGTTGCAGGCTCGATCCCCAGTGGGGGGTGTGCAGGAGGCAGCTGATCAGTGATCACTGATATTTCTCTCCCTCGCCCTTTCTCTCTGAAATCATAAAAGTATATGTGTTTTTTAAACTTAAAACAAAAGTAAGGGAAATGGAGCTGGGTTTATTGAAAAAATTGCCAACCTTTTGGGACAGCCAGAGCTAACACTCAAAGGAAAGACCAGAGCTGTGGTTTTTCCACATTTATGTGACGTTTTCCGGGAATAAGTCACTTTCTGAGAAGGTCAGTGTAAAGAGATTGCTGAAACCTTGTCTGTCTGAGTTCACAGCATGCACCTCAATAGACACTCGCCCTGTTGTCCTGGCCTCCCCCGTCTCCTCCAGCACACCTGCCCCCCTCATCTGCCCCCACGCCTCTCCCACACACCTGCCCCCCCCCAACACCTGCCCCACACACACCTGCCCCCCATACCTGCCCCCCTCACAGCTGCCCCTGCACACTTGCCCCCTGCACAGGACGACGGCCTCACCTCAGGGTCCTCAGGTCCCACAGCCGGATCCCGTCACCCACGGCAGTGGTAGCAAAAAGATTATAAGCCTGAGGTGGCTGGGTGGTGGCTGGCGACCCCTGTGGTGAAAGGGGATCGGGTGCATGTTCTGGAGACGGAGCTCCTCACCCTCACGCTGCCGACGCCAGCAGGACGCATCCAAGTAACGACAAGATGTTCACAGAGCTTTTTCCTGGTTCCCGACAACTTCAGAACTGGACTCCAGAAGCTTCCCTGTGAGTAATTACCCACGGTGCACAGGGACCTCCAGCGCAGCGATGCACGCTTCCTCCGTGGAAAGGCAGGAGAGAGGGCGGGGCAGGGATACGAGCTCTCCAGGACGCATGGGGAGGACAGGGCATCCTCCGTGTGCGATGACCTGCGATCCCGGCCCTCGCGCCGGTGTGAGGCTCGGGGCGTCGGCATGCATGCCCTGCGCTGCTCCTCCCTGAGGACCCGCCTCTGCCGGTCACTGCAGGGGCACCTCCCTGTGGCCGGGCCCCTGGGTCACGCCCCTCAGATGTGCGTGGACCAGGCCCTGCCGCAGGGATGACAGCCGTGACCCACAGACTTCCCCCACCTGCGGCTCTGGACCGCGGCCAGACTTCAGCTACGCCTGCGGCCTGACCCGCAACACGCCAGGTGCCTCCGAAGCCAGAGCTGCGGCTGCCGTCCGGACGGCTGGCTCCCGGCTCCCGCCACTCTGGGCAGCCACGTGCCCTTTGAAGGGACTGCGCCTCGAGCTGAACGCCGTCTCTCCAGCGGAGCCAAGCCCTGGGCGGTGGGCACTGAAGCCGCTCCTGCCCTAATGACCCGCCGGTCCTGACAGGAGCCACTGGCCCGGCGGCGGGCCCTCCTCCTGCAGAGCCTGCGCGGCGGTCACTCCGCCGTCAGGGCGGCCCGATCTCGCCAGGCCCCCGTGAGGAGGTCTGCCTGGGAGGCCGACGAGGCTCGTGCAGCCGTCACGGCCAGCACAGCATTCACCCCGGGGACGCGGACCTCCTAACACCACAGGCCAAATACTCACCGCCCCCCCTCCCCCTTCAGGGCCCACGTCCAGGCCGGGCCCGGCTTCCTGACAGACAGGAACGACCGAACACGCCTCGGGATTGGTGGGAACATGGGGGGCTCACAGCAGCACGGCGCCAGCCTTCACACGGCGTCCCGGACGTGGCAAGGGCCCAACTGCTCACCTGGTTCTGGCAGATCTGGTGGGCGGGCCGGGAATGGACGCCCGGGATCACGGCAGCACTGCGGCCCGCGTCGAGGTCGAAGACTTCCACTGTCCTGCTGCGGCTGGCGACCAGCACCAGGTCTGGTCCGTTATGGAACGTCTCACCACGGTGCACAGAGGGGGGTCTCTGCCCACTCCCCACGCTGGCCCTGCCTCTCAATGCCAGGGGGCGAGGGGTGGTGGTGGGGAGACTGAGGACAAAGGGGAGGCCCAGGCAGAGCACATTTCGGGGGGAAAGACCAGGAGATGAAAGAGAGTCAAGGTGCCGGGAAAGATGCAGGTCGGAGCTGCTCAGCCGCACTGCGCGTGCAGGAGGGGCTGGTGCTGGGCCGGTCTGAGGCTGGCAGTGGCCATGCGGCCATGTGGCCGCGCCCAGACACACCACAGGTCTGTGGGATCAGAGGACTATTTATGGACATAGGGGTCACGTGACCCTACAAACTACCCAACTGCCCGCGCTTGGCCAGACGGCAGGAAAATGTACCAAAACCCTGAAAGGCGCCCTCGGGGAGGGGCCACGAGTGTGATCATAGGCACCCACGGGACAGCCCGGCAGAACCTCCACGGGGGGCGACTGCTGGCAACAGGCCGCTCTGCAGGAGGCTGTTCTGGTTTTAGCAAAAGGTTCTGGGATAAAAATAACGAGTATCTAACAGAATATTCTAGAACCGCCTCCCACTAGAGGCCAGTCTTTATGAAATTCCAACCTCAGAACTCTGCAAAAGAATTCACATGAGGCCTCGGAATAAATCAAAGGGTCATAAAATAGGTTCCTGAAGATTTTGATTTTTGCTGCTGAGTAATGTTAAATTGATGCTTCTTAGTGAAAAGAGATGGTGTCAGCCCTAAAGACTAAAAGGGGGAAGCTTTGGGCTTGGTGTTACGTCTGCTGAAGAGCAGCTGTTTGGAGGCACATGGGGGGGGGGGTGCCTGGCCCCACGGGCAGCGGCGCTGCCTAAGCCACTCGGTCCCCGACGCAGAGCCGACGCCGCCTGTGCCGCTGGCCCGTGTCTCTCTCTGGGGCCCTCTCCCTGCGGGGATGAACCATCACATCGTTCAGAATCGGCTGCCCGGGGTCTGGGCGCCCTTGCGGGCAGAGCTCGGGCGCTTGGCTGGGTGCGGGGCCGGCCTGGGCTGCCGCGGGGAGGAGGAGAAGGATACGGGAGTAAAACTCGTTGGGGGCGGACAGGCCGGTCACCTCCGCGGCCCCGGTCGTGGGGAGCCGGAACACGCGGGCGCACCTGCTCCTCGGTTTGTACCTGGAACGGACAGAGCAGCAGCCTGGTTCCTCCACAGCTAAGCGTCCTGCTGTGAAACCGGAGCAGGTGTTCCTACCCCAATACAATCACGGTTCATGATGAGGGGATAGTCAGCCACCTTACCGACGGACAACTTCACGGAAAACACCGTCATCTCCGCCACAAACACGCAGTGTCCGTGAGAAAGCACATTCCCTCCCCAATCTAATCTCGGACCTCGGAGGCATCCCGCGGGGACCAGACAGAACACCTTCATGTTTCCGAGGGAAGGTCTCAGGGCACGGACTGCGCTGAGTCAGGGGGCCAGGCTGGCCCAGGTGGGGAGGCCTGGGGCACCAGCAGGTACAGCAGGTGACAGGGCACAGCTGCTGGGGGTTCAGTGAGGACGAACCAGGCCATTGGTCCACCTTTGATGGGCAGGTGAGCAGGTGGGGTCTGGGCCGGGCATGCAGGTGAGCGACACAGGTGACCCGGGGGCAGGAAGGACGCCAGGGTATGGGACCCGCAGGCGCAGCTCAGGCTCCAGGACAAAGTGGGCGGAGTCCCAGGGTCGGGAGTGAAGCTCGGGATGGGGGGGAAGCAGGAGGCCGCCCCCGCCCCTCGGGAACACGAGGCCCCCAGTTTGGGTGAAAACTGTCAGTTAGACTCTGCTCCCCACATCGCCTGTCGCGGGAACTCCCTCCACCACAGAAAACGAGTCCGGACGGGCGCCCACCTCTTCAGCTCGTCCCTGCGGGTGTCCAGGTGGTGCCGGAGCAGCTGGACCTCGGGGCCTGAGGACACCAGCATGAACGAGTCAAGGTAGTAGAACTGCGCGTGGTGCACCGGCTCCGGGAACACGTCTGCGCCCTGCAAAACACATCATGTCATGCTGTTCCCCACACGCTACCCTCAGGTCGCCCTCACGCTCATCCTACGTTCCTCCCTCTTCACACCGGGCATCCGCCTTTCTAAACGTCCGTCTCTGCTCAACCACGTGCAACGTGTGTCCCTTCTTCTAAGAGACACGGTGACTAGGTTTTGCTGTCTCGCGTGTTTTGAGGTCTGGCCATTGAAAACTTGAAGGTAAAAGACACGTAAAACTTGGCGGCAAAGATATTAAGTATCGAGGATTTTGTTCACGCCAACGTCTTACACAGGTTTTACATGTCGTTGTGAGGGGTCCACACCCACATGTCACAGCCCGCACATGCGGCCGTAACACCCCCACAAGGGGCTCCTTGAAAGCGGGGCCACCGTCTGACCCCGGAGCCCTCTAGATGGCAGGGCTGGGCCCCCAAATCTCCAGGAATCGCCCTCACCAGGCACAGGGCGGGCTCCCGGCTGCGGGCTGACCACACCCTCACGGTCCCGTCCAGGGAGGCCGACAGCAGCCACTGGGCGTCGTGGCTCCAGCCCAGGGCACTCACTGCCCCATTGTGACCTGAAGGAGACAGGGGTGTGTGTTTGAGGGGGTGAGGGGGTGGGGAATCGGGAACAGAGAACCAGGAGAGACAGGCCAAATTTCATTGGTTCTGATGGTCTGACAGGACCCAAGAAAAGATGGTTCTGCTGCCCCCTGGTGGCCTTTCAGGGAATTTCCATATCTCTGTGCTGAGCTGACCACGGTCACTGGTAATTGCAGTTGAGGCTCTGCACCACTGCCCAGGTGCCCAGGGGTCCAGGTGCTGCTCCCCGCACAGCCCAGGGGAGGGCAGCCCACCACCGTCCAGCTATGGGACTCCACACGCACCCTCTTTCCAGCCGAGCGGCTCCTCTCCTGGCTCAGGACACCCCGACTCCCTCACCAACACTGGGCAGAGCTGACGAGGCCACCGTCAGAAGGACACCGCCCACAGGAAGTCACCACGCGTAACTGGGCTCCAGCCAAAGCACGGGGCCCACAGGTGACCCACTCTGGGTGGAGGGGCGGGGTCAGCACAGGTCGGGGCTTACACCTCACTGCTTCCTCCCCCAACTCAAGTCCGGTTCTACTCTGGTCTTGTCGCAAAGGACACGGAATTGGCCCCCGCGATCAGCACCGGGCAGAGAGACACGCCATAAATGGGCGGTGACCGGGGCGTGTCTTACCTGAGAAAACAGCAGGAGCTCCCGTCAGATGGGCATCGAAGACCAGGGACAGGTGGTCAGCCAGGCCACAGGCCAGCCGGCGCCCGTCTCCTGCTCGGGAAAAGCAGACGACAATCAAGGGACTGGATCGTCCCCTCAGGAAGCGGCGGCCTCTGAGACTGAGGCCGCTGGCTCCGTCCACAGGAGCCGAGGACGCGAGGCTGAGGAGCCAGGGCTGGGGTCCTGCTGAGGGGAGCCGGACCTGCTCCAGGGCGGGTCCGGGCCCGGAGATCCCTGGACCATGGCTCCGCCCTGGGCCCGTGCCGTCGGCCTCCCCCCACAGACTTGTAAGCGGCTATTTGCTAAGCCCGTGGCCGGCAAACGGCAGCTTGCGAGCCTCATGCGGCTCTTTGGCCCTTTGAGTGTGGCTCTTCCACAAAACACCACAGCCTGGGTGAGTCTGTTTTGAAGAAGTGGCGTTAGAAGAAGTTTAAGTTTAAAAAATGTGGCTCTCCAAAGGAATGTCCATCGTTGTGCTGTGGATATTTGGCTCTATAGAAGAATGAGTTTGCTGACCGCTGTGCTAAGCCATTCTGTCTCACGTCTTACGTCTCTCAGAAGGAGCTAGAAATCAACCGTGACTTCCTCCAGGATGTGCAGACTGCGGACGCACCTCACAATCCCACACTCAGTAATAAGCGTGTCCACGTCACGAAGATGTGTCGTCCCCTGATGACCCCAGCACTCACCTCCCACATTACCCTACGGCGTCCTCGGCTGGAATTCCATGAAAAGCAGAGGGGAAGCAGCACGGCTGTACCCAGCCTCTGGCGTCCACCCGGGCACTCGGGCAGCGGCTGGTCACACTAGAGGGGGTGGCCCCCGCCCACCGCGGACCGAGGGCGGGGCCTGGGACCAGCATTTACTCTGGAAGGAGCTGAGCTCAGTGAGACCGGGAGCTGCTGCAGGAGAGCCGCCTCCTCCTCTCCTCCCAAACTCATTAGAACAACGCCAGCGGCCAGGAGGGGGGTCTTGGGAGGGTCTCGATGCCCTTGAGACAGGGCAGCTGCCAGAGCCGGGCGGCCTGGCCATGGGGGGCCAGTGCTGACGGACACACAGTCCTCGCCGTGGGCCCCTCTGCCCACCAGGGGACCAGGAGGGGCTGCTTTCCTCCCCACACAGACCCTTCCAGCTCCCCACGTGAGGAGAAGGCAGACGGGGCGATGCCACAGGCCTGGAGTGTGGATGGAGCCCAGGCTGTGCAGCCAGGCTCTGCACCCGCTCCCCCACACCCGGAGAGGTCTCGGTCTAAACCCAGCGCTGCCCTGCAGTCCCAGGACACCGAGGTCGCGAGGTTGCAAGGTCGCTAAACTCTATGCCCCAGGGAGCATCCCCCAGCACCGTACCTGAGAACTGCACGCAGCGCACGGCCACCGGGCCCGGGGCCACGGCCAGCCGCCTGCGGAGCTGGGTCGGCGCAGGGCTGTCCCAAGGGTGCTCCTGACTTAAAAAGGCGGAGAAGTCAAAGGTCAGAAGAGAGTCCAGGTGAGACAGGAACTAAAATGCACTGGGTCTCCCTGTTTCCTGTGCAATTCCACCCATCGGACATGGGTGCAGACGCACATCAACTCTTATACTCAAGGCCATGAAGTGACTCTTGAGACAGAGTAGACGCGAGTGTTTGGCACAGAACACCAAGCACTGGCCACGTGTGCACGGCTGGCGGGGCTCTGGCGGCTCAGGAAGGAGGGGGCTGGTTCTGTTCTGAGTATAGGCCCTGTGGGTGGGGTCCCTGACACAGGCTGCTTCCATCGTGAGCAGATCAGCACCTTCCCAGCTTTTCAAAGAAACCAGGGATGGGCTGACAGACATACATCGATGGTGAACACATCTGTGTACACATGCACATGCATCAGGCTTAACTTTGGAGGACATGCATAGTGCGTGCACAATCCTCTGTACACGTGTACAGACACGTAAAGGTCTACACGCATGTGAAAAGTCAGTGAACTATTTAAAGGGTTTCTCCAAATCACCAAGTTTACTCAGAAGGTAGGTCAGCTGCCCACCAGGGGTGAGTGCTCCTGCGTCGTGAAGGTCGCTTACAGCCACTCTGGACATTGGTCTTGGGTGAGAACATGGTCACGCTGCAGGAAGGAAACGCTCACATCAGCCTCCGAGGTCACGGCCGCAGCTTCTTAAGAGAACAGTGAAAACCACAGCAACGCATACGTGCCACCGGCGTGCCACGGTAGTAACACATGGAGTGACTGAACTGGGACTCACGTCAGCGCTGGCCAGTCCGTGCTGGGAAACGCACTGCCCCGGGCAGCAGCGTACTTACACGGGAGGTGCTGGTCATGCCTCCGAGGTCAGGCCACTGCAGAGGAGCCAGAGGGCTGGGCGGCCAGAGGCGGGACTTTGTACAGAGGGAGCAGGGCCTGGCCACTCTGCAAGCACCACACAGGGGAGGGGGGAGGGAGGGGCCTCGGTGCGGTGCCCCAGGGGAGGGGTGACGGGGAGGCCGGGGGCTACAGGGGGCAGTCGGGGAGGCATGGCAGAGGGGAGTTCAGCGGGACGAGTCAACCAGGGCCCCCAGGCTTCCCGCTCACAGGCTGTCTCGTGACGGGGTTCAGAACAGACAAGGGTCAAGATTTGAGGGGTGGTGTCTGCTTCTGGGGCACACGGGCCCTGAGGCACCTGAGAGTCCCCATGAGCCCAGCCCCCAGCCCGCCTCTCCCGCTCGGCCCTCAGCCCTGCTGCCCCAGCTCTGGGTGCAGCGACTTTAACACCCTACGGTCAGAGCGAGGCGGTGGTCTGAGGGGGACAGCACAGTCAGGCGTCAGGCCACATCCCTCCTCACAGGTGGTCGGTCGGTCAGCACCACTGCGGCCAGGCGAGGACCAGGGACCAGGGGCCGGTGCACAGTGAGCAGCTGATTCTAAGTGCAGCGCCCGCCGTCTCCCGTCCCCACCTCCTGCCCTGCGGGTGGCCCTCGGGACACACGAGGCCGCAGCCCCCGTCGCTGTCCTGCCCCGTGGATGCGGCTCGGAGCCATCTACTCACTGGGGTGCGGCCGTGTACCCGGAGGACCGGACGCGGCTGTGGAAGACCAGGGGCTGGTCCCGTGGGGCGCTCCGAGCAGCTGGAGAAACGAGAAAACATCTCATGACCCATCGTCTCCCAGCGCCCACGCGCCCGCTTGGCTGGCCCTGGAGAAGCAGTGGTTCCTGGGTCCCGCGGTTGTGCGCAGACAACCAGGAGGAGAAACACTAGTGCATTCCCTGCCCAGAAACATGCGAGGGCAGCAGCAAAGGGCCTGGACAAACCCACCCCCACTGCCGCCCCACCCTCACACCCCCACCACCACCACCACACACACACAAACACCCCCAACCGTCCTGGCAGCACCCAGCACACAGACCGGCTTGGTGGGGGCCGGCAGGCTTGATCCGGGTGTCCTCAGCGGCTCCGAGGTACAGAGGGGAGGTCGGCGAGACTCCGGAGCTGAAAACAGAACTGCACCGTGGGATCTGTTCCCCCAAAGCATGGCTGAGGGCAGGCACAGACCAGTCCCCACAGCTGTGGGCAGGCCGCTGAGAGGAGGCCACTCGCAAGCTGATTCTTATTTTCCCAAGAAGTGAATTTGTATTTTAATAAAAACATTGTTTTATAATCTGCACTCTGTCCTGAAATACAACAGTGCTTCACCTTAAAGTAAAGTTAAGGTTGGTATAGCTGGGAGTTTACTGAACTTTGCTCTAACTTCTACCACCTGATAAATGGGCACATATAACTGGCAGACCCACCTGAGAAGACCCACCTGGCAGACCCACCTGGGCAGCACTGAGAGCTGCGTTCCCGGGTGGGGGAGCTGCTGGGACCTCACCAGAGCGGCCAGGTCGACCTCCAGGCTGGCGATCTCGTTCCCAAACATGGAGGCGAGCAAGCAGAGGGCCTGAGGGGTGGTGACAGAACGAAAGACTGCCCGTGGCGCCTTCCTGGACGGCAAGCCCCACGCAGCGCACACAGCTGTCGCCAGGGGAGCCACGTCCTGGCCGCAGCCGCGCCGCCTGACCAGTGGGGAGTCCACACTGCACCTCGCTCCTCACACCGTCCCCACAAAGGCCTCATGGGAAAGCGGGCAGGTCACACGTGGAGGAAAGGGAGCACGCGGACGGACGGACAGACGGACGGACAGACCGACACCCCGGACGCCAAGGTCGGGAGCCCGAGGACTGACCTTGCCACCACTACTGCTCATCACCGCACAGGACCCGGCCACCTGGATGCTGAGGTTCGGGAAATCTGAGTTTTCAGAGAGAAATAAGCGACGTCGGAGGGCGTTCTGCCCTAAAACGTCCTCCCAGCAGCAGTCAATGATAATAATAACGTGATGGAAACGTCTGTCGAGTCCGCACTCACCCTTGTAACAGAGAGCAGCCTCCAGCTCAAAGCTCGCCAGGTTCAGGACGAATAATCCCGTGGAGCTTCCGACCCACACGCAGCCAGTCCTCTCCGGGGAAAGGCTGCAGAGAGAGGCGTGGACTGGCCTGAGCTGTGAGCCTTCCGTTCCCCGGAGTCTCACTGAGCGTGTAACCGCGGAGACCACACGGGGTCTCTCCGGCCGCTGCTGGTGAATGTGCCTGCCGCCTTACAGCTCCCAGCCATGCGCACCCACAGGGGCTGGTGCCGGAGGGTCCCGGGTGTCCCCGGAATCCAGTCGCCGGTGCTGATCTGCAACATCTGTACTTCTGCCGGGGTCACGAGAGGTCAGTGCCGCGTCCCCCGCAGGACAGCGCACACAGGCGGCCCTGTGGCAGCTTTGCATGCAAGAAACCAACCCGGGAGGAAGCACCCAGAGCAGCAGAGTGCCAAGCGCAAACACAGCTCTGCTGTTGCCTCATGTTTTCGGTTTACCAGCCAGGTGCAAGTCCTCTGTGCCGGTGCGCCCCCTGCTGGCTGGGCAGGCGGGGACACATCTAGGCACCATCTCCCTCCAGCACCTCAGGACCCTGAGCCAGGCACCTCCAGCCGCCCAGCTTCCAGGGATGCTTTCCCGGCGTCCTCACCTCCAACGCCAGGCCACAGAGCCGTGAGCCAGTGGTCCTGGAGGGAAACCGGACCCGAGACGTGGCACAGACCTTCCCACCACTGCCCTGCCTGAGAGACGGGCCTGCACGGCTCAGCCCCCACAGCCAGCTCAACTGCCCGCCAGGCGACTGCTCCCCGGCTCCAGCCACAGTGCCATCAGGCAGGGGTGTTGGGCAGGCAGGGCTGCAGCCTCTCCCCACACTCACTCCTACCCCACCCCCTACCCCGCCCCGCCTCCTGGGGGGCCAGAGCCCTTAATCTTGTTGGGAACCTCCCAGCTCCGTGCCACAGGTGAACACACTCACCTCCTCCCTCTTAATCCCCGTTACACAGTGGTTCCCTGTGCTGCCGAGCACCTATAACATCTCTACCCAACACGGAGGTGAGCCCGCTCCTCCAGGATCCTGGTAACGCAGGATGGCTCACAGTGCAGAACAACACCGGATTTCAGCTCCCTTCACGCCACCACACAGCCGTGAGCTGCCTGGATTTTATGAGCAACCTTAAAACAACCCCATTTCTCATACCAACACACTGAACATCACTGACCAAGTCTACCAACATCCCTGACGGTTACACAAACACGGAAATAACCGGGTCGTTCCCTCCCCCCGAGAAACGATCACACTCACCATCCACGCCCAGGACCGAGGCCCGGCGGCAGGTCGCAGTGTGCCAGGCTCAGGATGGGGAGCACCACGTCGACCCCGTCCCCTCTGTCCAGCCCCCTCGCTCCTGGAAGAGTCCGTGACAAGCCCCGTGGAGGGGAAGCATGGGGGGAAGGAGAGGGGACAGACTCAGGTGCTGCCAGTCAGCTGATCGGGGCCGAGGGACGGGGCAGCTCCTCAGAGAGGACCGGAGGCCGCAGGCCACGGAGGGCGAGGGCTCGCCGCCGCGGGTCACAGCCGTTTAGCTTTCCCTCATGACTAACGGGCTGACAGAGGAATCAGAGAGCCAAGCCCGAACGCATCAGGCGAGGCGGATGCCAGATAGAGGCAGTTCCTGGGGTTTTTGAGGAGGAATGGCTGACGTCATCGGGAAAAGCAAGAAACGCAACTGAGGGACGTTGCCTGGCGGTGCCGGCGGAGGTGCCTGCTGCTCAGAGCCTGGGACAGCAGGACAGCGCTCCGCAGGAGGCCCCTCCCTGACAGGCAGCAGCCCGTGGGGTGTGATCCCTGGGTGAGGGGGGAGGAAGAGCGGGGGGCGGGGCCCATCCAGGTGGAACCAGACCTGGGTGAGGGCGCAGTCTGCTGAGCGAGGAAACCCCCGGCGCTGGAAGGCCTTCACCTGGACCCTCATCGCCAGGACAATCGCCCACAGAAGGGGACCCCAGGGCCTCGTCCCCCATCGGGCTCTCCCACCTTTCCCC
>JAAGEH010000152.1:1803428-1826352 GCA_011751065.1 Lasiurus cinereus
TACCCACTGTGTGTGACTGAACCGTGCACGCTGCACCCACTGCATGCCAGGGAGGGGACAGCTGTGTGGCCAGGGAGGGGAGGGGACAGCTGTGTGGCCAGAGGGGACAGCTGTGTGATGAGGAGGGGACAACTGTGTGAACGGGGAGGGTTCAGCTGTGTGACCGGGGAGGGGACAGCCGTGTGGCCAGGTTTGTGAACTAGGGAAGAACAGGCTTTAACACATCCAACACGTTTTCATTTTGGTTTTCTTTCACCAGCCGGGCCACCAGATGCTTCGGTCAGAAGGAGCCTGACCAGCGTGGTGGCCTGTGGGTTAAGGTCTTTGAAGCCACACAGACAGCAGCCTGTTGACCAGGAGACCAAGCCCTTGGCTTACCACTTATTACTGACTTCCCCTCTCCTCCAACAGAAAGACAATAAAATATGTTTTTTAAAAATCAATAAAATATATTAAAAAAAAAAAAAAAGCCGAGACCGGTGTGGCTCAGCGGATAGAGCGTCGGCCTGCGGACTGGAAGGTCCCGGGTTCGATTCCGGTCGGGGGCATGGACCTTGCTTGTGGGCACTATTCCACGTGTCCAATGGAATATGACTCAGTGCTGAGAACAATGTACTACTGGCACGTGCCACAGTATGGACAGGTCTGAAAATAATTACTCAGAATGAAAGAAGCCAGACAAAGAGAGCACATACTGTCTGGTTCCATTTACACAGAACTATAGAAAATGCTACCTGGCCTAAAAGCTTAGATTTAGAATCGATGGAAAACTCCCTGAAATAGAAAGGACAGATGCTCCGATAGAAAAATGGCAGGAGACGGGACACAGCCAGCACCCAGCCCTCACAGAGACTACGAGAGAAGGCGGCCACGTGGCCAGTAAATGTCCAGCAAGGCGGGCGACGCCAACCCTCCGCGGACGGTTAGGAATCACAGCTAAGCAGCGCGGTGCCCGCCGCAGGGCTGGAATTAAATGGACCGAGCGTAGGGAAGGAGGCGGACTTCCTACTCGCCATTTCGAGTACAGGATGGCACCCCCGCCTCGGAAGCCTCCTGGACATCGCCTACTGAACTAAAGACACGAGCCCCCGCCGAGACCGGTGTGGCTCAGTGGATAGAGCCTCAGTCTGCGGACTGAACAGGGTCCCAGGTTCCATTCCGGTCCAGGGCGTGTATCTTGGGGCGTGCAGAGAGGCGGCTGATGGATGTCTCTCTCTCATCGATGTCTCTAGCTCTCTATCCCTGTCCCTTCCTCTCTGTGAAAAAAAAACAATAAAATATATTTTTTTAAAAAGCCGAGACCGGTGTGGCTCAGTGGACAGAGCGTCGGCCTGCGGACTGAACAGGGTCCCGGGTTCGATTCCGGTCAAGGGCATGTACCTTGGTGGCGGGCACATCCCCAGTGGGGGGCGTGCGGGAGGCGGCTGATCGATGTCTCTCTCTCATCGATGTTTCTGACTCTCCCTCTCCCTTCCTCTCTGTAAAGAATATAATAAAATATATTTTTAAAAAGAAGACTGACACTAGTGATGAATTGGGCTTCAGAATGGAACTCGGCGTCTCTCAAACTCTAGCAGCTTAATGTAGACCCCTCTGCAAGACACGGGGAAAGCTCCCTTGAATGTGTTAATAATATATGTATTTTTTTCTTTTTTTTTTTACAGAGAGGAAGGGAGAGAGATAGTCAGAAACATCGATGAGAGAGACATCGATCAGCCGCCTCCTGCACGCCCCACACTGGGGATGTGCCCGCCACCAAGGTCCATGCCCCCGACCGGAACCGAACCCGGGACCCTTCAGTCCGCAGGCCGACGCTCCATCCACGGAGCCACACCGGTCTCGGCTGAACGTGTTACTATTAGAAACCTATCCATGTCCACTTGTCTCCATTGTGTTGAGATGAACCTATTCTTGCTCACGTTCTTCCTGAAGATTTATTTTTTTAAACAGTGATTCTGGGCAGTTTTATATATATATTAAAAAAAAAGCTGAGGGGATGCCTTTCTTGAGTTCGCACCGCCCTGTGGCTGTGGGCTGGGTCCCCGGGGTCCCGCCCCCCCCCGGTGGCCCCTGAGAAGAGGGGTGACCCAGGCTGTGTGTGTGTATGCGTGTGTATGTGTGTGTATATGTGTGTGCGTGTATGTGTGTGCATGTGTGTGTGCATGTGTATGTGTATGTGTGCGTGCGCATGTGTATGTTTGTGTGCATGTATGTGCGTGTGTGTGTGCGTATATGTGTGCATATATGTGTGTGTATGTGTATTGCGCGTGTGTGCATGTGTGTGTGTGTGCATGTGTGTATGTGCGTGCGTGCATGTGTGCGCGTATATGTGTGTATATGTGTGTGCGTATGTGTGTGAGTGTGTGTGTATGTGTGTGTGTATGTGTGTGCATATGTGTGTCTATGTGTGTGTGTATGTGTGCTTATATGTGTGTGTGTGTGTATATGTGCGTGTATATATATATATGTGTGTGTGTGTGTATATGTGTATATATGTGTGTGTATATGTATGTGTATGTATGTGTGTAGGTGTGTATATATGTGTGTGTGTGTGAGAGAGGGACGGGACGGGACGGGATGGGACGGGACGGGACGGGGCGGGATGGGACGGGACGGGGCGGGGCGGGCGCACCTGCGCGGGGGGGTGGGCGCTCCGCACGCTGAGGCTATGGGGGGGGGTGGAGGCGGCGGCGCGGGCGGCGGGGAAGGCGCAGAGCGGCGGGCGGCAGGCCAGCGGGGCGCGGGCAGCCGGCCGCCCCGACGCCGCCCGGAAGCGCTCCCTGACCGCGCCAGGGCCGCCGCCGGGGCCGCCGCCGGGGCCGCCGAGCGGGGGGCGCAGCGCCAAGGCCGCCGCCGAGCGAGCGCAGGGCCGGCCGGTTCCGACGGTTCCGAGGCTTCCCGGCGGCGGCTCCGTCCTGTCAGGGGCGCGGCCCCGGCGGCGCGGGAAAAGGCGGGAAAGCCGGCGTCCTCGCGCGCGGCGGCTCCCCCGCCACCGGCTCCCCAAGCGGCGGCCGCGCCGGGCCCCCGGACCTGCCTGCTCGCCGCGGAGCTGACCGCCCGGGAGGCGCCCTGGCGACGCGGCGGCGGCGGCCCCGGCGGCGCTCCCCTCGCCGCGAACCTTCACACTCGCGCTGAGGCGCCCGGGGGCTCCGGGTCCCGCCCCTCAGCGCGCCGCCGCCGCCGCCGCCGCCGTGGAGCGGGCGCTCCGTCACAGGGCGAGAGGACGGGCGCTCCGGTGTCCGGACGCGCCGCCGGCCTCTCACCCGCGCCCCGACCGGACGCGCTCGGAGCCCGGGCTTGGCGCGCCGCCGCCTCCTCAGCCTCGTCCTCGTCGTCGTCGCCGTCGCCGTGGTTACTCCTCAAGCGCTCCACGGCGCCACGCCCCCTTTCTCGCGAGAGCGCGGCGCCCGCCCCTTCCGGAGCGCCCGCCCTTTTTCCGCGCTCTCACGTCACTTCCGGAGCGCCCGCCCCTTTCGCGCCCTGACGTCACTTCCGGAGCGCCCGCCCCTTTCCGCGCCCTCACGTCACTTCCGGGTGCCGCCGCCCGACTTCCGGCGCAGCCGCCCGGCCCCTCGGGGAACGGTGGTGAGTCCCTCCCGCCCCCCGCAGGTCCCCCCAGCGCCGCGCGGGGAGGCGGCCCCCGAGGTGACCGCGCCGCCCCCCGTGCTGCTGTGTCTCCGCAGGACGAGATGGTCCCGTCGCCGGGCAAGGCCGCCCCGCGGGCCCCGCTGCTGCTGCTGCTGCTGCTGCTGCTGCCGCCGCCGCCGGCGGGCGCCTCCGCGGAGGAGCAGCAGCAGGAGGAGGACGGGCAGCAGCAGGAGGAGGAGGAGGTGCCGGCCGCGTGGGCGCTGCTGCACGTGGTGCAGGGCCGGGTGGGCGCGGGCAACTACAGCTACCTGCGGCTGCACCACGAGGGCCGCGTGGTGCTGGCCCTGCGCAGCCTGCGCGGCGACGCCGACCTCTACGTGTCCGGCAGCACCCTGCGCCCCAGCTTCGACGACTACGAGCTGCAGGCCGCCACCTGCGGCCGCGACGTGGTGGCCGTCCCCGCGCACCTCCGGCGCCCCGTGGGCATCGGCGTGTACGGGCACCCGTCGCACCGCGACAGCGAGTTCGAGATGAAGGTGTACCTGGACCGCTCGGCGGCGGCCCCCCACCAGCGGCGGTGGCACCTGGACGACGACGACGAGGACGCCGAGGCCGGCCACGTGCACGCCTACAGCCCCGAGGAGGAGGAGGGCACGTCCCCGAAAGAGGAGGAGGAGGAGGAGTCCGTGCTGTGGACCCTCCTCATCAGCATCCTGAAGCTGCTCCTAGAAATCCTGTTCTGAACCGGGCGGGCCAGTCGCTGTGAACGCGCACGTGGCGGGGCCCGGACACTCTTCCTTTTCTGGGGGTGGGGATGGGAAATAAAAAGCCATACAGTTTGTTACCTCAGTTATCACCCCCCCCAAAAAAAAAGAAGCAGGAGACGCAGCAAGGTCCGTACTGGTTTTCTCTTGGAGATGAGAATTCCTGTATAAACAGCCCTGTGTGCGCGCACAATAAAAGGCTTCGACTCCCCCCGCCGTCACAGCTGGTCGGGTGGCTGGAAGGAAGGCTGCCGGGAAGGAGGGGGTCTCTGGAAAAAGAAACCCTAACCTCGTGTGAGCCGCCCCCCCCATGCACGGCAGTCAGGGCGTGGATCGTCAGGTGACTTGACTTTTTTAGAGTCTGAGGCAGCGGTTCTCCACCTTCCTGAGGCCGCCACCCTGGCATCCAGTTCCCTCACGGGGTGGTGGTGACCCCCAACCATGATATTTTGCTACTGTGATGCATCGTGATGTCAATACAGTGGCACCTCGAGATACGAGTGCCCTAACCTACGAGATTTTTGAGATACGAGCCGTCGAGCGAGCGATTTTTGCTTTGAAATACGAGCCACAGTTGAGATAGGAGTCATCGCGCGGATCGGCCGGCTGCACACAACCCACCAGTTTGCCGAGACTCAAGCGTCTCAGTTTCCCACGCCTCCAGGTTACAGGACAAATTAAACTCGTATCTTGAGTTACCACTGTATCTGCATTTTCTGATGGTCTTAGGCAACCCCTGTGAAAGGGTGGTTCGACCTCCCCGCCCCCCAAAGGGATCTCGACCCACAGGTTGAGAACCGCTGGTCTAAGAAGTTCTGGTGTGTAAGCAAGTCGCCACCCTAGGCAGAAGGGACTGGAGCCCACACCCGCCCCCCCGTGGGAGGGAGCAGCCGGCCCAGCAGGTGCTCCTGGAAGTTAATGGCAGGTCCCACCCAGCGGCTCCCTAAGGCCAGCACTCTGGAGTCTGTCCTCTCCACCTGCCTATCCTGATTTTGTCCCATTTCCAGACCCTGTCGTGGTCCCCGTGGTAAGCCAGAAGAAACAGGAAAGACTAGGAAAACTTCGTAAAATAATGATAGTAACTTTCAGGCTAGTGGAGGAATGATGGTTTCAAGTGAAACTGCCTAACACTTCCCTCTGGATTTCTGAAGACAGCCAAGGTACTGCGGAATAAAAAGCCTTTTTGGAAGACGAACAATTTCTCTACCTGAAAACCGGTTCCCTGGGTAAAAGAGTCGCCTGGAGCAGAAATGAGTCCACTTGCAGATTCTAAGGCACGTCGTTCATTTCAAAAATCTCTTTTATTGGCATATAAATGAGGACTGGAAAGAAGTTGGCACCAAATAATTCGCTTAAAATGCGTCTGACAATCTTGGGGTCAAGGAAACTATTTTATCCCTCTTTGCTGTTTTTCCCCCTTCTGCCCACTTTCCTGGGTGTTGGGGGAGCTCGCTGACAACAGTCACAAATCCAGCGACCTAGGAGAAAAATGGTTCGTTAATAGAGAACAAGAAACGTGTCCAGGACTGAGTTGTAAACCCACTGAGCTCTCCTTCCTCGGCTACCACTAATGCTGCTCCTCGGGCCTTGCGGGAAGAAGGGCAATACCGAGTTCCTGAACGTGAGGAGGAAAATGTCAACTCCTCTGAAGATCATCAGTGTAACCAGCCAAGTGACATTCAGGGGGGAGGGGTGGTGTGGGCAGAGCAATGCTGTGAAGTGCTGGGAACCTTTAGAGCAGCGGTTCTCAACCTTCCTAAGGCCGAGACCCTTGCATCCAGTTCCTCATGGGGTGGTGACCCCCAACCATGAAATTTTGCTATTGTTATGCATCGTGATGTCAATATCTGCATTTTCCGAGGGTCTTAGGCGACCTTGTGAAAGGGTCGTTTGACCCCCAAAGGGGTCGCGACCCACAGGTTGAGAACCGCTGCTTTAGAAGATCCTCATCTTTTCTCAAGCCCAGCACTACAGGCTCAGAAGTTCAGCAACCGACACCAGAACATCCACCTGTGAGGCCTCGCCTACTCCCAGCCCTTCCTCTGCTGCTCGCTGGCAGCTGTGTCTCAGCATCCGCTAGTCCCGGTGTGCAAGGCGGACACGGCTTCCAACTGACCGCGTGGCTGACAGCATGGCCATCACCTGCCCTGGGGACCTGTCTGCATGAGTGCAGGACTTCGGGGAGTTGTTTAAGCTGCTTGCTTCTTAGTGATCCCCGGGAAGGGTAGTTCTGGGCATTCTTTCTTACAGCATCAGACACAGTGTCCGCTATGCAAGGAAGGTCTGACATTGCACAGTTGTGTGTGTCATGTTTCCGTGCAGACCCTGGGATGTACCCTTCAATCCTGTGTTCCTTCCCAAGTTACCCAGATTGTTCTGCTGCCTCCGTAGGTGTCCAAAGGCATAGGAATCGTTCTGTTAACTTTCTGTGTCCAGGACATGAAAATAAAACCAAGGCTTGGAAATAGAGGGAGGCTGCTGCTTCAGCTATTTTTTAGTAGAAAAAAACAGCGGCTCCTTTTATACACTGAGCTCTACACCAAACACGGACTAGTCACCCTGACACCACACGTGTCCCTGGCTGGGAGGGCCGGGCACGGCCCGCCTGTCACTGGTGTGTGTGCCGCCTTTCAAGTCAGGGCTGGGAGAAGCCCCTGGCAGGGGCCGGCCTGCTGTTTGGGATCTTTACCTGATGGGATAGCACTGAGGCCCACACAAAACGTGTGGTAGCCTCGGTCACACACATCACAGAACATCATTTCCTCTTCATGGTGGGGCTGTCCACAAATAATGCAAGTTTTACACTCCATACACTGCCAGGGGTAGGTCTTAATCATAGAAACAAGCTCCATGGTCATATCCAGGCAAGAAGGATGGCCTAAACCAAAATCAGTGTTAGTAGGAAATTCACCAGTTCACAAGGGCGGGTTTAACTTAAAAATGGCATAACAAAGGGGGCTAGCTGCTTTGTGATTTCTCGGGGAATGGCGACGATGGTTAAGGTCGTCAAAGAGAGATGAAAATGCAAGAGCTGGAGAAAAATGCATGGACTTGCTCTACACCTTACACGTTACCCCTGACTACGTGATAACTCTCTGGTGCAAGGCTAGCCCGACAACGGAACAGACAGGTGGTTAAAGCGTCAAGCAGACAGGCGGTACTTACCACTGTTCTCACACTGGGAGCAGTGTATAAGAGGTTCAGCCTTCCCTTTCTTGTTGGACTCCTTACCCTTCAGACAAATTCCACATAGAGCATTGGGAATGACCTTTGGCTGGAAGGGTAGAAGAGGGCTATAAATTCGTGCCAGCAGAACCTGCTCTGGGTTCTAAAGGAATTCTGTCACTGTGCTGCCTGAACTTTTAACTTTGGTGACGCGCTGCGGAGGACCTGTGTCAGAGACAGAACTTCACCAAGCCTCAGGTTTCACCTTACACTGTCAGCGGGGACCCCGCGTGAGGACTCCTGGGG
This sequence comes from Lasiurus cinereus, assembly GCA_011751065.1. NCBI lineage: Eukaryota > Metazoa > Chordata > Mammalia > Chiroptera > Vespertilionidae > Lasiurus > Lasiurus cinereus. The sequence continues at coordinate 1,811,252 of JAAGEH010000152.1, forward strand.
CCTTCTACGCCTGCCTTTTACGGGGAACCCGAGAGGGGACTAAACCCACGCCCAGAGGCACTATTCACCAAGGAGGAAAACCAAATCCCCAGTGGCCCTACCCCTCAGCCAGGCTCCCTGCAGAGAAGGAGATAGGGTGAGCAGCTTAGGCACTAGTTTTGTTTAAACACATTTGTCAACGTTGTAAAACTGCATCTAAAAAACCTAAGTTACAAAACGAACTATGCAGACCGTTTTTTTATTGAAAGATGGCTCGCGCAGACCGTCCTGCGCACAAATGTTTGTGGGAAACCAAGTTGTGAGCTTATTTCCTTTGTACATCTAATAAATAATAAAAGAGCCACATTTAGGGGCAAAGCATTCAGTATCTATAAAAATAAAAGGGTGATATGCTAATTAGACCGGACGTCTTCTGGATGTCATTCCAGATGTCCTTCCTGCCAGAGCCCGGGCCAGAGGGAAGCCAGTGCTGGCAGCTGGGGGAAGGAAGGCCTCCTCTTGCATGAATTTCCATGCATTGGGCCTCTAGTAAGAGATAAAACACAGTTTCCTGACAAGAAAATAATTATCACTTAAACACACAGACACCCTGATATTTTGAGCACATTCACTTCTCCTATGAGAAGCAGGCTCACTCCAATGGAGGCATCTGGGCTTTAAAAGAACCGGCGGCCCTGGGAGCATCAGAGCAGGGCAGGGCACTGCACCGAAACCCCGGGGGGAGATGCTGAGCGCAGCCTGGCGGGGGACGAGGCCGCCTCGCCCTCGATGGCAGGTAAGCGACGGGAGGAAAGGAAGAGGCAGTATGGCCAAGTGCCAGTGGGGCACAAACACATATGTACAAGGGGAGAAAAATCAGTTTACACAGAACCATTAAATCTCTGTTTCACTCCGGTCCCGCCAGCTGCCCGAAGTGACTGAACCACAGAGAAGCCCCACAGAACTCCGCCTTCGCGTCCCGTGTTCCATCTTTGGCTCGGCTCCCTGCTGCTACCTTCCGACCTGCTCGCCTAGGCAATTGGTTCTTAATTGACATCACTTCAGCGTTTTCACTCGTCAAATTGGCTTTCTTTGCAAAAGATGACAGAGGCGTTCAAAAATAATTTTTGTCTTATTTATTTTAAAAAGTCAACCTTATACATAAATATAATAAAAACAGTAACTCTAAACAATCACAAATAGCTCTACAAAATAATAAATATGGGAGTAAAACATACATATAAAACTGGACCGTGAACTAACCTACACCTCCTGTGTCTCTATCTCTACACCCTGCTCCCCAGCCAGGGTCCTGGCCCGGCTCACACCGCTCGGCCGTGGTGCGGTGCCCTCTGTGGTCACGGCTACAGTCTAAGCATCCGGCTCCCGGTCTCCCCCGCTTCCGTGAACACAGCCAGGAAGTGCACCCGGGACCCAGTGCGGGTTCCGTTACGGTCAGCCCTGACACTGCCCTCATAGCCAGCGGCCGGCGGCGATCCCTCCATCGACCACGGTAAGAACCGCCGTTGGCTGGTCACCGGCACCGAATGTGGACGTGACGCTTATTTAACCCTCGCAGCTCGGGCAGACACTGCGCTCGGCGGGCCCTCGGGGCGCCAGACCAGGAAGGAGCCGCCGGGCACCGAACTCTAAGAGGAGAGCTCCCGGCGGGAGGCCCCTCACCACGTCGAAAGGCTAGTCATTCACATTCTAGATCAATTCAAGTTCCACAATCATCGCAATATACATGGAGCACCTGTGACAGAGGGGCACCCACAGAGTCCCAGGTTTAGCTTCTAAGCTCAGATTCGTGCGTGTTGAACCCTTACCATCCTCCCTACCCGACAGTCTTCCTCTGGGAAACAGAGAGATGGGAGGGGAGGGAGAGGGAGGGGAGGAGACGGGGGGGGAGGGGGGAGGAGGGAGAAGCACACGAGAGGGCGCTTCCAGCATTTTCTGAGAGGCTGCCAGGCTCAGCGCAGAAACGCTTGGTCCCCTCGGCCTCGCAGGCTGTAAGAAGACCGTGTCTGCGCCAGGACTTGGCCTGTAGCCGGGAGCGTCTCGGCGACTGGATTCAGGGGAGCAGGGCGGGTAGTGGGCAGAGCCCCCCGAAGAGCAACGAACAGAACACCCCTGGCATGTCTGACGGCACATCGGTTCCACGGTCACTACCGCAGCCTCAGCCTCACCACCGATGAGAAAATTGACACTCATCCCGTCGTTCTCAGCATGCCAACTACAAGGCTCACGATGCACCTGTCTCCCTGCTTCAACGGTCACCGCAGGCGAGGGGACTCTCACGGGCGCACTAACAGGGTTCACCCTGCACGCGTCATGGCGGCCGGTCCCAGCCCGTCTGCTTTAATCTCTGAACCACACGGTCCTACGCGTGACTGTGACCAAGCAAGACAGCAGGTGCGTTCGGACACTTACATCCGTGACCTTCGGCCTGAAGCATCCTAATACGTAGGCACATCTTGGCTTATTAATACTTTTCCTAGAGGTTAGCTTTCCATAAGCGTGTTCACCTCGGGGTACTGAGCCCCCATCCTGGCTGCCCCAGACTGTGAAACGCCGCGGCGGCTCAGGCCGGAGACCCCGTGCGCGTTCCGCGCCGGGCTCCCACGAGGGCGCCGCCTGGTCGGCGCGACAGCACCGTCTCCCTCCCAACTCCCCAACGCCCGCCCCGCCCGCCCCGCCCCGGCCACGGTGCCGGGCACGTACAGTCTGTACAGTCTCCGTCCACGGCCGGCGGCCCAGGGCCACTCCCAGCCCACGGCCCACCGGCTGTGGCACCGGCACGCTAACGTCCCAAACTTTGTCTTTGGAGTTCCTTTGCTTGTAATGACTTAAGCGCTAACGTAAACCTTCAGCTTAGAAAATGACATAAGCTGCGTACGTGAGTACAGCTACAAAAAGCACGCAGCCACTGCCTGTCAGCGGCCCGAGCCGTCTGCCCGAGGCTGGAGAAACACAAGCGAGCGAGTGACTACATAAAGGCTTTTGCTCACTAAGCGTGGGACACACAGCTCCGAGCTGCCGCTCCTGCAGGGGAAGGCCACGGGCGGAGGGTCTGGCCGCCGCGGGCCGAGGCTGGGGCTCCTGAGACCTGCCTCTCCCTCCAGTCCCGCTCTGGCTCCGGACCGCGCTTCAACTCCACTCGGCGAAACCTCCGCACTTCCACAGCCCCTCAAACACCTTCCTCGCCACGGCAAAGGCGAATCCTGACGCCTTCCAGACCCACACAACCGCTCGTCTGACCACCACCACCCAAACACGGAACTGCGCGGCACTCCGGAGGGTGGATTCCTGAATCCCCACCCACAAACGCCTGACCCCGGAGGGGGAGGGAGGGAGGTAGACGTCGTGGAAATGACACAAACGGGATCACCGACTGCCTGCCGCCTGCCGCCTCGCTCGGAGGGCCGCCAACCCAGAACTCGGCAGGCGCTGTACCCGGCCGGCTGCGGCAGGACGCACTGTTCTACGGGCTCCTGCCCCTCGAGGCTGACCCCGAGACCTCGGTCCGTCCCACGGCCTCCCGCCAGGGGCTGAGCCGTCCCAGGCACACGGCCCTCCCCCGGCGGAGGCCTGTGCGGGGGTCACACGGTGTCCCACAGTTACTGCCTTTACTCCGAGGAAACAGAGGGTACAGTTCTGCCTAGAAAGTCATTTTCTAAAAACCCCTATTTGCCTGCTTGTTATTGAAAAGCAAAAAAATAAAGAAAAAAAGGTTCTCTTACAAGCTGTACACATACAGAGCACAGAAGCTAACCCACAGCCACGTGACAGGAAGCCACCAGGAGACAGAGCCGACAGGAGGAGCGGACAGCACAGGCCAGAGGGGCGGGCGGGCGCGCGCGCGCGGTGGCGGCGGGCAGCGGCTCCACCACGCGGAGGTTCAAAGGCAAACGTTTCGGGGAGAGGCCGGCCGGAGGGGAGGCTGGTCAGGGGCTTTTCTCTTCTACCTTGTACCCGGGCGCGGACTTGGGCAGCACCGGGCGCTTGGCGGCGTCCTTCCTGGGGGCGGCCGCCCTGTCCTTGGGCCGCGGTCTCCCGGGGAGAGGCTCCTCCTGGCCGTCGGGGAGGCCGTCGCCCTCGGAGGCGTTGCCGGAGGAGCTGTCCTGCGGGCAAAGGCACAGTCCGTGGAGCCCCCGCCGTCGGGGGGGCGGGGGGGGGGGGCGGCGCGGCCACAGGGCCCAGCCCCGGAGGCGTGGATGCTCCCCGACCGACCTCACGCCGCCCGGGGAGGCTCCCCGCGAGCCAGGCCAGTCAGCACCCGTGGTCCCGTCAGCACGGCTCCCAGGCACAGCGCTGCCGATGGCGCCGCACCGGCCACGGGAGCACGCGTGTTCCATGCAAAAGTACCGCTTAGCAAAGAAACGTCCTCCATGCACGGGCATTCTCTGGGGGGCGGGCCCCTGGAGCGAGCTCGGCACACACACACACACACACACACACACACACACACATACACACACACAGGGTGGCTTCCTGGCAGAGGCGCGGGGCCAGATCACCAACCGGTTCGATGCTCAAAGTTTCATTCAGTAACTGCTCGCTTAACTCACTTTTTAACTTCATAAAAAGTGGCAGTGCCACGCTCACGTAAACCACGAAACCAGAAATTTGAAACACCCTGTTTGTAGCACCCACTCACTCACGACCCACGGGCCTGGCTTCACAGACGGCTGAGTGGCACGGGGTGCAGGTGTGCGGACACGTGCTTACTTTCTAAATGTTACGTGCGTTTCGTCTCACAGCTACGTGCCCTCTGCACTGCCTTTCTACCACGTAAGCGCACACTCCCCATGGGAACCTGAGCTGCGTCTGTTTCCACAGTAAAAACGCCAGTCGCCCGCCCACGGACATCCGTCTCCTCGTTAAACTGTCAGCCTCTGACGGGGTCCTCTGGGTACGGTTTAGTGCGGCGGTCGGCAAACTGCGGCTGTTGACTAGTTTGCTGACCGCTGGGTTAGTGTATTTGCTGCGGACGCTGCCGACCTTGGCCTCCCGGTCACCGTGCCCTCGGAAACGCTGGACCACTTACACCCTCCTGGCAGCACCGTCCAGGTCAACGAGGCGTGCCCTCGCTGGAGGGGCATCCCTGCGCTAACTGGGCGGCCTCCTCTCTGTGAACCGGTGGCCACGGCCCGCGAACGGCACACCGTCAGGGCCGGGGCCGCGGGAAGCAGGGAGGAGTCGCGTCGGAAGCTGTTCTTCGCCCCACAGCCCGCCCCCTGTGCCCCCAAACCTGCCTGCGCCCTTCACTGGGGAAAATCTCACCCAGGAAACCTCCCCGGAACACGTGACCCCACCGGTGCTCGTCCCAAGAGGAGCCTGCCATGGCTGCTCCACGATAGGGACCGGGAAGGGGCTCCCGCCAGAGGGCGCCGGGCGGCTGTCACCGGCACCGCACCCCCGCCTGCAGCACGGCCATGTGCAGCCGCCATCTCCAGAGAGAGGACAGGACACCCGGGAACGTCGCGTGCCCGGCCAGCCACCAGCACCCATTCGCCCCGCCCCCAGGGACAGAGGTGCTCACCGAGGTGCCCTTGTTCCGCCTCTTCTCGTCCCCTCGCCCGTCCTCGGCGTCGTCCGAGTCGCCGTCGCTGTCGAGCGCGGGTAGCTCGGGGTCCAGCGGCGGCTCGTACAGGGCCGTGTTCAGGGGCAGGTAGCGCAGCTCGTCCGGCGAGTACCTGCAGGCGAGATGGTCAGTTCCCTCCCTGCGAGCGAGCGGTGGAGGGAGCCTGCACCTTCTCCGCCAACCCCAGGCTTCGAAGAAGGATCAGAGCAGTGGTTCTCAACCTTCCCAGCTGCCCGCACACCCGGTGGGTGCTCCCTGCGCTCAGCAGCGGGCACCGTACCGGCCTCGCCCTCCACTAAGACAGCACACCCAAAGCACACAGCGTGGTACCAGCAATCTTTAAAGGTTCTGCTGACCCACGATTTAACTGTGACTTGCAACAATAAATTGTCCTGTCGTCTATTTAAATAAATACCACTCTCTAAGGCACCTCCTCTGTCCTACAGAAACGGGCCTAACGCCGAAGGAGAGGCCGCGGGTCTGCACCCGTCCCTGTCTGTGCAGGTCCCGGTCACTCCCAGGCCGGGAGGGAGAGGCAGTGGAGAGGGGCCAGGGCGGGGCAGGGCAGGGCAGGGCAGGGCAGGGCGGGGTGGGGGTGTGGCTGCAGCCAGGGCTGTCCCGCCCCGCACACCCAGGGCAGGCCAAGCCCCGGCTTCTCCTCCTGGATCTGCATGAGGCCCTGAGGCTGCTGAGAGAGGGGCCCAGGTCGGGGCTGTGCCCGCGCCTGCCTTTCCCTCGCTGGCTCGTGACTGCAGGGCTAGGGGGCATACACACGCTCCAGGGGGCTGCCCACAGGACAGGAAGTGCGCCAGGAGCACAGGCTCTGCCTGAAGGGAGTTTCCTCCAGACCCGGAGGCAGAGCCCGGGCTCGGACCTGGGACAACCAGGGGAGGGGAGAGCGAGCCTGCGGGGCCTCCCGGGGTCTGAGGTCCCAGCACCCCCCCGCGCGCGGGCAAAGCCCCGGCCCACCTTTTGTAATACTCCTGGAACTGGCCGGGGATGAGGGCCACCGGGTAGGAGCTGACCTTGGTCCGCTCCGTGGGTAACACCTTGTACTTGCCCTGAGGCACCTGGATCACCTGGGGGTGGGGAGAGCAACACCAACCTGAGCCCCGGCCCGGACCCCGGCCGGCACCCAGGCCCAGACCCAGGCCAGGACCCCGGCCGAGGAGAGGCCCTCCCGCCGCCCCCCTGCAGCTGCACCAGAGGCGCAGGGGGAGCTCCGCCAGGGGCACGGAGGTGTCTCCCGTTCTGCGGGGCCCATCCCTCCCCCACGGCCGCTCCGCTCCCCCAGCCCCACCCCCGAGGAAAGCCCACCACCCACTGCGCAGCCCTGTGGCCCGGCCGCTCCCAACCTCTGCAGCTCAACGTCCTAGTCTATGACAGGGAAGTCACACCACTTCCAACCTCTCGGACAGTGCGAGCCCAGTGAACTGACACGGAAACCTGACAGCCCGCCTCAGAGCACACGGCAGGCACCCGTCCCCTCAGCAGCAGGCACTCCACAAAGCAAAGACACTGCACACGGCACACACGCATGCACATGTGTGCACAAGCACACAGGCACTGTCAAATACCCATATGTGCACATGCATGCAAATACATACACACACATACACATGTGTGCACGCAGGCACACAAGCATGCACACACCATAGAAACGTGTGCGTGCATGCGCATGCGTGGTTATAAGCATGTGCATGCGTACGAGCATGCATGTACACATGAGCACACGTGCGCACCCGCACAGGCATGCGCACGCGCACACGGCACACACACACTGTCAAATATCCATATATGCACATGCATGCACACATGCATGCACGCACTACATAACTGTGTACGCGCACGTGCACGCACGTAGTCATACGCACATGGCTGAAGGGAATTTCCACATGCACACACATACACACACGTGCGCACCTGCACAGGCATTCACTTGCGCACACAAACACACGCACACGTGTGACCGAGCATCACCAGCCACCCTTAACAACGACAGCCTAGGTTCGGGGAGCAGAGGGCCGGCTGCTGGCAGGGCACGCGACAGGGTAAGCAGGGACGGGCCAGCAGCGGCCACGGGACGCGGGGTGCGGGGCCGGGGGAGGCTCCTACGTGCGTCTGCAGGTCGAAGTACGCTCTCCGCTCCTCCATGCGCTCCCGGTTCAGGTTGCTATTGAACTCCGCGGCTTTCTTGGCGGCTTTCTTGATGTACTCGGGCACTTTGCTGGCCTCCACCTTCTGCGTGTTCTGCTGCTGCATTTGCTGAAATGCACACATGGCAGCTGGGCGTCACAGGTAACGTGGCCAGATTTATCGCTCTCCCCAGGGCGGGGAAAGGATGCGGGCCGCCCGACACTCACAGAATACTCCTTGTAGTGGTCCGTGATGCGCTGCCGCTCCTTCTCCTGCAGGATGACGGAGTACTCTGCGTGCTTGGCTGGGTATTCTTTGATCATCAGGTCAATCACTTCGTCGCTGCGCAATGCCGTTAAACCTGTCTCCGGCCGAAAACAGGTGAGAAAACCGATTAAGACCAAAGGAGCAAAACCGCTTTTAAAAACGTGCTTCTCATTCAAACGACTCTGGCCCCCACCAACCAAGCAAAACATTTCAACACGTTGGAGAATAAGAGAAGTAAGTCCGTCATATAAAATCAAACAATTAAAGAGAAATAAATTGCCAACGTTGCCAAGGCAAAAAAAACAAAAAACAATTTTTCTGCTGAATGTTTCTTCTATAAGATCTTCTGGCCTCTAGACATATATCCCTTTACTAGGACAATGGATAAGTGCCACAGATACTAACGATTGGCCATAACACAGGATGTCCGAGGAAAATAAACTAAGAATTTTCAATATATTACGGTTCTTAGTCTCCAAATTTCATCAACTAAAGTTCACCAAACGCACTGGCACACAACACACGTCATCCAGGCAATTTCCCAAACTCGCAGCACCAGGTCACAACAACTGCTGAGGTACATTCCTCGGTTGGTGTTAAAGGCAGCCATGCTGCATTAAAATATCTGTGAAAAGGGACCTTACAAGCAAAGCGTGGAGGTAGCTATTCGGGACTAAAAACGGAACAAAATGTGCCTCGAAGAGAGAGGGATCGATACTCCTCCACCGTCCTGAACAAACCCCGCATGTGGATCGCACTCGCGACTGCCGTTAGAACACGGTGCCGTCCCACACGCACCGTTCTCCTGTGTGCCGTGACGGTGACCGAGAGTCACGGGGGTCACTCGGCATGAAAGCCATCCCGCGCGTTTTATTCACGTGGAAAGGTATTTGGGGAAGAAGGACAGACACCCAGCCAGTACCCCCCCGCGAATGGGCCGCCTTCGAGGCCCCCGGGAGAGCGCTGGCTACCTAGGGTGCACTGCGTCTCCGTGATGACGTTGAGCTCCCGCAGGTAGAGCTTCTCCTTGTGGGACAGGTCTCGGCGCTCTAAATCTCCAGGAAAAAAAGAAGACAGAGGACTGTTAAAAGGAGTCGTCTGCCCGGGTAACGTTCTGCCTTTGTAATGTTTTTAAAAGCTAAACACTTTTTTAAATGATTAAAAAGTTAAAATATTCCAAGACGTTAAAAGGTACTTCATCTTATGTATCCCAAGTGTTATTAAAGAGAATGCACAGAAACAATCTTTAAATCCAAGAAAAAAATTTAAAACGAAACGCAACAGAGAGTAACTCAAAACCAGAAGGTGCGTCACAGTCCCATTAGAACAGCTGAGGGGCTGAAGCCAGTGTGGCTCAGTGGCTAGAGCGTCAGCCTGCGGACTGAAGGGTCCCAGGTTCGATTCCGGTCAAGGGCATGGACCTTGGTTGCGGGCACATCCCCAGTGGGGGGCGTGCAGGAGGCAGCTGATCGATGTCTCTCTCTCATCGATGTTTCTAACTCTCTGTCCCTCTCCCCTCTCTGTAAAAAATCAATAAAATATATATATATATTTTTTTAAAAAAGAACAGCTGAGGGACAGCCCTTTCCGAATTCAGACCCCGTAAGGGTTCCCTGCCGCCTCCTTCCCTCGGGGTGAGAGGCCCTGGGCAAGAACCATAGCCCTCGGGTCCTGCTGCTAGAAGTCTCCCTGGGAAATGTATCGCCCCCGTTTTGCTCTTCAATCATTAGAAAGCAGAGGACAGACTGCGGTGCAGAGAGGGGCGGGGGCCGGCAGAGGACAGACTGCGGTGCAGAGAGGGGCGGGGGCCGGCAGAGGGACACAAGCACACGGACAACCCACACGCCGCCAGCCAGACGCAGCCGGTGCGGGAACCGGGACGTGGTACCTGGGTACTTGCGCTTGAAGGAGGTCACCCCCAGGTACTCGCTGACCTGCTCCTGCAGCATGCAGTACTCCCCCGTCTCGTCCGGCGGCCATTTGTACTCGATCAGGTTCTCCGCTGGGTAGTAGCTAAAGCTGGACAGAGACACACGTTACGCCTTAGCGGTGGCTTCCGCGCAAGGCTCTTCTTACGGTTATTTATTGTTTCGCCTGGCCGGTGTGGCTCAGTGGTTGAGCACCGACCTATGAACCAGGAGGTGATGGTTCCATGGATTCCTGCTCAGGGCACCTGCCCGGGTTGCAGGCTCCAGACCCAGTAAGGGGCCGTGCGGGAGGCAGCCGGTCAATGATTCTCTCTCATCACTGGTGTTTCTTTGCTCTCTCTCTCTCCCTTTCCCTTTCCCTCTGAAATCAATAAAAAATACCGTATTTCCCGGCGTAGAAGACGACTTTTTAACCCAGGAAAATCTTCTCAAAAGTCCGGGGTTGTCTTATACGCCGGGTGTTGTTTTATAGGGCGAGTATATCCCAAACTCTATATTTTAACTAGAAAAGTTGGGGGTCGTCTTATACGCCCCGTCGTCTGATATGCCGGAAAATACAGTACATTTACAAAAAAAAAAGAAAGAAACATCCATCGACTGCCTCCTGCAGGCCCCCCACTGGAAACAGAGCCCTACAGCCTGGACACGGGCCCTGAACTGAATCAAACCCACAACCTTGCGGTGCCCAGGATGATGCCCAACCAACAGAGCCATACCCGCCGGGACTGGACACCCTGGTCCTGACGGAGGCTCAGTGTTCTGTGACACGGCCAGACCAGCACATCCCCGGGGTTCTGTGTGTCACCGCAGGAAGTCACGCGGCGGCTGGCGGGAAAGGAAACTGCTGGGGGGGAACGCTCCTCCCTCTCTGCCCACCACCAAGCCTCCAGGCGCGCTGAAGCCAGGCAGGGTGGGGGCACCCATCCCGGATCCCTCCTCCTGAGCCCGACGCCCTGGGTGGCTGTTTGCTCCGCTCAAGAGGTGAAGTGAGTCTCAGAAAGCTGAGAAAGCAGGGCCCTGAGAGCCTGTTTCTCCATCAACGGAACCTTAAACCATCGTCCTCCGTTCTCCTCTGACACCACAGACCCAGAGGCCAAGACCGGACCCGCCTTCTGGGACGGTGCCCCGAGGCCAGCCCCCCTCCTGAGCGGCAGGCGACAGCCTCCGGGACTCAGGCCAACCCGCCCTCTGAGTCTCCTCAGCGGGTGCTGGAGGCAGGAGGGACGCCACCAGGCGTCATCCGATAAAAAGAAATGGGCAGGGCCGAGACCGGTTTGGCTCAATGGATAGAGCGTCGGCCTGCGGACTGAAAGGTCCCGGGTTCAATTCCGGTCACGGGCATGTACCTTGCTTGCGGGCGCATCCCCAGTGGGGAGCGTGCAGGAGGCGGCTGATGGATGTTTCTCTCTCTCATCGATGTTTCTAACTCTCTATCCATCTTCCTTCCTCTTTGTAGAAAATCAATAAAATGTATTTAAAACAAAAAAACAAAACAAAAAAAAAAACCTAAGTTACCATGTAACCTAAGAGACTAGAAAACGGGACTCTGGTACCTCTCCACCAGTGTTCACAGCAGCGTGATTACAGCAAAAGGCGGGGCGAACCCCATGTCCGCCGGTGGAGGGATGGATCAGCATGGTCCCTCCACACCACACGGCGTGTACTTCAGCCGTAAAGAGAAGTCTAACACGTGCTACCGCGTGGCTCGGCTTTGAAGACATAAGCCAGACACCAAAGGGATCGGGCTTCCTTCCACTCCCCCCCGACTCCCCCCCCCCCGGCCAGGGGCCTCGGGGGAGCACAGGCGTCACGGCAGCGCTGGGGGCCAGGGGCCGGGGAGGCAGGGAATGAGAACTGTTAGGGCTTGCCGGCCGTGGAGTCTCTGCTTTCAGCAGTGAAAAACGTTTTGGAAATGGGTGGTGGTGGTGATGGCCATACAATACTATGCATTTACCTAATGCCGCTGAACTAGACACATTAAAAATAGTTTAAACGGTGAACGTTACGTGCATTTTACCAAATTAAAAAAAAAAAAACTGCACCGAGAACAAAGCCACTTTAGCGTCCCAGGGTAAACATGACAATACATGCTCCACCATTTTTGAGAATGACCCGTGCCAGGGCAGGGGGGGGGAGGAGGGGAGGGAGCTCAGGCAGGGAAGAGAAACACGCCGCCGAGAACGGTTAGCGAGCCGTAAAGGGACCATACCCCAGGTCCTGGCTGGAGGTCTCGCAGCTCCTGGAGCTGTCTCCGGAGCCCATCCGCCTCCTTTTGGATGGCTGGGTCCCATCGTTTGAATTCTCTTCGTTGTCATCCTAAACATGTTAAAGATCAAACAGTCAGTCAGAGAACAGACAACAAGGAAGAAAGTTACTTCCCAGACTTGTCAAAAGACTCAAAGGCTTTCCAAGGACAACTGGTCGTACAAACATTAACTTTCGATCATCATTAAAAAGAGGCCTACAATGTGGCATGGGCAAGACCTGGGAAAAGCTAAAAAAAACAACTGATCTTCAATTAAATTTTAGAAAAACACACCCCCTTTCAATTTACCTATACATCAAAATCTACTTTTGCTTTCTTACGGAGTTTACAACAAGGTTAAAATGCCTTCTAGTTAGACACACACATGAAATTGCTATGATACTCAAAATGCAAGCAAGCCTCCCGTCCCAGCTAAAAGTAAAGTATATGGATCGTTTAGTGTTTTAATTCAAATTACAGCTGGTTTACAGGACTATATTACTTGGCTGTTTTAGGTACTTATATCTCAGAGGACACACAACTAAAAAGAGGTTACCCACCCTGTTAATTTCCTTCTTGCGTTGCAAAAATTTAGCAAAAACATCTATATATTAATATATAATAAAAGGCCACCCAGAACCAGAACCAGAACCAGAGAGGGGGAGCCCGATTCCTCGTGGGGCCACATTCCACGTTCGGCCGTGGGTGATGATGAGAAAGGGCCTATAGCAGCATTAAAATCTTTCTTCTAATTAATTTCCTTTCAACGTGCACAAATCCCTGCACCGGGCCCCCAGTTACCTGATAAGAGTCATCACTCTATATAGCAACTCCCTCCCCACACACAAAAAAAGAGGCTTAAACAAATTTAAAAAGTGTCATCATCCAGTATGCAACTAGAGGCTCAGTGCATGAAATTTGTGCACTGGGGCAGGGACAGGGGGAGGGAGGTCCCTCAGCCTGGCCTGTGCCCTCAAGCCCTTAGTCAGACATCCTAAGTGTTGCTATGGAGGCGGGAGAGGCTCCTGCCTGAGCCCGGCTTCTGTCTGAGCGGCACTCCCCCTGTGGGAGCGCTTGGACCACCATGGGGCAGCACCTGCATGGAGCGTCTGCCTCCTGGTGGCCACTGCACGCCACAGCGACCGGTTGTCCAGCCTTTCCGTCAATTTGCATATCAGCCTGTTGTTATAGAGGACAATATCAAGGCTGTAAGTGGGAGCATTACCCTAAGAAAATGAATGAGGTGTCAAACGTCAGGAAATCTGTTTCCTCACCTACCAGCTAAAGCTTAACGCACAGACAACTTAAAAGATATTTCTTTAAACGCCTTGGCAATGCCACTTTCCACAACAGACACTGTTTTGTGAAAGACCACGGTCCTCTGGCTCCACATTAAAGGCAAGGACCCTGCGGGAGGCTCGGAGAAGGTAGCTGGGAGCTGGCTGAGTGGTTCTCCTCTGAGCCTCCTCCTGTGCCGGACGGAGACGGCAGCCCCCGTGTTCCCTGGCGAGTGCCAGGACTCAACCCGGGAACACAGGGAAAGCCCTTCAGAGCAAGATCCAGCCGATAACCGAGTTGCCCACGAAGGTGCGTCAATAGGATGCCGATGACAACGAGGAAGTCTCCAGTGGCCCCAGCTGTTTAGGGAATGTGCTCCGATTCTTTCCCAAAAAAGTAAATACAGCGGCGCCTCGAGATACGAGTTTAATTCCTTCCGTCACCTTGAGGAAACTATGAGACACTCGAGTCGCGGTAAACGGGTGGGTCGTGTGTCGTGTGCCGCCGGCCGACCCGCACGACGACACCTATCTCAACTGTGGCTCGTCTTTCAAAGCAAAAACCGCTTGCTCGCTGGCTCGTATCTCAAAAACCTCGTAGGTTCGGGCACTCGTATCTCGAGGTACCGCTGTACACAGAATATTCCCAGTTCTTATGAAATAAGCATCCCATTAGCCAGCTCCATCTACCCTCTGTGGCCCGACGGAGGGCAGTCTGAACCTCTTCTCCGGAAACGCAGTTACCTGCATCCTCACCGACACATTTCCTAGCCAGGACTTCGGGCAGCCCGTCCTCTAAGCGTTCCAATGTCCCTTTCCCTATTTTTGCTTATACCTGAGGCTTTAAAGGATTTTTTTGTGTGTGTGTGTGTGTGTCCATTTGTTTACATTTTCATTGGCTAAAAAAAATAAATAAAATAAAAATAAAAAATAAAAATAAAAAGGGAAGCACCCAAAAGAGAAGTGAAAAATGCCATGTCCTCCAAGAGGCTGACACCCCAGGTTCCGGTGCAGCTGCCGCAAAAAAAAAGAGGCAGACGCGTCACTATGGTAACGGCAGGTGGACAGCTGACCGGTCCGGAGGGAAGAAGGGGACGTGGGCCCGGGGCATCGGCATCCCCTGCATCGGTTGGAGGGCAGCTGGACCCCAGACTGAGCCCGAGGCCCGCGGGCCCCGGAGCCACCGCACCGGCGCCCCCACCCGCAGGGGCAGCGGCTTCAGGTGGGTCCGCGGCCCGCGCTGCGCATGCGCGGACCGGCCTCCCACGCCGCCGCCGCCGCGGGCTTCCGGGGGCGCCGGGCGGAGCGTCACCGCGTCTCTCCTCCCCCCTCCTCCCTTCCCCTCCCGCCGCCGCCGCCGCCGCTTCCCCACGACCTCGGATCTCACTCCGGGGGGTCGCGCGCCGCCGGCGGCGGCCCCGCGTCACTTCCTCCGCTCGCCCCGCACTTTCCAACCCGGCGCTCCGCCTCCGGCCGCCGCCACTCGCGGAAAAGGGCGCCCCGGAACCCGGGGGCGGCGGGTTGGCGGGGGGTCCGGCCGGGGCGGTTTGCAGGAAGAACGCGGGGGCTCGGGGCACTCGCAGTTCCGGGAGCCCCGAGGCACCCGGCGCGCAGGCTCGTCCCGCCGTCCGTCCGCCCGCCCGCGGCCTCCGGAAACGAGCGAATCGCCTCAGAGGGGCGGC
>JAAGEH010000152.1:1831352-1859103 GCA_011751065.1 Lasiurus cinereus
CCCCCCCCCCTTTTTATATTTTTAGGTAATAGCGTTAATAAATACGGTAAGTACAAGCATGAAGTTAAGAAAAATCCAGCTTTTACTTGTTGGTTGTTAATGCAACTGAATGCTCCAATGGGAGATACAAATATGGCTAATCAGTACAAATCTATAAACTCGCGTCTTTGAGGAGCTGAGGAGTAAGCACCATTCAGGACGTGCGTGTCACTGGTTATTCACAGTAAAGAGCAAACACCAAGGCCAGGGCCACGTAAGTTTCTGTTTCATGTTTAGCTGCAACCCAGCTGTCCCACGCCACATCCCAGATCCACCGGCTGGCAACCTGGAGACAGGATTAAAAATCAGCCTCAGTCCCACATGCTCAGTAAAACCCGCACAAGTTCCATCTCTTTAAAGACACCTCGGTGTGTCGGCAAGTCACTTATTTAACACGCACTTTGTGCAACGGCCCCTTTCCCGAAGAGACTTCCCAGCAAAGCTCGCCGGGTCCAGCTTCTCGCCCCAGACTGGCGGGATGCCCGGGAAGGAGCAGGGGGCCCCTGTGGTTTGGGTCTGGTAGCTCAGTGGACAGTGCTACTCTGCTGTATAATCCTCCAGCTTAAGGAATTACCCTTCCCACCCTAAAATCTCTTTAAGAGATTTCCAACTGAGAGTCTGTTAGGACTTGTCTCAGAATGAAGATACGCGTGGCTGTGAGAGAAACGCGAGCCCTTGGGCCTCGCTTACAAAGCCTCGTGCAATCTGACAACGGCCTGATCTTCTGCAGCGCACCCAAAATGGCCACCCATCCATCCTCTGGGCTTCTCCCATCGGGAGGTTGAGTCTCTTTCCCCTCTGGCATCTTAGTTGTCAGGGGGACTTGCTTTGAGCAAAAGCATGTGACATTGTGCAACTCCCAGGCCAGGCCTTCTGCTCTTGCTTTCTGGGAACGTTGTGAGGAGACCCCGCCCCCCACGAACAGGAGCCCACCCGTCCACTGGAGGAGGATGGCTCCCGTGCAGGAAAACCGGAGGCCCCAACCAAGAGCCAGCACCCACCATCAGACACGGGGCTGAGGCCGACATGGACCTCCAGGCCCAGCAGGGTGCCAGGTGGCTGCAGGCACCTCAGCGAGTCAGCAGGAAAAAACCCACGGCCCCTCCAGGCTGAGCTGACCTACAGAACAAGGAGCACCTACATCGCTGCTGTTTTCAGCTGCTGAGTTCTGGGGGGAGTGTGGTGCTGTCTGAATATCCCACAGCCACAGTGGGTGACTCAGCACCCTGCGTCCGGCCTGCCGTGCCATCTCTGCTCGCCACGTTTTCTCTGCTTGCAGTGTCCCCGACCTGTGGCACAGCTGGTTTCTTCCTGTCGCTGAGACTTCAGGGGCCTTCCCAGTCTATAGTCAGTCCCATGTAGCCACTGTCACCCTGGCTCCCCTCCCGCCCTAATTCTCTCCACTGCGCACTGATGACCCTCTAGAAGCACCCATTACTGGGGCGTACGATAGCACAGGTGGTAATTCTCTTCTCCTGGAGCCGCCTCTGCCTGCTGCCTGTCGCAGGGTCAGCATCCCCCTGGCCTGGCCAGGTCCTCCCCTGCAGGCTTCCGGGGACAGCTCTCTCCTGGAGGAAGCCTTGCAAACTGCACCCAACTTTACACAGTTACACGGCCTAGTTAACCATTGCTTTTCATTTGTAAATAACGATAATCTTGCTGTTTATTGAGGACCCTGTGCTGGAGAAAATGAATACGGAATCTGAGTATAGTTCATCTCACTTAGTCCTCACAATTATTCCAGCAAGTAGACTTGATGATCTTGATTTTATAGACAAAAAAAAAAAAAAAAACTATACCCAGGCCACAGCAGTGTTTCTGCCAGGATTCATATCCAACCCAATCCGACTCCCAAACCTAGGACTGCATTATTTTTTTTTTCTCAGACTCTAACATGTGTTGTTTTATTTCCTTGACTAGAGTAAAAACTCTTGGAGAATCAGTCGTTCCTTTAATTCTCTGTAATTTCTTCAGTACCTAACACCCATTAATGCCTCAGAAAGAGAGTATCTAATAGGTTAGCAATAGAAAATTGTCCTAAGTACCTTTCAAATAATCACAGTGAAAGAACACACATTTCACACATGATTCTTTCATTCCCAGGCACCCCAGGGCCTGACATGCCCTGGAGCCCTCACAGGGCTGAGTGAGAGACAAAGGACAGACCTCATAGTTCTAAATGATAACGGGGTACTTACATTTATGGCCTGGCCAGTCTTTTGAATAAATAATACCTTGATAATCAACTTATAACGCTGGTACCCGAAGTCTTTGACTGCTGACAGTATGAGGTCTGCTAATTCAAGCGACAAGTGAGAGAAGAGTTTATCATCGTATTTGACATCTTTAAGATTTTCCTTTAAAAAAAATTTAAAAAATATATACCTTAATTTTCAAAATAGTTTCTAAGTAAAAACTCAAGTAAAAAAAAAAAAACATGTCTAAATAATACATATAACTTTGAAACCAAATAGTAAATGCCTGTCATGCTTACTAATTTATTTCTATCACAACTTTAAAGAAAATGTATTTTGTTTGTTTTTAATTCTGTTCAATTACTCCTGGTTAAGCTGTAAGCTTCCCTGTGTTATCAGACAACTGGGGAATCACCAGGGGGGTTTTAAAGGAAAGCGTCTGGGAATTCTTGGGTAGAGGACACGGACTTTTTAGATGCACATACAGTGGTACCTCGAGATACGAGTGCCCTAACATAGGAGATTTTTGAGATATGAGCCATTGAGCGAGCGATTTTTGCTTTGAAATACGAGCAACAGTTGAGATAGGAGTCATCTCACGGATCGGCCGGCCGCACACGACCCACCCGTTTACGACTGGAGCGTCTCATAGTTTCCCACGCCTCAAGGTGACGGAACGAATTAAACTCGTATCTCGAGGTACCACTGTACTGGCTAACGCTCAGAGATGGGTTTCCCTGAGGCAGAGTCACCCGGTCCAGAGCTGCACTGGGCCTTTCCCGTCTCCCTCTCCCTCCTCTCCTCCTCTGGTCAAAGCCCACTTCTTCCCAGCCTCTTCCTCTGCTTCCCCCTCGGGGGAGTTTTTCCTGCAGCCAAGGAAAAGCCAAGGAAATCAGGTTTCTCACCGTGCTTGTTCATGAATTACCGTTCAGCGGTGGGGTCCGGGGTGACACGTGTGGGCCCTGAAGCACCACCCTTCCCTGCAAACCATCAACAGGCCTGGGCCCATTTAGGGGGCAGAGGGCATACGCCTCTGACTGGCTGGCTGGGACCCGAGACGCATTAACCAACGTTCTGGGTTCTGAGTGGGAACAAATGGACTCCTGGCGAATCTAGAGGCATGCAAAACCAAAGAACGGGCGCTTTTTTCTGTTGTTATGGTTCCCTTCCAGAATGCTCCGGTCTGAAATGGGATTGAGAAGCATTGCTTTCCTTCAGGTGCTTGGCTGTGGCTCTATCTTCTGGACACTTAGCAACAACCACTCTCTTTCCTGAATCTGCCTGACATGTCCCGGGTCTTCTCTGCCTAAGGGCTCTTGTTTAAATGAATAAGCACTCCCTACATAAAAATACCCCCAAGCTCCATCAATGTACACTACAGTATTTCTGTGTCTACAACTACAGTCAGTGTTCCCTGAACTCCAGGGAAATCCCTGACCTCTTCATGACCCCGTCATCCACCTACATCCCCAATAAGCTGTTCTAAGCCCCATCAAGCCCAATGAATCGCTATAAACTATCAAGTTAAATATGATTTGAAATCCTTCTACCTGTATTAACAAAAGCCTAGGTGGTCCTCTTGTGCGATGTTGCCACAAGATGCCCACCACAAGATGGCACGTGCAGGCCAGCAGGGGAGGGCAGTTGGGGGCAATCGGGCTGGCAGAGGAGCGATTAGGGGGCAATCAGGCTGGCAGGCAGGTGAGCAGTTAGGAGCCAGCTGTCCCGGATTGTGAGAGGGATGTCTCAGGTTGGAGAGGGTGCAGGCCAGGCTGAGGGACACCCCATCCCGTGCACGAATTTCATGCACCGGGCCTCTAGTAGTCAATAAATTTGAACTCAGTCTATGTGGTAGAACTGAGTGACACACCAGACTGTATACTTTCACATCACAAATACTTGCTTGCTATTAGTGTTTAGATCAGTAAAGAAGGTAATCGATATTTTATTGTATTAAAACTGAGTTGAATTTATTTCCTGAAGCCATGAGCCATAATATCTTCATCAAGTATCATCTATTATTAGTTCCATTTAGAAATGTATTTATACAGTGCAGAGAAATTGGAGAGTCATCTAACTGTTCTTCGGTATTAATAAAAGCTAATTCATTTCAAAATTAAAGTTATTAATCATTTATACAAACCAAATTAAACCTATGCTTTGTTCCAAATAAGTAGCTCACATCAGTTGTCACTGAAGGAATGCATCTTGTAAACTGGAGGGGGAGGTAATTTTAAAACAAGGAGTGGGATGAGGTTGGGCAGAACGCCACCAGGGGCATCTGCTTATCAGGAAACTCCTGGTGCCTGGTGCCCAGAACTAGAGACCACGGATGAAAAGGGGATTTAGAAAAGGTGGTGCCTCAAGTGAGTTTCCTATAATAAAAAGTGTTGTCAGTTGGTCCTTTATCAAGAAAAGATGGTGAGGGGAATTCCTCCCATCTGAACAAGGTAGCCTTCAGACACCAAAACTAGTAGAATTAATCCTGGTAGTAATATCTGCATTACAGGGTTAGTTTTGTAAAACTGAGAAGCTTTTTTGAATGAACCTGGGATCACATGTCTGAGTTTCAAACGGCTGTTGTTTTTTTAATATATTTTTTTGATTTTTTACAGAGGGAGAGCTAGAAACATCGATGAGAGAGAAACTTTGATCATCTGCCTCCTGCACACCTTTCAATGGGGACCTGCCTACAACCAAGGTACGTGCCCTTGACTGGAATCGAACCTGGGACCCCTCAGTCTACAGGCCAACGCTCTATCCACTGAGCCAAACCGGTTTTGGCTCAAAAAACTGCTCTTAATGAACTTTATATTCCAGTCAGTTAAAGGAAGAAAATAATGGATGCCTCAGCTGAAAATGATCTATACTTAAAAGATGTTTTAACATAATCAGAAACCAACTTTTCACACAAATATACACATCCTTTGTGTTCGTTTTCACTCATTCCTCTAATTACAGGAGAAACATGGAACCAGAGGGACAGTTTATGGATAATTAAAAGCATGTTCCCTTTAATCTAACTCCTAGCATCAATGTGAAGATATTGACTACAAACGCACAGTACTTTCATATTCCCAGAGTTAAGTGCTATATATATATAAAAACCAATCTGAATATAGTTTACCAAATCCCCAAAGCTAAGTTATTATGTCATACACATTTATCGACCTACCGTTAGTATCTGCTGGACTTTAGTTTCTACTGAATGAGCTTGGAATTTTTTCAGAGGCTCCAATCTATATGAATTAGCAAACCTAAATTTTGCCATAGAACTCTTCCATTCTTTGCTTATCTCAGCAATGGAATCATCAAATGGAGGCTCTACATACAGAACATCATGCGACGATTCTCTCAGTCTTTCTTTTAAAATCTGTGTATACTGAAAGAAAGAGGTGGGGAGAGGTAGTTACTTATTTACCCGCCTGGCACCCCACCTTGGCCTGGTGCCACCCCCTCACCTGCTCCACCATCCCACCTGCGAGGTGATCAATAGGGGCTGCTTCCCCCTCCCCCTGCCGCCACCACCATTGGTCGCCATCCGCAGGGCAACCAGTGGGGTGATCGTCCCCCGCTCATGCCCGCCTTGGCTGGGCACTGCCCGCTCACCTGCTCCACCATCCCACCACAGTCCCTCTGGTCAGGGCCCACTGGGGCCAGCAGCCCCTCCACTGCTGCCCACCTGCCCACTGCCGCCAGCACTGCATCACCGATGCCTGCCATGGCCCATGCTGCCCCCTGGTGGTCGACGCATGTCATAGTGAACAGTCCAACTCTTGGTTGAACCACCACCAGTGGGGACAATTTGCATATTAGGCTTTTATTATACAGGAGAAACGGATTTATTTTATAATTTTTTATTGTTCAAAGTATTACATATGACTCCCCTTTACCCCTATTGACCCCCCTCCAGCCACCTCCCCTTGCATATGCATACAAGGTCTTTGGATGATTTCCTCCTACCCACCCACCCTCCCCCACCTTCTCTCTGAGGTTCCTCACTCTGTTCCAGGCTTCCATGTCTCTGGATCCACTCTGTGAATCAGTTTATGCCTCTATTGATATGATCATGTGATTTCTTGTCTTTCCACTTGTTTATGTGATGTATCACGTTTATTGATTTGTAAATATTATACCAGCCTGGCATCCCTGGAATAAATCCCACTTGGTCATGATGTGTGGTCTTTTTAATATATTGCTGGATGCGATTTGCTAATATTTTATTGAGGATTTTAGCATCTATGTTCATCAGGGATATTGGCCTGTAATTCTCTTTATTTGTAGTGTCTCTATCTGGTTTTAGAATTAAGATTATGCTGACCTCATAAAAAGACTTTGGAAGTGTTCCTTCCTCTTGAATTTTTTGAAATAGTTTGAGGAGTACAGATGTTAGTTCTTTGAATGTTTGCTAACATTCCCCTGTGAAGCCTCCAAACTGAGCTTTTGTTTGCTGGGAGGTTTTTTAATGTTTTTTTTTCATTTGTTATTAAAACCTATACAGGTTTTCTGATTCCGTTTTTGGGAGATTGTATTTTTCTAGGAATTTGTCCATTTCATCTACATTGTCTAGCTTGTTGACATATAGTTGTTCATACTATTTTCCTACAATCCTTTGCATTTTTGTAGTGTCAGTGGTTACTTCTCCACTTTTGTTTCTTATTTTATTATTTGGTTCCTTTCTGTTTCTTGATTAGTCTGGCTAACGGTTTATCAATTTTATCCTTTCAAAGAACCAGCTCTTGATTTCATTGATTTTTCTTAGTTTTTCTTTTTTGTATGTTATTTCTACTGTAATCTTTATTATTTTTCCCCTTCTGCTTACTCTGGGCTTTTCTTGATTTTTAGTTCTTTTAAGTTGTAAGGTTAAATAGTTTATTGCTGGTTCTTCTTGTCTTTTATTTTTTGAAGTATGCTTGTAGTGCTATGAACTTCCTTCTCATCTGCTTTTGCTGTGGCCCAGAGATTTGGGGTTGTTTTGTGTTCATTTTCATTTGTCTCCATGATTTTTAAAAATTTCTTTCTTGATCTCATTAGTAACCCATCCATCCTATATAATAAAAGGCTAATAGGCAAATCAACTGAACAGTGGAACAACCAGTTGCTATGATGCACACTGACCACCAGGGGGCAGATGCTCAATGCAGGAGCTGCTCCCTGGTAATCAGTGCACTTCCTCAGGAGGAGTGCTGCTCAGCCAGCAGCCCAGAGCTGGGCTCATGGCTGGCAAGCGCAACATCGGTGGCAGGAACCTCTCCCGCCTCCGTGGCAGTGCTGAGCACCCCTTGGGGGATCTCTGACTGCCGGCTTAGGCCTGCTCCCCATCAGTTTGGACATCCCTTGAGGGCTCGTGGACTGCGAGAGGGCACAGGCCAGGCTGAGGGACCCTCCCCCTGCCCCCAAGTACATGAATTTCATGTACCAGGCCTCTAGTTGTTTAATAACATATTTAGCCTCCATGTGTTTTAATGTTTTGGGGTGTTTTTACTGTAGTTGATTTCTCATTTCATTCCACTGTGATCTGAGAAGATGCTTGATATGATTTTAATCTTCTTGAACTTGTAGAGACTTGTTTTGTGTCCTCACATGAGGTCTATCGTTGTGAATGATCCAGATGCACTTGAGAAGAATGTATATTCTGCTGCATTAGGGTGAAAGTCTATAAATGTCAATTATAATAATCTGGCCAGTGTATTTAGTGAGCACTTGTGAAACCCTCTCTTAGTCTCTTCCCCAATTATGGGTTTATTCAAACTTCTTACCTCTAGAAGCTAGATTTTAAAGACAGCTATGATCTATCACACCCTTACCAAACAACTAAAAACTGCCTTTGTCCACGGCCCCATATTTCCAGATTTTGGCCCATATACCCAGTGTACCTATGTGCATCTCCTCCTTTTGGATTCAGGCCTTCTCATTTCTCGGGACCAATCCTGATGTTTAGTAGGCAGTACATTTATAAAAGGCACCTCTGTCTGCCTCAAAATACAGAAATCTTTACTACTATCTGGTGACCTGTTACTCAAGACTTACTGCCAGGCCATAAAGCAGAGTTTCTGGGAGCATGAAATATAAAGTACAGGTTAGGGTTTCTAGCCTTGCTCCGTTTTCTTCAGTTGTGTGAACTTGGCCTGTCATTCTTCCTTCAGTTTGTTCTTTTTTTTTTTTTTAATATATTTTATTGATTTTTTACAGAGAGGAAGGGACAAGGATAGAAAGTCAGAAACATCGATGAGAGAGAGACATCGATCAGCCGCCTCCTGCACACCCCCTACTGGGGACGCGCCTGCAACCAAGATACATGCCCCTGACCGGAATTGAACCTGGGGCCTTTCAGTCCACAGGCCGACGCTCTATCCACTGAGCCAAACCGGTCTCGGCAGTTTGTTCTTTGCTCTGTAAAATGTAGACGCCCAAGAGCTGTCATTAGAACTTGAACTGTTACCGTGACTTTATTCTCTTTTTGCTTGAAACATATTAGAATTTCAAAATAAGGGTTTGCATGTTGTCTCTCTTTCTCTCCTACAAAGGAGGTGCGAAAAGAAGCCATTAAAAGATAAATGCAGCCCTAACTGGTTTGGCTCATCGGCCTGCGGACTGAAAGGTCCCGGGTTCGGTTCCAGTCAAGGGCATGTATCTTGGTGGCGGGCACATCCCCAGTAGGGGGTGTGCAGGAGGCAGCTGATCGATGTCTCTCTCTCATCGACGTTTCTAACTCTATCCCTCTCCCTTCCTCTCTGTAAAAAAAAATCAATAAAATATACTTTAAAAAGATAAGCGGGCTGCAACAGGTTCTAGTCTCCACTCGATTATCGCCGCACAGCTTGGTGATCTTGGAAACACCCTTTTCCGTCCACGTGTCACAAAAAGATGGGGAGTCCTGGTGACAATAACCGGTTTTCCGACTGGGGTCATATAAGCAGCGGTTCTCCACCTTCCCGAGGCCGCGACCCTGGCCTACAGCTCCTCCTGGGGTGGTGGTGACCCCCAACCATGACATGTTGCTCCTGTGATGCCTCGTGATGTCCATATCTGCATTTTCCCATGGTCTTTAGGCGACCCCTGGGAAAGGGGTCCTTCGACCCCCCCCCCAAAGGGGTCGCGACCCACAGGTGGAGAACCGCTGTCGCTTAGAAACCCTGGTGTTGTAGCAACAGTAACCCTGGGCATTTCCCCATCCATTTTAAGACGATGGTCTCCTGGGCCTACTATCTTCTACCGCACGTGGCTTTTTTTTTTGTTTAGTTTTTTTTCCTCCTCTTTATAGTCTTCAAATGCTGAGTCTGCTGCTGCTGTTTTTAAAAAGCTGGAAACATCTGCTTCTTCTGCGGGAGGTATCACTCTCCTTGCCGAAAACCGCGCGCGCATGCGCATTGTGGCCTCCACAGGCTCTGGTTGGCAGGAGGGCGCGCAGCCACCGTCCGCCGGGCATCTCGGGGGGGGGGAAGGCGGGTGGGCAGGGCTCCCCCCGAAGAACCTTTCAGCGTCAGGAAACAGGGAGGTGACGGAGGGAGCGGGTTTGGGGGGGGGGGGTCCCCGGGGGGAGAAAGGGGCGCGGTGACACTTCCAACCACAAAGACGGGGACAGGAACCTAAGGGTGCGGTGCGTGTTTCCGGGGGGAACGGAAGTGGGGAAGGTCCAGCGGCGACCGGCGGCGGCCCCGCTCGGGGCCCGCTTCCGGCGGGAAGGCCCCACCCGCGGAGCACTCACGGCCTCCTTCTCGAACATGCTCAGCCTCCGCTCTTTGCGAGGCCCCGTCGGGGACGCCTGGGCCACCGACGTCCCGGACGGCTTCCCACCGCGGATGCGCTTATCCATCTCGCCCGCCGGCGCCGCGTCTTAACTCCGGGCGGCGGCTCTACCTCCCCCCACTTCCCGCGAGAGCTCCGCCACTTCCCGCGAGAGCCCCGCTACTTCCCGCGAGAGCCCCGCCACTTCCCGCGAGAGCCCCGCCACTTCCCGCGAGAGCTCCGCCGCCGAGTCCGGAAGTGCTTCCAGAAGGGCGGGGCGGGGGGCGGGGCGGGGCGATTGCGTCATCACGCGGCGCGCCGCCGGCAGCCGGGACCCGGAAGTCATGGAGGTAGAGCAGGTGGGGGCGCCGGTGGGGGCTAGTGAAAGGGGCGTCATCCTGAAAGGATAATGTTCTAGCCGCCAAGCGCTGAGCTTAATATTATGAATAATAAAATTTCCATCTTTAAACCTTTGTTTGAAAGTCGGTGCATAAGTTACCTTTACATTTAAGCACAATGTTTTTTGTTTTTTATTTAATCATACAGCTCTCCCACCTGTGCATATTAGGTTCTTAGAAAGAACTAGAAGGCAGGTGCACGGGGTTCGTGCGCGCAATGCAGTCTGGGAAGCGGGGAAGCGGGCCTGAGCCTGCAGTCGGAGGACCCCCTTCGCGCCACTGCAGCTCCTGCATTGAGCGTCCGCCCTCTGGTGGTCAGTGCACGTCATAGCGGCCAGTGGTTCTGCCCTTGCATGCATTTGCATATTAGCCTTTCATTATATAGGATATTCTTTTTTTTTTTTAATATATTTTATTGATTTTTTACAGAGAAGAAAGAAGAGGGATAGAGAGTTAGAAACATCGATGAGAGAGAGACATCGATCAGCCGCCTCCTGCACGCCCCCCACTGGGGAGGTGCCCGCCACCGAGGTCCATGCCCTTGACCGGAATCGAATCCGGGACCTTGCAGTCTGCAGGCCGACGCTCTATCCACTGAGCCACACCGGTTTGGGCATATAGGATATTCTTGGGTTAAGTGTATAGTTGTTAGTACTTACGTGTCTTCTCGTAAAACTATCTTTTATGTTCTACGTTTCAGATATCCCCGGAGGACCCTGTGACCACATGCCTTTCTGCCCCCGTGTACCACCTGATCTGTGACCTCGGGCGCGAAGTCCGGGAACGTCGTTGTGCTATCGGTAGCGTTGTGGCTGGGAACGGGGCCGTGTGCTGGAGGACGATCACGGACTGCGTGGTTGGTGCCGAGTCAGGTCTGCCCTTTTCTCTGCGCCCCAAGCATCCATGGATACTTTTCACTTAAAATGTCTTGACCTCCAGAGTATTCCCCTGGCCTGCCACGGCTTCTGTTTGTTTGTTTAGAGGGTGTTATCATGTCGACCTCATTCAAAAAGATAAAAGGAATTGCTGTGAAAAGAGGGGATTGAGGCCAGAGAAGCAGAGAAGAGTTCGGGGGAAGCTGGGCAAAGAAACCCGTGTGTGAGAAGGGAGGTTGGCAGGCAGTGAGGGTGATGGTCCCGGCTCCAGGCCAGCAGTCCAGATGGAAGAGGGTAGAAAACACAAGTCATGAATTAGGAATGAAATGACCAGTAACATGTTACACAATTATTTTAGATATCTTAACATCTGTTTTTGCACTTTTTTTTTTTTTTTGGAGCAGAGAGTTGGCCTGGAGATTTAACAATAGTTATAAAAATAACAAATAAATGTGCTCTGACCCAGCAGTTCCATTCCAGGAATTTATAGAACTGGCACACTTACATTAGCCAAGTAAGTATGTGTCAGCAAGGGTTCTCCTGCAATGTCCTTTGTAACAGCCAAGAAGAAAAAAGCACTGGGAACAGCCAGATGTGAGGCAGTAGGGATTGCTTAAGAAATTCGTGAACATTTCACAGTGCAACACTATGCAACGGGAAAAAATGAGGAAGCCTGGCTTTCTGAACACTGGAATCTGGGAGCTGTGTTGCTAAGTGAAAAAATGATGATCATATAGTTGCATTTGCTTTTATATGTATAAACATTTCTAAATATACACACGGAATAACAGCAGCTGCTCTCGGAAGGAGAATTCAGTGGCCAGCAGGGAGACTTACCTTCTTATATTTTATGAACCATGGAAATGTTCAGACCCAAAGTTATAAAACATTTCATATTATAAATATGTTCTAAAATAATTAAGATCATTGCAAATCACACAGTCTACTGTTAACTAAAAAGAAATCAGGCTAAAGTGTTATACATGCTGTGTGAACCTGATTTTCTATAAACTTACACACAGGTAAAGAAATTGTGGAGAAAATATTTTTTTCTCGTTTGAAACTTTCTGTATTTTCCAAATTCTCTACCAACAGCATATATTTATTTTATAACCAGATAAGCGCCGTATAACTTATTTCAATGGAGGTGTATCTCTTTTGTAAGTTCCATTACAGACTGGATGTGGACTTGGTGGGAATGTTGTGATTAGAGCACTTATCCTCTGATGACTCTGCGATCTTTTTCTCCCCGTGGTTTTGGCGCTGAGGTGCTAACCTGTTTCTCATCCTTGAAGCCCAGGGTCTGGATTACCCGGGCAGCGTGAGGCGGCTGGGCCCCGTGTGTGAGGCTGTCCACCTGCATTTCTCCTCTCTGACCAAGGGGCAGTTTGAAGTTCGGTACACACCGTGGTTCCAGTGGACCAGTTCTCCAGAGGTTCGGCCTTTGAAAATTCCACTTAGACACCCTATGACTTGCCCATTTTAAAGGGGTCTCTCTGGAGGGCCCAGAGGGAAACTTAGGATTGTTTTTGCAGAATCTCTGGGTCTGAGCTGAGCAGGGCACCTTTTGACCCAGGGGCATATCGAAGTGCAGCATCAGGATGGAGGTGGGAGGGAACTTGGTATGTGGGTGCTGGTCCTGGACAGAGGCGAAGGGAGCCTGGCAGAAGAGAGACAGCCTGAGTGAGATCACCTTGAGGCGGTGGGCCCCAGGCCTGGAGGGAAGCTGGCCTCGGTCCAGCTTAGTCGGAAGGACAGGGTCCTCGGAGACCCAAACCTGGTGTCTCTGCTTTGTTGGTTGGTGGAAACCAACTGTGTTGCGTGGCACGTTACATGACAGTAGGGCAGTAACTCTAGCAAGGCTGCTTCTGAAACCCTTGGAGTTTCCTAAGTCGGCGTGGAAGCGGTCATTCCTGCTCCCTTCGCAGTATCTCTCCTTAAGCGGCAGGGTGAGCTGCCATATGTTTATCTTAAGGACTAATCCAAATTGGAAATAAGATTTAGGTAAAAGTATTTGACTTCCCGATATGCAGTTACACCACACTTTCTGTTTTCAATCAATATTAAACGAATAAAGAACATTCAGAGAATTCCTTAGATATTACTATTTTACTATTTACATTGCGTGGTTGGATGATGATCTCTGAACGCATAATAATCTGGCCACTCAGTGTATATCCTATATAATAAAAGGCTAATATGCAAATTGTCCCCTCAACCAGGAGTTCGACCAGCAGGCAGCCTGTCCAACCACCCATGTCCCTTCACCCTGGCCAAGCTGGCTGGACCTCACCCTTGTACGAATTCATGCATATATATATATATATATATATATATATATATATATATCCGGTGCTGAGTGGCCAGATAATTGTACATTGAGAGATCATAATAATCTAGCCACTCAGTGTAGATGTTATCTTACCTGTACCCCCCAAAATCATTAAAATATGATCATCAAAATCTTTAGAGGGTTGACTCTGACGAACAGTATTGTTACTTTAAGTTCCGACCGAGCGTAAATTCCAAAGCCTGTCTGTTCGAAACAGTTGTTTCCAGAAATATTCGATGCCTTGGAGAGCCGTGAGTCCCCCGCTGTTGCTCTGAGCCTCATGAAGCTGACGGCCTGTCTGGAGTGGGCCCTGGGTGATGTAAGTGCGAGAACGCCCCCTGCCGGGCCATTAAAGTTCCGGAGTGAACGTCAGACTACCCCGTCGTGGCCCTCAGATTCCTTGGTTTTAGTTACCGTTCTCCCATGAAGTGCAATTGTTTGGTACAGACCTTTGGGGTTTTTGAAATGATTAGGAAATTAAAACACGGGTGTCTTCCGTCATTGTTTCCCACCCTTGATCCAAGCAGTTGCCTTATGGGTGATCTTTTTTTTTTTCTGAATATCACTTGGCTCCTTGGGATGCCGTTGCTCCATGAATTTTGCTTGAATTTTAGGTGTTTTTACTGGTGGGCAAAGAATGCCCGTTTCTTTTAAGAGACCTGCTGGCCTCGGCGGAGCTCGCTCAAGTCTTCGGGCCGTCGGTGGTAAGCTCGCCCCCTCCCACAGCCACACCCGGCCGTTAGCATCTGCTGCCCTGGCGCTCCCCAAAAATAGATGCCAATGGGAGTGATGTCATGGGTGGAGGGGACTCAGAGCTTCCCGGGGGCAGCGGCCACAGCCTCCCTTCCCCTCCGGGCTGCCCGTCCTGGTCACACACAGGCCCACGCGGTGCATACGCTGTGGCACTTTGGTGCCAAGCTGTTTCCTGTGCTTGTTTATCTGGATGTTAGGCTGTTGGAGGCCCAGCATCACCTGGGACAGGTCCCCCCTGACACTGCCCGGCGTCCCCTCTGCACGCTTCTCTCGCCTGCACCGTGGGCCTCACCGCAGCGCCTTCTTGGTGGGCGGGTGGGAGGGTGGGCAAAGCGGGCGCGCCCAGGAGCTGCTCAGTCACTGCTGGCCGTGATGGCCTCCACGCCGCCGAGAGAGATGGCGGTTGGGAGGGAGAAAACGTGACTTGCTTCTTGCAGCGATTGGTCCATGACCGCACCGCCCACCCCCTCCCCGCTGCCCTTCCCCGTCCAGATGCACGTCCTGACCGTCTTCGTGGGCTCCCCGCGCGGACTCAACCTGCGCAACGTCCTGTGGCACGGCTTCGCGTCCCCTCGGGAAGTTCCTCACAAGTAGGTGCTGCAGGAGGGCCTCCCCCGTCGAGGGCCCGGGGGGTCTACTTCTCCTGGGGGGCCAGGGAGGCCCGTCTCAGCAGGACGTGGAGCGGGAAGCGGGATGCTCTGAGCGGAGCCCCGGCTGGGTCCTCACGGCCTCCGCTCCCGCACGTCTGAGCTCCTCTGTGGCTCCCAGCCCGTGAGGGACACCGCTGCACTTTGCTCTCTTGCTTTTGAACCTTTTCTCCTGAAAGGAAAGCCTTTTTTACCTGCACCACTGAGGTCTGCGGCCTCCTCTCCCGCAGGTACTGTTCGATGCTGGTGCTGCTGACCGCGGGCCTGGGCCAGCTGCTGGAGGCCCACCTGCAGCAGACGGGGCGCACGGTGGCCCGTCGGCCGCTCCTCACCCTCGTGGACTCGGAGGACTGGACCGTCTTCCCTGGCAAGTACCGCGTCCCCCCACTCCTCCACCCCCCGCCCCCAAATAGCATTAGGGATGCTGTCGTCCGTCCAGGAGTATCCGGTGTGAGCTCCAGGCGGGGCCTTCTCCAGGGCGACCTGGCGAGACAGTGCCATGAAGTCATATGTGAAACGTCGCCGCCTGGACCCGACCGTTCCCACCACGCCCAGCTGCTGCGGGGAGTCCGTGGGTCCGTGTTGGTGACGGGTTCAGTCAGTCTGTCCTGCAGAGGGACTGGCGGGCACTGGTGCCAGGCCATTTTATAAGGCGCTTCCTACACACACACACACACACACACGCCTGTGCCTCTGCTCCACTCGCTGTGCCCGAGCCCTCGCAGCGGGATGGCCTTCAGATGGTTGATCCTCACCATGACCGAGCCTCTTACCAAATGGAGGGGAGGGGACACCCAGCGCTTTGAAAGAGCTATTTGACTGGGCCTGCCCCACGCCCACTGCCCCTCATCGGCAGTTGCAGTGCGAGGTCTGTCGGCCGGTGAGAATGTGGGTCACGTTGCCCCACATCTCGGCCTTTTGTTCGTGGACCCCGATGGTCGTCCGGTGACTGCCAATAACACATACCAATAGTAAGGCCCTTTTCAGAGCGGTTGTAAGCTTATTAGAAAGCTGAGAGGGCGGTCCCGAGATTCCCCATTCCCTCCACAGACTCCCCCCATACCACACCCCTGGACCGGACATTGGTCACCAAGGATGAACCTCCTTTATGCCTCACCAGCACCAAAGTGTGTCACTCACCTGGCATTCACTTGGGGTCCTGTGTTCTGGGAGAGTTTATGGTCTTGGTCAGGTGGCCACCTGGTCTACCTTGAAGGCCTGTGCAGAAGGTCACAGCCGCATCACCAACGGGACGCAGTGTCCGTGTCTGCTTCCTCCAAAGCCCCTGGGCCCCCTGACCGCAGAGGGCAGGGCGGTCTTCCTTACCCTGGCCACACGCTACTCTGGGCTGGACTGCGGCTCCCCTGTGCGAGGAGACGACGCCGGCCTCGCCCCGAGAGCGTTCACGGCTTTCCCGTCGGTCGGTGCCTGCGGTTGTGCGGAAACTGCTTGCTGTCTTGCAGCTGCTACTGACGAGGTCCTCTCAGTGTGGGAGGAAGTGGTGAAGAAATCCTCTTTCGTCCTGAGGATCATGCTGCCCTATTGGGAAGTCGCGCTGACCAAGTTCAGGACACACAGGTGAGGGGAAGGCGGCGAACGGAGGGTTCTTGGGGTCCAGGGGCCCGTCCTTCCTAAAGTCCCTGCCGCCAGGCCCTGCTGTGGGGCTCCAGCCAGGGCGGTCGGCTGCCTGCAGAGGGGGCTCGCGGGAAACCCCTTCCCGACCAGGAGAACAGCCTCCTCGTCGCGTGTCCAGGATCAGGGGACAGTGGGTCAAGATGATTGTTTTCTAGAGTCCACTTGAAAAAATCACTGAGTTTTTTCTGTGAGTGAACCAGGAAACAGGAAATCAGTGTCTCGGGCGCCAAGGAGCGAGCGGGTGCTCAGACCTCAGGGGTGGGCCGTCTCCACTCCTCCTTCCGTGTTTCCCGGGACAGCCACGTGGAGAGCGTGAGAGCCCACTCGTGTCCTGGGTCTGAGAACTTTCTAGAAAGGGAACGAGGCGGCTTTGGGTGACGTTTTCTCCTGAGGCACTAACAGGGGCCCATGAGGCGTCCAAGCCCTGAAGCAGCTGTGAAGCCCCAGTCTCGGGAGACTGGTGCTGCTTCCGGCTCACTTGGACCCCGTGGTCTGCCTCACAGCGGGTGTGCGTCTCCTTCCATGTCACAGGTTCGCCGACTGTGCCATGCTGCTGTTGACACAGCTGGAGACGGGGCTGCGGAACCTGTTCGCCAAGGTCAACCAGTGTCCCCGGAGGCTCCTGACAGCCGAGGTACACGGGTGCGTGGCAGGCTTCTGCGCCTCTTAGGTGACCCTCACGCCTTGTTTCTGTTTGCACTTTCTGAGCGTGTAAGCTGAGAGCTTTCCTCCAAAGACTTAGCTGTCCTTTTTTGTGGCTTTCTATTGTAAGGTTTTACAGGATTTATGTTTACTTATGGTTGGTTTTGGTAGCTCAATAATATTTTGAAAGTGGTCTTTTAACTCAGCGATGTCACAGGACTAGTGACCACTCGTTTCCTAGCTGTCCTTGCTGACCTATCACTGTAGCCCACAAGACGGTCTGCGGCCTGCAGCACGCGCCCTTTGTCAGAACCCTACTCCTCTTGGCCGGAACTCAGTCTGCCCCTCGGTGGGAGGCTTGTGTGGCAAGGTGCCCAGTGAACTATTGAAGGATCCACGGATAAGGAAAGGGGGACCCTGAATTATAGGGTGAGCAGCGGCGGCATCTGCCATGTCTCCTTGTCTCATTTCTTTCACTCATTCATCTTCCTCTTTTTGCCCCTTATGTCAACATCCCTCAAAACTCTCTTCTCAGCCTCGTCTTCTCCTTATATGTGCTCCTTGGGAGGTCTCACGCAACCCCATGCCTACAGCTGTTCACCTCTGTGGGGACCACCACTAGAAAACACTTGGAACCTCGTGAAAATGGAAGCCCCACCCAGCACAGGCTGTCGATGCAGCTAAAGCAGCTCAGAGGACAATTCATAGCCTTAAGTGCCAGGGTCTCCAGGCATTGGTTCCCACCAGTTCTTTTTATCTCCCGAGTGAGGTGGACCCCTGTTTGCTGGATGTCTTCCGATGGGTTTCCCCCGGCGTCTCACACTTCCTATAGTTTTAAAAAGCATATTTTTTTTCCTCCTACAAATTCCTTACTCTTAGCCTTGCTCCGTGGCTGTGGTCCCAAACCTTAGACTGGCCCTGTCTTTGCCTGCACTTTGTTCTCCACAGCCACTCCATCCAGCACTGCCCATGGGTTCTTCCGCGATGGATTTTGTGCCCCTTCTTTCTTCGCCGAGGCCTCCCTGGTTCCTTGTCCCTCCCCTCTGAGCTCCTCTCCCGTCCAGTCTTCATGCCGCTCTTCCTTCCTGACCCATTCTCATGCTGCCACCCAACGTCTCCTAAACCGACATGTATTCCCGTGTCTTCTGTGGCCTCAAGTGCTCAACAGCAGGTCCCGGGGCCTTTCAGCTGGTTCCTCCCGGCTGCTGTGCAGAGGAGCTACGTGCCAGCAGTCGAAGGCGGGGGGGATCGGAGCTGAGGTTCCTGGCTGGCAGCCTGTGTCTCTAGTCTGTACTGTTCGCACCAAGAAGTGGGGGACCCGGGCTGTGTGTGGAGAAACGCCCCTCGTTCTCGCTTCACGCCATCAGCAGAAGCACCCGCGTGGGCAGTGGGGTGTGACACCGTGCGCCTGGAGGTGTTAGGACGTTGAGCTGGATGGGGAGCATGGGCGGAGTCCCCGCGGCCAGGCACCCCGGCTTCCCTCGTCCCGTCCCGGGTGCGTTTTGCCCACACCTCCTTCCCCAAGCGCCGCTGCGTGGAGGCTGGTTTCAGACGAGGTGTCCATCCGCGTGGTTGGCCGGCGAGACTCTGCCTGCTTGCAACAGGTCGCCTGCTCGTATTTTGCTCTAATTGTTTCCTGTTTTTCTCTTTCCTGAAGTCGGCAGCTCTGTACACCACCTTCGATGAGGTAAGTGACCTTAAAAGGTGCCCTGAAATAAAACACTGTGCGTTCTGTTAAATCCAAAGGGAAAGGTTGGTTAGCCATCGTTCACACGCTTACGGGAAAACGCTAATGGTCGTGTCAGCTGAAACAGCCCTGGAGCTGAGCATCGTTTTCAGGATAACTGGGCGGGGGCCCAGGATTACTTACCAAGTCTCTCTAACGCCGCGGAGACAAGGCCGGAAGGTGCTGGGGACCAGCAGCGGGCGCTGCGGTGTTAGGGGCTGACCCGCCCGTTAAGGCTAGCGCCTGCTCACTTTACACGGGAGACACAGCCGCTGCTGCCGTGAGCGTGGGCGGCCACCGAGGCGTGTGACCTGAGAGCTGGGAGGGGCTTCTGGAGGAGGACGGGGGAAGAGTGAGGTCACAGGAAATGTGTCCTCCCTGGTGGAGTGTGAAGGCTTCTGTGGGCCTTCTGGGTGGAACCCTTACAGACCCCAACGCGTGTGACTCCACGGCAGCTCCGAGAGGACGGGGGAGGGTGGTGGGGGGAGCTTCTAGTCACTCTGCCTTTGGATAACTTAGCTCCGGGGCCTGAAGGGGGCGGGGTTAGGAAGGAGCATGCTCACGGCAGATTTATCCCGTTAGTAAACGACTGGCTGTCAGGGGTGTGTATTGGGGGCTGTGGGGACTGAACTAGACAGAGCAGTCAGATCTGCACAGGATGCGGGCCTCACGATTGGCTCCTGCTTGAGCCCCATCGTCCTCGTGAGCAAAGTGACTCATGAAGCAACTGGCGGCCCACCAACACACATGTACATGTGAAGAGACACAGATACACACAGACACACAGATACAAGTAGACATAGATATATATGGACATACACATAAAACAAATACCCATATATATACAAGTACACATATATATAAACACAGATACACACCTCTACACATACAAACTCATGTACAAATACATGTAAACACACATGCATGTAGCCACACATAAACACAGTACACACCCTCACAGCTAGAAAGGTACGTGTCCTGAGGCTATTAAACGGGTGAAGAGGAGTTTACCTGGCCTGGTGGTGGTTTCCGTGGAGACGCCCTCACTTCACCGGATTGGCTCCGGCTCCTTTAACGATTCTTCGTAGCAAAGG
Source organism: Lasiurus cinereus (assembly GCA_011751065.1). Lineage (NCBI taxonomy): Eukaryota > Metazoa > Chordata > Mammalia > Chiroptera > Vespertilionidae > Lasiurus > Lasiurus cinereus. The sequence goes on from JAAGEH010000152.1 coordinate 1,851,417, forward strand.
CAGGGCGGCTGCGGCTCGGGAGGGCCCGTGCGTGCCTGTGCCCCAGCTGCTTGGCCTGTTTCCGCGTTGCAGATGCTGGCACAACACCTGAGTGACGGCGAGATCAACCAGCTTCCTCTTGTCCTCGGGGAGCCTGCCATGGTAAGGCCTCAGCTAGTCTGGCGTTCTTATGTTCACATGTGTGATCAGCACGCCTCTGATGTGGCACTAACCTTGGCCCGTGACGTGCTCAGAGAACTGGCCGAGCCCTCCGCCCACTCCCTCGTCTCGGCAGCTGCCCATGAGCACAGGCTGTGCCGGGCCTGCCGGCTGGTGGTGGTTCGGGTTCTGTCTCCAGGCCATCGAGCCTGGGCGCCTTCCTCCCTCCACTGGGGATGCTAATGCACGTGTTCTCTGTCTCGTCTGAAAGGAGTTCCTCTGGGACTTCCTGAACCACCAGGAAGGCCCCCGGGTGCGAGACCACCTCAGCCACGGGGAAGTCAGCCTCCCTGCCTTTCCCAGAGCAATGGCCGAGCAGCTGCTGTCCTTCTCCCTGGTGCTGTTGCTGCGATTCGTGGAGGAGGACCTGGCGTCCGAGGTCCAGGTAGCGTGGAGGGAAGGAGCCGGGCCGGTCACCGCCCTGCCGCTCCCAGAGGACCCTGTCTGTTTTAAAGGCCGTTCGCGTCACTGTCTTCGGCTTAACTGACCTGGCTTACCGGGTGCCTCCATCAGAACACGTCATTGAGCATTGGTTACATGTATTGACCCCAATGTTTAAATTTCCACGACATCCTATCGTTTAGGAGAATCTCTCAAATTTTCCAAATGTTTGGAATATGGGTTTTTTTTTCTTATTTCTTCCCGTTGTTTGCTGCGTTGTGGACAAGAGTGGATGTGCCTTTTTAAAATATATTTTATTGATTTTTTACAAAGAGGAAGGCAGAGGGACAGAGAGTCAGAAACATCTATGAGAGAGAAACACTGATCAGCCGCCTCCTGCACAGCCCCTACTGGGGATGTGCCCTTGACTGGCATCAAACCTGGGACCCTTAAGTCCGCAGGCCGACGCTCTATCCACTGAGCCACACCAGTTTCGGCCAGGATGTGTCTTTTCAATCTCTCACTGTCCTCACTTCATCGAACATCGTTTTGTTGGCCGTGATGCGACTTCCATCCCAAACCTGCTCCGAGGGGAGCTCAGCTGTCGCAGCTGAACGGAATGGGACGGAGGGACGTCACCAGGAATCGGACGCGTATGGGGCTGGAGACATCCCATGGCACAAGACTGGCCGCCTGACCACACGTGTTTCCCACCCAGGAGCAGGCAGCCATACAGGCCTTGGTCAGGCTGGCGGAAGGCTACAGCGCCCGCTTCCACCCAGTTGCGCTGATCAGAAAACAGGTGAGCTGCGGGCGGCCGTGTAGGAGCAGGGTGTGGGTGTGTGGGCCAGCTGCGGAGGTTCAGAGGCCCCGGGCTGCCCTGTCCAGGCAGGCATCGGGGTCGGGAGGTCTGGCACTCCCACCGCAGTGCATTACTCAGAAGTGCGGCCTCTTGGTGAAACGTGCTTCCGGACGAGTCGCCACGGGCAGTGGGGTTTACGGCAGCCTCTTCATTTCCTTGTACTTTTCTTGATCCTCCCCAGCGGGGTCCGAACCCACAACCGAGGTAAGTGCCCTGCCTGGGAGCCAAACCCGTGACCTTTTGGTGAGACGACGTGCCAACCAACCCAGCAGCCGGGCCAGGGCTCCCACACGTCTGCGGGTCAGGGCCGGGGGCCGGGCTTCCGTCTGATACGCGAACCAGGTGCTGGCACTTGGCCAGGGCCACTGGGGAGGCCTTGTCTTCACCCGAGGGCGTGGCCCACCCCCCTCTCCCCCATCACCTCTCACCCCAGCCTGGGAAGTCACCACGCGGCCCAGCCGCCCCACAGGCTCCTGCGGACTGTGCCCATTAAGGGAGTCCGACTCCGAGGGACTGGCCCGCCCTGACCACGGGCAGTGGAATTTTTCACATCTCCACAGCACTCAGACGTTGCTCCCACGGGCTTATCCTATCTCCGGCCTTCTGGACCTCATTGTAATGAATAACCACCACCCACCACCTGGTTTTCAGACATAATATCCGTAGCCGTTTTGCACTCTGGCTTCTAGAAAGTGACTGGCACCCCTGTAGCAATTTTAACACAGGGTTTTGCAATAAGGTCTCTTCTAGAACCTTATTGTAAAAGCTTCAGAAGCCGGGCCTTTGCCTCGCAGGTGCTGAGCTGTGAAGAGAACATCCGGTCGTGGCCTCTGCTGCCTTTGCCCGAGGACGCTGCGAGGGAAGCGGCCAGGTGAGCTCCAGCTCGGGAGCGGGCAGGCCTCCCAGCTGTCGGGAGGCAGCCGGGCCGAGTGGCAGGGGGGCCTGGTGACGGGTGAAGTGGGGAGGAGGGAGCGGAGAGGAAGAAGTGTGATTGATCAGCTCAGAGCTCAACTGTGGGTGGGTATTGGTGGAAACCTATCAATGTTTCTCTCTTTTCCGAATCCAGTGAGGCTAGAGAACAGTCTGGTTCCTGAGGAGGGGCAGCTGGGGATTGAGAAAATGAAAGAAAGAGACAGACACAGAGAGAGAAGGGAAAAGCTGGGGCCAGGTGGGACCAATGTCCTCTGATGGGGAGACAATGATCCAGAGCCGATACAGCACATTTATTTCATACAGCAAAACACCAGGAAGTTATACTAAAGCCCAAGACAAAGGAGATTATGTGCATTCTTGTGGATTCTTTGTATCGCCACCTCTGGGTGGACCTGGCTAATCGTGTTTGTTCCTGGTGTTTGGCTAGATTTAGATAATGAAACCCACCCCCTGGTGCCTGAGCTGAAGGTCAGGCTGACAACACACCTGCCTCTGGCAAGGTATGTTTCCAGGACATGGCTCTGCCAGGCACTGCCGGATTCAGGTGACAATCAGCTCAGGGGCCTTTCCCAGGTGCTCTCTACAGAAACAGATAATGTGGACAATCAGAAAGGGGATCTGACTCATAGGAGAGAAGTGAGAACAGAGAATCTGGATTGTAGAGTCAGAGACAGATCACATGAGTCAGCAAAGTATATTGCTTTTAGCATAGTTACCATTGACTTTTTTTTTTATCTTCCCCCAAGGATGGATATATGGAAATATATATAATTGATTTTAAAGAGAGATGTAGGGAGAAAGAGAGAAACATTGATATGAGAGAGAAATATCAGTTGGTTGCTTCCCATGCACATCACGACTGGGAATCAAACCCACAATCCTCCAATGCACAGGATAGTGCTCCAACTGTTACTGGGAAAATCCCAGTTGGGCTCCCGTTGCCAGTTGCTATGTCCAATAATAAAGGCAAGGTTGAATCTTTAAGGCATTTATCGAGAAGGCCTGCCAACCAAGAAGACAGGATGCTTGCAGGCACTCAAATCCTGTCTTCCAGCAGGTGCAGGGGATAGGACTATAAAGGGGAAGGGGCTGAGGGACGAATGTCAGCTACTGTCATCAGGTGATGAGATGGTGTGGATGAGATGGTGTGATGAGATGATGTGGGTGAGATGATGTGGATGATATAAGGATGAAATGGTGTGGGTGAGATGATGTGGATGATATGTGGATGAGATGGTGTGGGTGAGATGGTGTGGATGAGATGGTGTGGGTGAGATGATGTGGGTAAGATGATGTGGGTGAGATGGTGTGATAAGGTGGTGTGATGAGATGGTGTGGGTGAGGCGATGTGGGTGAGGCGATGTGGATGAGATAGTGTGATGAGATGCTGTGGGTGAGATGATGTGTGAGATGGTGTGGATGAGATGGTATGGGTGAGATGATGTGGATGACATGGTGTGGGTGAGATGGTGTGATGAGATGGTGTGAATGAGATGAGGTTTTGACTCCTGGTGGGTTAGCCGACCATGCTTATTGGTTCTGTTTACTGGATTCACAGCTGAATCACCTTTTCAATCGTATATGAGAAACTTAGCCCCCTATGCACATAGTATATTTGTTCTAAGATTTAAAGTAATATGATTATTTTTTAGGTTAATTCAGGTGCTCTATCTATCTATATATATATAAAAGCCTAATATGCAAACTGCCCCCTCGGGAATTCGCCTGGGAGATCAGGCATTCAATCACTGACTATGACATGTGCTGACCACCAGGGGGCCGGTGCAGAATCAAGGAAGGCCCTGATGGGCCCTGATCGCCAGGGAGGCCTAGGGACTCTACCCGTGCACGAATTTCATGCACCGGGAATCTCATCATATTATAAGCCCCCCTATCACAACCGAGCGAGCCCCGCCCCGGCCAGGCACCATGGACCTTTACCTCGGCCTCCAGTGGCAGCCTTGTCACTTGTAGCTGAGGCGACATCTTCAGAGGAAGCACTTTTCTTGGCGAACCGGGCACATACGTGTGATTTTGCACAGGAGCTAGCCAGGCATCTGAGTCATGTCAGGGACGTGTGAATACCTTCTGTTTTCCAGATTGAGTGATAGTTCTGAAGCCAGTGCCTGCGAGCCTCTGATGATGAAGATCATGTCTGAGCTGTGCCGCCACGTGCCTGGGCACCCCTGCGCGTTCCGGGGCGCGGACAGCCTTCCTGTTGAGAGGTAAGACCCCTCCCACCCTCGTCCAGACACTGGTGAAGGGAGCTGGGCTGCAGACATTGCTCTTTTCTATTAAAAGTTTACAAGCGAGGGGGTTGAGTCAGCACCCACGTTGCTCCAGCAGGAGGCGGTAGCTGAGCCTCTGTGCTCTCTGCCTGGCCGGTCGGTGATGAGGGCCCCAGGTGAGCCTGCGTGGCTCGAACCCCCGTGTGTGTAACAGTTGCTCTCGCGACCAAGAGCAGATGTGAGCTGGCTGCCGCGGGATTCAGTGCAGCATGTGGCATGGAGGCCGGGGAGGCCGGCCATGGCTGTGTCCACAGGGCCGTGCCCATGGGGCGGTGCCCACAGAGCCGTGCTCTGACCACAGGTGGCCCCGGCTGCTCCCGCACGTCTGCAGCCTCCGCGTGCCGACCCTGTTCTGCCCCCGAGCCGTCCTGGAGGTGCTGACTGTGCTCCGAAACATCAGCTCCCGCTGCGCCCAGGTGGCCCAGCAGGTGGCCACCTCCCTGGAGCTCAGGGGCCAGCAGTGGGCGGAGAAGACGCTGCGCTCCCGGCAGAGGCAGAACTTCCTGCGCATGGTGAGCAGGTGAGTGGCTGTGCCGTGTGCGTGGGGAGCAGGTGAGTGAGTGTGCCGTGTGCGTGGTGAGCTGGTGCGTACTTTGCCTGGGAGGAGCCTTGGGCAGGAGTTACCTCTGGAAGCAGTTCTGGTTCTTGCTTTGGGAGGAATGCTGGCTTTTAGGGAGAGTTATGGACACGTTACTGTGTGGTTGTGGCACGGGGAAGACTGCCGGCCCCAGGGTGTGTGCATCCCAAGCTGCAGCCGTAACGTCAAGGCTTCTCCCGTGTCTCGTGTCCTGGCGTGTGTTGCCTCCTCAGGGACAGATGCCGAGCCCTGAGTCCAGAGGTGTCTGTAAGGCTTGCAGTTCCCCCTGCTTCCGAACACCGGGGCCTGGTTCACACTCTGACGGCCGCTCAGGAGAGGACGGCTGCTCCCGCACATCCCCCGAAGCAGCGTGTCCTTACCTCTCCTGCCAGTCCACAGGGAAGACGAAATCTCACTTTACCTGGGATTTCTTTGAGTCCCAGAGACACTGAGCCCTTTTCATGCTCACGCCTTTTCGTCGCTCTTCCTGCGAGCGTTTCCACGGACCGTCGGGCTGTAAGAGAGACGCTGACGGGTGCAGAGGAGGGCGCCCAGGAGGGTCTGGGGCAGGGCCAGGTCCTCCCGGTGCCCCCTGTCCAGAGAGCAGGCCCTGCTGGCTCCAAACTAGACAAGGGGGCGTGAGGAAGGGGGTGGGGGGAGGCCTGGTGGCAGGTGGCCAAGCTCCCCCAGGGCTCTGTGGCCCGGCCGTGGCCCAGGGCTCTGTGGCTGGGGGGCAGCAGGTGAGACATCATTTTCTTTGTGAAATTGGAGACATGTTATTGCACAGACTTGACTCTGCCTTGCTGTCCTCAGTGTTAAGCTTCTGTCTGCGGTGCTGTCCCTGGTGGGGTTGCTGGTGGCGCTGGAGCTGGTCAGCGTTCACAGGATCCAGGAAGAAAGGCCCTGCGGCCGCCGGCGATACCTCAGGTGGGTGCCCCGCCTGGAGACGCTGCTGTGGCTGCTGGGACTCCCCGCTCCTGCATGTGGCTGCCTCCGTGGTTTCTGAGCACCCGCCCTCGGCCTGGCCTCACTGCCACGGCTTCAGGCGGGCTGAGCCTTGCTGCCGCCCACGTGGCACCGTCAGTGTCAGTGCGGAGCCCCAGGACCCCTGCACTCCTGTGGGGGCCCCCGCAGGGCTGGGGCCTGGGCCTCAGTCACGGCTCGCCCCCGCGAATGTCCTCAGCTTGGGGAGCCCCCTCTAGGAGCCCAGACCTGGGCTCTGAGAGCAGGACCACACGCATGACCCATTTTGCACGCATGTGACCTGCCTCACATGTGTGTGACCCATTTTACACACATGTGAACCAGCTTACCTGTGTGGGACCCGCCTTACACGCGTGGGACCCGCCTTACACGCAGAGCTTCGACAGCAGGCACCCCGGGAGAGGCAGGGATCTGTCGTGTTCGCTGCGGCTGCTCCCACCAAGGTCCTCGCGTCCCCAGCTTTGGGCTTCGCGGTCCCAGGCAGTTCAGTGCCTGTGTACAGGGAACACGAGAGCAGAGCCCGCACTTCCTGGGGAGCGAGATCCGGTTGAAGGCGAGCCAGTGGCTGCCGCTGGCCGTTGTCTCCAGTCTGGTCTGGGTCTCTGCCTCCACTGACGTCCTGAACATGTGGTTCCCAGGGGTGTCCCGTGCCCAGTGGGGCTGGGCGTCCTGTGCCCGGTGGTACGTCCCGTGCCCTGTGGGGGCTGGGGCGTCCCGTGCCCGGTAGAACGTCCTGTGGCCGGTAGGGGCTGGGCGTCCTGTGCCTGGTGGGATGTCCCATGTCCAGTGGGGGCTGGGACGTTCTGTGCCCAGTGGGACGTCCCGTGCCCGGTGGGGGCTGGGCGTCCTGTGGCCGGGAGCCCATTCAGTCTCCAGGGACGGTGATGCAGCAGCATTTCTCTGCCACGGAACCTGTGCTGTGCTCGTGTGTGGGCCCCTCTCTCCCTGAGCCCGCAGACAGAAAGGAAACGCAGCTCTGGTTGTCATTCCACCAGAAAGAGAAAGCATGCCCGTCCGGTCCCATCCTCGGCGGGCGGACAGCTGAAGCAGTGCCTTCCTCGCCCAGGTTCCTGAAGTCGGTGCTGCAGTTCACCGAGAACCTGGCGGCCTGCACCAGCCCCGCCCGGAACCAGTGGGGCGAGGCGGCGCGGCTCACGCACGCGGCTCTGCGGGACATCTGGGCTTTCGGCGAGAGGCGGCAGCTGCTCCTCCACGGAGCGCGAGCTCCCGCCGAGACCGCCCCCGGAGACACGTCGGCAGCTCCATCACGCCAGGAGCCCCCCGGGTGGACGTCGCAGACTGCAGGCTGGGGTCCCGGGGAGGCGGTTCCAGGGACACGCTCCCCGAGGTGATGCCGTGTCCTCCATCAGCACGCCATCGAGCACACGGTTCCTGTGGTGGTGCGTGACCTCCTCCGTCAGCACGCCATGGAGCACGCGGTCCTAAGGATGGTGCCGTGTCCTC
>JAAGEH010000152.1:1884103-1898593 GCA_011751065.1 Lasiurus cinereus
CCCCTTGTTCACGTGGCCACTCTTTCCCCCTTGTTCGCATGGCCCCGCCCCCGTGGTCACGTGCCTCGCCGTGAAGGCGCTTTTCAGACAGACGTGACCAATGCGGACAGCCATCGGCTTCTGCAGTGTGTGGGGGCCGCACCCCGGCGGCACAAGACGGAGGGGGAAAAGCTGGGACCCACGAGGGGGCTCCCTCCAGGCGCCCGTGGGCTCTGGGGCGGCCTCTGCCCTCCGGAGCCTCAGGCCACGCCGCCTCTCCCCACCACTCTCTATGCACACGCACACACCGCTGCACACACCCTGCACCCCGCTCCCCGCCCCCCGCTCCCCTCCCTCCATGCACCCCGTGCACCCCCACCCCCACCCCGCACCCCCCTCCCAGCACCTCATCTCCCCGGTGCTCCCCGCCCGGCATGCACCCTCCACCCCGCTGCTCCCCGCCCGGCATGCACCCTCCACCCCGGCTGCTCCCCGCCCCGCATGCTGCCGCCGCCGCTGCTGGGGCTGCAGAGAGGATGGGAGAGGAGGCCAGCGTGCACACAGAACCCCCCAGGCGGCCCCCAATGACCACTGACCGTGTTTACCGGCGCGCAAACAGCCGGGACCCCGTAGGGGGTCGCCCGAGGCTTGTTCTGCTCCGAGGCCACCCGGCGGCGGCGGCCTTCCGGGGCCCGGGCGCAGCTGGGCCCACAGCCCTGGGCCTCGGGGCGTGACAGGCACCTGCCCCCCTCACCTGGGGTGGGGCCTCCGAGGACCCCGCAGCCCCCCAGGGGGTCCCCTCTGCCCCCCCCACCCCACCCCGGCCCTCACTGTGCCCTCAGACCCCTGTCCCTTTCCCACCCCAGTGGCCAGCAGGGTGCAAAGAAGCAGCAAAGGGACCCCGCTTCTCCCAGGGGGTGGGGGCCCGTCTGGGTACATTTCCCGGGAGCACCGGTCACTCTGGGAGAAAAGCCGCCCGCACCCGGGGCCTCTCCGTCCTCCTCCCCACGGCGCCTCGTCCGAGCCCTGCGCTCTGGGCTCCCAGATCCTGGCAGTGCAGGTTGTATTTCTTCCTTAAAAAACAAACAAACAAAATATAACAGTCGAAACCGGTGTGGTTCAGTGGATAGAGCGGGGGCCTGCGGACTGAAAGGTCCCGAGTTCAATTCCGGTCGGGGGCATGGACCTTGGTGGCGGGCACATCCCCAGTGTGAGGTGTGCAGGAGGCGGCTGATCGATGTCTCTCTCTCATCCATGTTTCTGACTATCCCTCTCCCTTCCTCTCTGTAAAAAATCAATAAAAAAAAAAAAAACACACCATACAGTGGTGCCTCGAGATGCGAGTTTAATTCGTTCCGTCACCTTGAGGCGTGGGAAACGATGAGACGCTCGCGTCGCGGTAAACGGGTGGGTCGTGTGCAGCCGGCCGATCCGCACGATGACTCTTAGCTAAACTGTTGCTCGTATTTCAAAGCAAAAATAGCTCGCTGGACGGCTCGTATCTCAAAAATCTCGTAAGTTAGGGCACTCGTATCTCGAGGCACCACTGTATTTGTATTGATGTCAGAGAGGAAGGGAGCGGGAGAGAGAGAGAGAAACGTCACTGATGAGAGAGAATCATGGACCGGCCGCCTCCTGCACGTCCCCCACTGAGGATGGAGCCCGTGACCACGGGCACGTGCCCTTGACCGGAATCAAACCCGGGACCCTTCAGTCCACAGGCCGGCACTCTGTCCGCTGAGCCACACCGGCCAGGGCTGTACTGGTTCATTTTCCAAGGCAGGCCGGACTGTCGGTTCCACGGGACGTTCTGGAAAAACACGTGAGCGATGCCGGTGAATGTCTCTGTGAATAACAGTGGGTGGAGAGGGAAGGGGGCACAAGCACATGGAAGAGGGATCCTGGGTGAAACCCGCCCAGACCCCACAGGGGAGGGAGCTGCCGCTGAGACAGGTGGTGGGGGACGAGCTGGGCTCTGGGAGTCTCCCAGCATTCCCTGCGGCCCAGGTGCATGCAGCCTGCCGCCAGAGGGCTGCCAGGGCCACATCTGCCTGCCATGCCAGGCCTCACCCTCAGAGACCCCACTGGCCCTGGGGGTCACTTATGCCACGAAGCTGGAGGGTGGCTGAGCATTGACTGCTGTCTCTGCGCCCGACATCTGTCTTCCGGGCGGTGACACTCATTTCCCGGCGACCTTCCACTTCATCGGGCCTCACGGTCCGGTGCTCGCGTCTGAGGCCAGCGCTCAATGTCTCTTTGTAGACAGTGTCCACCCTGAGGCCGGCGTGGCTTCCCTGTCCGGGGCGGTGGGTGCTGAGGGTCGGGTGTGGCTCACTGGGGAGCGGGCACCTGGGCTGGAATTGTCCTGGGCTGGGGCCGAGGCCAGGCCCTCGGGGACCCAGAGTCCTCGGTCACTCAGCATACATCCTATCTCCGATCTGTGGCCATGGGTCCCTCGCCTGTCACAGAATCCTGCCCACGTGAGCACCCAGGAAGGCCCCGCACCCCTGTCCCCCTCTAAGCCTCGCCGCCGGCCTCTCCCTCATTCCTAAGATGTGCATTTCCTGTGTAAGTGGACAGAGGGCATTTGAGCTGCTTGTCAGCACCCAGGGCGAACAGACAGAGCTGATCCCCAAACTGAGCCCCACAGAGGGGCCAGGGTGCTGGCCGGCTGCCCTGCCAGGTGGGTCCAGGACACGAGTCTCGGGACACGGCTCAGACACTGGTGGTGGAAGAGACATCTCAAGGCCAGAGGGAGGCCTCACAGAACCGCCTTTCCGGGGGGACCGTCCCTTTGGGGGAGACGAGGCCTGTTATTCACGGGGACATTCACCGGCACCGCTCACGTGTTTTTCCAGAACGTACTGAGGAACCGACAGTCCGGCCTGCCTTGGAAAACGAACCAGCACAGCCCTGGCCGGTGCGGCTCAGCGGACAGAACGCCGGCCTGTGGACTGAAGGGTCCCGGGTTTGATTCCGGTCAAGGGAGGTTGGCTCACTTCAGCCGAGGAACCGCGTGGAGACGGCCCTGCGGCTCACGGGCCAGAGAGACAGAGTGACGGCCTCACGCTCGGACCCTCGTGTGTCCTGCCCAGAATGGAGGTGACGCCGAGCGTGGGGAGCTCCTGGGAGCGCTGGGTTCCTCCCGTGTGCCGGGGGGAAGCCGGGTCGCAGCCCACCCGGCCAGCGTCTTTCTTCCCTCTTTCTCCAGCTCAGCAAGGCCCCCGCTCCCAGGTGCTCACAGGGGGGAGGCTCGGTTTGCTTCTCTGTGACCTACGACCTCATGGGTTCCATCTCTTGTCCTGCTGTCCATTTCATCCCTGCGTCCCAGGTCCCGTGGAAAGCTCTTATGTGTTTCAGCAAACACTCGCCGCCTGCCACGCTCCGGGCATGGAGAGTAAGAAAAGGCCGGTGCGAGCCAATGCCTGCACCCAGCTCCCACACGTCACGGTCAGGCCCGGGGGTGCAGGAGAGGCAGCCGCCTGTGACCGGACCAGGCGTGGGGAGCGGTCAGCCCGCCCAGGAACCCACGGGCCCGCAGCCTCCACTCTGTCCGAGGCGACTGCGGGCGAGACGGGTGAGCCCCTGGCCGCGGTGGGAGGCGGCTGCAGCAAAGCCAGGGAGCCACCGGCGTGATGGGTCGGGGGCTCCCTTGCTGCTGGGTGCTCTGTGGGTGAGTAAGGCCAGGCCCGCCCAGAAGGGAGCGCTGGGAAGCTGACCTGCTTTTGGAGGCGGATGACCTGGGTCGAAGCTGGCGCGTGTCCCTGCCCGGCGGGAACCCCCCGGCCGAGACCGCGTGGAGGCGTGTGGAGCCGCTCGGCCCGTGGGGTCTGGCCGCCGCCCTTTGAACCGCCTCCTCCGCGCTAAACAGAAACAGATGTTCGCCCAGCAAAGCCTCGCAGAAGCCATCCTTCAACCCGTAGATTAAAACATCTGTCAGGACAGCCCGAGGCCGCCCAGCTGGGCCTGCCAGTCACCGCGGCCGGGAGCCCCCGGGGGGAGGGGGGCGCGCACGGAGGGACCCGGGCAGAGAGCGGGGCACGGCCTGGGCTGCCCTGACCTCACGTCGGACTCACACGTCCCATCCCGTCTCCTGCTGTGCAACCCTGTCCTGCTGTCCGTCCCTATACTGGTGTCCATCCCACATCCTGCTGTTCATCCTTGTCCTGCTGTCCATCCCTGTCCTGGTGTCCATCCCACATCTTGCTGTTCATCCCTATACTGGTGTCCATCCCACATCCTGCTGTCCATCCCACATCCTGCTGTCTATTCCTATCCTACTATCCATTCCACATCCTGCTGTCCATCCCTGTCCTGCTGTCCACCCCACACCCTCTGTCCATCCTTGTCCTGCTCTCCATTCCTGTCCTGCTCTCCATTCCTGTCCTGCTGTCCATCCCACATCCTCTGTCCATCCCTATACTGGTGTCCATCCCACATCCTGCTGTTCATCCCTGTCCTGCTGTCCATCCCACATCCTGCTGTTCATCCCTGTCTTGCTGTCCTCCCTGTCCTACTGTCCATCCCACGTCCTGCTGTACATCCCACGTCCTGCTGTACATCCCTGTCCCACTGTCCATCCCACATCCTCTGTCCATTCCTGTCCTACTGTCCATCCCACGTCCTCTGTCCATCCCAAATCCTACTGTCCATCCCTGTCCTGCTGTCCATCCCACATCCTCTGCCCATCCCTGTCCTGCTGTCCATCTCTTGTCCTGCTGTCCATTCCTGTCCTGATGTCCATCCCTGTCCTCTGTCCATCCCACATTCTGCTATCCATCCCACATCCTGCTGTCCTCCCTGGAATTCCCTTACACCTGCTCTGTCCTCTCCTTAGGACCAGGTGTGCTGATGCCTGGGCGGGTGGCCCTGCTGGCCTCTGTCCCTGGCCTGGGGGGGTGGGACCCTGGCCTCCATGGATGCCTGCAAGCAGGCTGCCCTGGCTTCTCTCAGAGCCAGGAGGGGCCGCGCCGTCCCCGCGGTGACCCGCCAGGGTTCGAGGAGGGGGGGGCGGGTCCGCGCGGGCAGGGGTGCCGGGGACAAGGGTGATCTGGACGCCGGCCGGGTCGAGGGCAGCAGAGAGGCGCAGCCGCACGGACAGGAGAACCCGAGGGCACGTCCGCCTTCTGACCGAGACTCCCTGCCCGTCAGCAACGGCTCCCCACGCGAGACCGTCCACCAGCGGGCCCGCTCCTTGCGCCCGGCAGAGTTCGGGGCAGACGTTCTCTGCCCGGCGGGCTCGGCCCAGGGGGGCCCAGAGGAGCGATCCCAGGGGATTCCGAAGGCGGGAGCAGCCCTGCTGCCATCTTTTAAAATATATTTTATTGATTTTTTTTACAGAGAGGAAGGGAGAGAGATAGAAAGTCAGAAACATCGATGAGAGAGAGACATCGATCAGCTGCCTCCTGCACGCCACCCCCTACTGGGGATGTGCCCACAACCAAGGTACATGCCCCCGACCGGAATCGAACCTGGGACCTTTCAGTCCGCAGGCCGACGCTCTATCCACTGAGCCACACCGGTCTTGGCCCTGCTGCCATCTTGATGTGTGCAAAGCTCAGCTGTTTGCCACGAGAAGGCACCACTCTCCCCTGCAGACTGGAGCCCTGAGCACCCGGGGACAGGCGGACGGACGGATGGACGGACGGCGGGCATGGCGGGTGCCGCAGAGGGAGGGCCGCCATGAAGGGCACCCTTGGGCCCTGCTCGGTGGGGAGAGGTGGCAGGACCCCAGCTTTCCTCCCAGCTAGGAGCGTCCTGGGCTCAGGAGGAGACGGCCCCGGACACGCCCGCCCCTTGTTCTCTCGGGACTTGGGGGCCCCGGTTCAGGGTTCAGTGCAGGTGACCGAGCGGAGAGGGAGCCGGGGAGAAGCCGGGCAGGTGATTAAAACAGGTGCCTCTCCTGGTTGCGGGCACGTCCCCAGCGGGGGGGGGCGTGTGGGAGGCGGTTGATCGATGTCTCTCTCTCATCGATGTTTCTAGCTCTCTATCTCTCTCCCTTCCTCTCTGTGAAAAATCAATAAAATATATTTAAAAAAAAAAAAGAGCCGAAACCGGTGTGGCTCAGTGGATAGAGCGTTGGCCTGCGGACTGAAAGGTCCCAGGTTTGATTCCAGTCAAGGGCATGTATCTTGGTTGTGGGCACATCCCCAGGAGGGGGCGTGCAGAAGGCGGCTGATCGATGTCTCTCTCTCATTGATGTTTCTAACTCTGTATCCCTCTCCCTTCCTCTCTGTAAAATTTCAATAAAATATTTAGAAAAAAAAAAAAAAAGGAAAGAAAACAAACAGGTGCCGTGACCGGGAATCAAAGCAGGACCTGCAGGTTTCTGGGTCGATATGCTCAGGCCCGGAGCCACGCTAACCGGGCCCGGGCACGTTCCTCTCCAGAGAAGGGCTCCTGGCAGGCTCGGTTGGCCTTTGCTCCGTTCACGTATGTGCCCGGAGAACATGCTGGAGGCGGAGTCACCGACATCCTGGGCGCTCTGTGCTGCTACAAAGCGGTGTGCTCTGTGCTCAGAGCCGGTTCCAACGCGGGGAACCTGCCATTCACACCGTGAGACAGCATTCTACATGCCACTACATGCACATCCATGTCCATGACACGTGTAGGTGGCGTGACTCTTCAGAACGAGAGGAAGTCTGGAGGGCAGAGCCTGCTGGCTGGTTGTGATGAGCACAGGAGGCCCAGGACAGTGGCCACGACCTCACACGTCCTGTGTGAGCTCTCCTGTGTGCACAGACCCGTGTGTGTGCATGTGCTTGCGTGAACCTGCAGACCTACATGTAAGCAGAGCCAGTTTGGTGCGTTTCTCTGGCGGTGCTGCTGCATCCTGGATTACCTACCGAGTCTGCGGGCGCACACATGTGTAGGCATGTACAATGTGTGTGCACACCTGTACAATGAATGTGCTGTCTTCGTGAGCTCTGCCTGCACTCTACAGACACGGAGACACGGGACTTCATTGGTCTCCCGGTCCCAGCAGAAAGGCGTCCAGTGGGGAAAGCAAAGGGAAACGCCAGGTGTCCCAGCCGACAGCCCCTGACCCGGGACGAGACGCCCGGTGCCAGGTCGGAGCGGGCCCCTCCGAGGGAGCGTCCGATTTCACGGGTCATCTTCCGGCCCGGACGGGCGGCGGCGGCGGCGGGGGATTTATGGCCCCGCGGAAGGCCACCTCCTCTCCAGGGGAAGCGGGAACCAATGGCGCGTTCACACCGAACGGCCCTGCACCGCCGGCCCCCGCCAGCCAGGGACGGTGAAGCCCTGAGCGGCCCTGGGAGCTGCGGCCAGCGCTCCCTCTTCATGCCCAGCAGCCACACCTCGGAGGGCTCGGCCCGGGAGGCTCGGGGTGAGGCTTGGGGCTGCTGTTGCCGCCCTCCGGGCCGCCCGTGGTAAAGTCATCGCTCCGTGGAGACGGGCGTGGTGTTAACGAGCCCCCGGTGGAGTCCATACCCGCCCAGTACGTACCAGCGGCAGATCGTTTGCTACCCGGGCACTGAAACCCATACGTTACACCCAGCCACACCTCCATTGGCATAACAAGTAACACAGAAAGACAGGCTCCTGCCGAGACCGGTGTGGCTCGGTGGATGGAGCGTCGGCTGGCGGACTGGAAGGTCCCGGGTTCGATTCCGGTCGGGGGCATGGACCTTGCTCGCGGGCACATCTCCACTGTGGGGCGTGCAGGAGGCGGCTGATCGATGTCTCTCTCTCATCGATGTTTCTGACTTTCTCTCTCCCTTTGTCTCTGTAAAAAATCAATAAAATAAAAATTAAAAAGAAAGAAAGACAGGCTCCTCATCAGCCCCACGTCGCCAGGGAGGGTCATGAAAACGCCGCAGGTGCGTGCCCACAGCCGCCACTTCCAGGAGCGCGGGGCGGGTGGGGACAGGCTCGAGTCTCCCTGAGCGCCTGGGAGAGAAACTGGGAGTGTGGGCGCAGGGCACCATGGCACCCGGCGGGCCCGGAGCGCCGTGGGAGGGGGCACCAGACCCTCCCACGCGGGATGCTGGGAGGCGGGAGGGACGGACACAGGAGCAGCCCCCCGGGGCCCAGGGCCCCTGGTTTTCCGTCCCCCTGGGTGGTGCAGGGTGGCGCATGGGAGGGAGGCAGCTGTGATAGCTGGCACCTAACGCTTCCCTGGGCCCCCGGGTGCCCGGCCTGCTCAGAGGACGTGATGAAGGGGCTCACAGCGCCCTGGGAGCAGCAGCAGAGGGGAAACCGAGGCCCCGAGGATGCCCGCCGTGACCCACTGTCAAGCCCGGGAGGTGAAGAGGCGGGTCTGAGAGAGGTGGTGGCGGGCCCGGGCTCCCCCGACACCCACCTGCCCGCCAGAGGGTGCCCAGGCCACCTGCTCTGGTAAGGAAGCCGCTCCCGGCAGCCCAGCCCGTCCTTGCCCGGCGCCGGGTGAGCGGGCCCACCCTGGACAGTGATGCTGAGCGAGAGCTCCAGGGAAGAGGGAGGAGGAGGTGGGGGCGGGAGGAAGGGAGGGGAGGGGGAAGGGAGGTTCGTGCCGGGGCCCAGGAAGTTTGGTTTACGGCTAATTTTTACACGTTTGTTTAATCTGTCGCCGAGGGTCACCGCTCGGGCCGCTGCTCCCGTCCCGCGGCCCCGTTCCCAGCGCCGCCGCCTCCTCCTGGGAAGGAGCAGCGGGGCCCTCTCCAGAGGCTGGGCCAACAGGAAGTGCTCCCAGGACACGGCGGTCGCCCAGCTGGCGGGTCAGGAAATTGCTCCTGCCCTGTGAGGGCTCCCCTCTGCTCGGGTGGCCGGTCACCGGCCCAGCCCACGCGCAGCCCCCCCGGGCGGCAGCCACGCTTCCGCTGGGATTTGATGCTGGTTCGCCGATGGGGGAGGGGGGCCATGGATCCAACACGATGCAGGGGGTGGGCGCGGGGGGGTCTCTGGTTGTTCTCGGACCTGAATGTCAGGTTCGGTTCAAAGAAACACACCATTTTTTAAAAAAATATGTATTTTTATTGATTTTTCACAGAGAGGAAGGGAAAGGGATAGAAAGCCAGAAACACTGATGAGAGAGAGAGACATCGATTAGCTGCCTCCTGCACGCCCCCCACTGGGGATGTGCCCGCAACCAATGTATATGCCCCTGACCGGAATCGAACCTGGGACCCTTCAGTCCGCAGGCCAACGCTCTATCCACTGAGCCAAACCGGTCTCGGCCCATTTTTTTTTTTTTTTAGATATATTTTTATTGATTTTTCACAGAGAGGAAGGAAAAGGGATAGAAAGCCAGAAACATCGATGAGAGAGAGACATCGATCAGTTGCCTCCTGCATGCTCCCCACTGGGGATGTGCCCGCCACCCAGGTCCATGCCCTTGACCGGAATCAAACCCGGGATCCCCCCAGTCCCCAGGCCGACGCTCTATCCACTGAGCCACACCGGTTTCGGCGAAACACACCATTTTTAAGAAAACGTCCATCGCTTTGTCACACCGTTTATGAGGAGCCCACGCGGGGGCCAGGACTCTGGCTCTGCTCGCAGAGAAGAGGGCACCCTGGGAGCTGGAGAATGGCCCGAGGGCCTCGCCCAGGTCTGGTGTGACACTCACGGCTAAAGGGTCCTTCAAAGTCCATGTGGGGCCAACCTGGTGTGGCTCAGTGCTCTGTCCACTGAGCCACACCAGGTACGCCTAACATGGACTGAAGGGTCTCAGGTTTGATTCCGGTCAAGGGCACGCACTTGGTTGCAGGTTCTCCGGTCCTGGTTGGGGTGTAGGCAGGAGGCAACCAATCCATGTGTCTCTGTCACGTTGATGTTTCTCTCAGTCTCTCCCTCTCCCTTCCACTCTCTCAATGGGAAAGTATCCTCGGGTGAGGATTAACAACAAAGAAAGAAATCCACATTAGCTCTCTGAGAAAGGATTCTTTTTCCTTTGTGCGCTCATGTAGCGAGGCCTCGTGAGCTTTGTTAATGCACAGGGACTCTGTGCCTCCTCGGTGTCTGACACGGAAGCACACCAGGCACAGACTGGTCTGAGACGAAAGTATGACTCTGGGTGAGCACAGCTCTCCTGGGGACACAGGATGCCCACAGACCTGACGGTTCCAGAGTGCCACCATCACCACCATCACCACCATCATCATCACCATCTCTAACATCATCACCAAGGTCATGGACTGCATTGGGGAGCAGGGGCCATCTCTCAGATGCTGTGTCACCCTTAACCCAACTAGGAGTCTTTCCGTTCACCTCATGGGGCAACGGGTCTCATAGTTTGACCAGGGAAAGGCACCGTGTTCTGGACAGAACATATATGAAAGGGCTAGGGACAAGGTAAAATAGCTCTATGTTGTCATCACACTATCTCCACCATCACCACCACCATCACTATCATTGTGACTGCCACCATGACCATCATCACCATCACCATCCCACCACCATCACCACCACCATCATCACCATCACTATCATCGTGACTGCCACCATCACCATCTCCATGACCATCACCACCATCACCATCAGCACTATCACTATCATCGTGACTGCCATATCACCATCACCACCATCGCTACCATTGTGACCGCCACCATGACCATCACCATGACCATCACCATGACCATCACCACCATGACCATCACTACCATCATCACCATCACCACCATCACCATCACCACCATCATCATTGCCATCTCCAGCACCATCACCACCATCACCACCATCATCATCACCATCTCCAACATCATCACCAAGGTCATGGACTGCATTGGGGAGCAGGGGCCATCTCTCAAATGCTGTGTCACCCTTAACACAACTAGGAGTCTTTCCGTTCACCTCATGGGGCAACGGGTCTCGTGGTTCTTGTTTGACCAGGGAAAGGCAGAGCCTCCACCTGCTGCCCGTAACTGGGGAGCGGCAGCCTGCCAGCCTCGTCCTGGGTCTGGGGGTGGGCTTGCTGGCTGCAGCCACAGACGTCACGTTCTGATACAGGGTTCAGGCTCATCCCCCTGCGCCCCGAACCAGGGGAATTAGTTCCAGGCCTTCTTGTAATTATTAATGATGGTTAATAGCGGCAACACAGACTGGAAAATCCCAGCTTCCTCCACTGACCAGCCCTCACATCTCCCGTCTGCTTCGTGGTGACCCCGGGTTAATCAGTAACGCCAGGAGGGACCCTCAGTGTCTCATTGACCAGCCCAGCGGCCTGGGCGCGAGTGCATCCTCAGCAGCTGATGGGTGGGTGGGGGAAGCAGGACAACAGAAAGGACTCGCTCATCCATTTCGTTGTAGAGAGTTTGGAGAAGAGGGGGTGGGCCACATCAGGAAGGCGGCGAGGCCCTGTCGGCGCTGCTTTGGGGGTGATGCGCCTGCGTTTCGGGGGGAAGCGGGTTTAGAGTGACGCACATGCCCCTTTATTCTCTCTCCGCCTCTTGCTTCATGACTGCAAGCCACAGGCCGAGAGCAGCCTTCCCGGCGCCATTGCTGGTGCCGCTCCAGCCTCTCCTCTCGGCGTGTCAGGAGTGGGGGGAGGGAGGGGGACTCGGGGACGACTCCCGTCCCTGGGACGGGGCACAGGGTGGTCCGGGCCCCCGATCGGGACCGTGAACTCGGGAGCTGGAGCGTTTAGGGTGAACGAGGGTGGTCCCCGAGAGAGAAAACGTTGGCTGTGGCTAAAGGGGCGGGGGGTGGGGGGTGCCGGGAAGGAGGTGGTGAAAGAGCTCAGGGGCTCAGAAGCCGAACCAGGAGGCAGCGTGGTCTGCTGCCCATCCCCAGGTCCCCCACATCCCTGCTGTCCATCCCACGAACCCCCCACATACCCAGGCCCCCCACGTCCCTACTGCCCGGGGGAAGTTGAGCTGGGGAGACCGCAGACGTCGGTTTTCGGCCTGGGCGAGTCTCTTTTGAAGAAGTGGCGTTGGACCTCTCAAAGGGGCCCAAGAGCCGCCTGTGGCTCTCGAGCCGCGGTTTGCCGACCACGGCTCTATCCCCTGAGCCAAACCTGGGAGGGCAGCTCAGCACACTCTATTTTTTTTTAAATATATTTTTCTTGATTTTTTAAAAAAAAAATTTTTTTAATATATTTTATTGATTTTTTTACAGAGAGGAAGGGAGAGAGAAAGTCAGAAATATCGATGAGAGAGAGACACCGCTCAGCCGCCTCCTGCACGCCCCACAGTGGGGATGTGCCCGCAAGCAAGGTACATGCCCCCGACCGGAATCGAACCTGGGACCCTCCAGTCCCCAGGCCAACGCTCTATCCACTGAGGCACACCGGTTTCGGCTCAGCACATTCTTAAAGGGGAAAACACGTTATTTAGGCTCCACTCGCCCCCCTAGCCCGGTCCTCCCGCATCTGGGGGCTGAGCCTGGAGCTCCAGCCCTGCCTGCTGCCAGCCTGCCCCCCCTCCTCCCCCAGCAGGCACGCCGGGCCGGGCCTTCCTCAGTGCAGGCCCCTCCTCCTCCCCACTCGCTCCCCTACACTGTGGGCGCCTGAGACCTGCCCCGACCTGCGGAGCACCGAGCCCAGGCTGACGGCTTTCCGGGAAGCCAGGTGTGCGGCTCCGAGCAGGCGTGGTGCGGGGGCCGCTCCGTCCTCCTCCGGCTGCGCTTCCCGGGGCCGGTCTGGAGGCCCGGAGTGGCCGCCGCTGGCAGGCCGCTCAGGAAGTCCCGCATCCTCCCTCCCTTCCTGCCCCCTCAGCTCTCGGCTCGGCGTCCAGGGGCAGATGGGCTGCTGGGCGGGAGGGGCTGTGGTGGAGGAGCCGGCGAGTCGCCCCCAAAGTCTGGGACTGGGGGGCCTGCAGGACGGGGGGTGGGGGTGCCACCCAGAGACCACCGCCCGTGAGCCGGGGCCGTGCTCGCCCTCTGCCTCGTCTTCCGGGGCCGCCGGCCTCTGGGTCCCTCAGCCCTCGGCCGGCATCTCCCCGCGGTGGTGCCCACGGGGCTGGTTCCCACCACGGACGCCGGCCCCCGGCCCCAGCTTCCCTGCCCTGCCTGAGAGGCGAGGACAGTCCCTCGGCCCTGTGTCTGCGGTGCCCACCACCCGCCCAGGCATCCCCCCAGCCCCTGTGTCACCGCCCCAGGGGGCAGCCGGGGGCAGGCTGCTCGCACCCCTTGTCCCGGAACAAAGCCAGCGGCCAGCTCGCCGGCCCTGCGGGTGGGGGTCGGACCGGGATTTATAGCGGTGGCCCGTGTGCCGGGACTCACGCCCGCATAACGGCGGCGCTCCATCATTCACGGGATGGGCTCCCCGAGGCCGGCTGCCCCCGCCCGGGCCACGCCGCCAGGAAGATTTGTGGTGGCGGCCGGCGCGGAGGCCACGGCCGGGTCACTGTGCCCAGCGGCTCCTCGTCGGCTGGAAATGAGCTTCCCTCCCCTCCGAGCGGCGTCGGGGGGCCGTCCATCACGGCCGGCCGGGGTTGCCAGGCGACGGCGGCTTCGTCAGGGGGGCTGACCGCGATGGAGGAGCATTGGCGGCTCTGACAGCACGCGCCCGGACAGACGCTGGGAGGAGGCTGGGGCCTGTGCCCGAGGGCAGAGCCTGACGGCCAGATGGGGACGGGGAAGCCGCCCGCTGGCCTGCCCGCTCCCCGGGGCCTGGTCACTGTCCCCGCCGCCGCCCGCCCCCGACTCCTCGCGGCAGGAGCCTGCTTCCTGCACCCCTGGAGGCCCAGCCGCCCCGTGTGCCCGGGCAGAGGACACACTGAGAGGCACCCTTCCCACCGAGGCCACACGTGTTAGGTCCGCGTGGGCTCCCAATTCCACGTTCCCCGAACACGGAAATCTAAGAGTGGACGGAAGGCAGGTCGGGAAGGCAACTGTCACGTACAAGCTCACACGCACTCACAGTGCACAAACACACATGCCCACCAACACCTGCACATGCATGGAAACGCGTGTGCACACACCCCACGTGTGCACACACACAAGGCTGCAGGTGGACACACATGCACGTGTGCACTACACATGCACATACCACACACCACACATGTGTGTGCACGCACAAGGCTGCACATGGACACTTGTGTGCTCACACACTACACGTGGACACATGCACACACCACACGTGCCACACATGCACACACGCACACGAGGCTGCATGTGGACACATGTGTACTCATGCACTACACATGGACACATGCACACACCACATACCACACACATGTCAATGCGCACAAGGCTGCAGGTGGACACATGTGCACTCATACACTGCACATGGACACATGCATACACCATACACCACCCCTCACTGACCCCCTCATTGACCACCCCCACTGACCCCCCCTTACTGACCCCCTCCACTGACCACCTTACTGACTCCCTCCACTGACCACCCCTCACTGACCACCCCCACTGACCACCCCCTCACTGACCCCCTCACTGATCACCCCTCACTGACCTCCCCTCACTGACCACCCCCATTGAACATCCCTCACTGACCACCCCCTCACTGACCCCCTCACTGATCACCCCTCACTGACCTCCCCTCACTGACCACCCCCATTGAACACCCCCCACTGACCACCCCTCACTGACCACCCCCTCATTGACCCCCTC
>JAAGEH010000152.1:1905882-1917610 GCA_011751065.1 Lasiurus cinereus
CTGTGCTCTGTCATCCTCTGTGCTCCCGCATCCTCTGTGCTCTGTCACCCTCTGTGCTCCGTCACCCTCTGTGCTCCAGCATCCTCTGTGCTCCGTCACCCTCTGTGCTCCAGCATCCTCTGTGCTCTGTCATCCTCTATGCTCCGTCACCCTCTCTGCTCCGGCATCCTTAGTACTTTTGAGTTGGGAGCAATTGGATCCTCACATCTAAAGTATTAGTATTATGCTTTTCCATTTGCCTTAGCTTTGACTGCTTAACTGGGTCATAATTTCTTTCAATATATTTTCATTTAATTTTAACCTATGCTAATTTTCATCCTAATCGTAACCTGGCATGACGATGATTGGACGGGGCACCAGTGAGGAACACAGGCCACACTCGCTAAGTGCCAGGGGCTGTGCCAGCTGCCAGCATATCACCTGGGGGCCCGGACTCGCCAGCGGTGGCTCAGCTCCCGGCACGACAGACCCAGTGCCTTTCCCTCGCCGTGTCCCTGGGGTGGCCTTCTCTGTTGCTGCCTTCGGCCCTGCCCTACAGCCCCGGCGTCCTCCACGACACGGGTCCAGTGTGACCCAGGCCGGGGGCCCAGGCTCCAGCCCCGATGGGGCCGTGATGCTGAGGTGCCCGGGCAGGGATCCCTGAATCCTTCCCGGAGGACATGCCAGGTGGGGTATGGGGGGGTGGGGGAGGGAGGGGCTGGCTGTCTCACCGCGTCCTCACCATCCTTTGCTCCCTGTGCGGGGAGAGGAGACCCAGCGGGCGTGGGGCCCTGCGGACGGTTGGCTGGCTGGCGCCCCACCTGGGGGTTTGGCCTCCATTCTCAAAGCGAAGGGTGTTTTGTTCCAGGAAGAAAGTCGATGGGTCGGAGTGCCTCTGCCTCCCGGGAAGAAGCGACGTTTTAATTAGGAGACACCGAGGGAACACGCTGTGAAGGGAAATGACACACACGCTGCCTGCGAGGGTGACTCAGGCTGCACGGCCCATGGGCCTGCTTAGGCCAGTCAGCCTCCGCGAGGACGCTGCTCTCGGGCCAGAGCCGGAGCCGGAGCCGGAGATGTGAGGCCGGGGCGGAGCGGCCACCCTCAGGGCGTGGCCTGTGTCCCTGCCCGGCGGGGGCGGGACGTCGGGTCCTGGACCCGCCTGCATGGGGGGTGGGGGGTGGGCCTTTCCTAAAAGCTGGAGAGACCTCAGGTGACAGATGCCAGAGGCAGGGCAGGGACCGCCTCACGAGTCCATGACCATCATGTGTCTCCATGACCACCACCTGTCTCTGTGAACACCGCGTGTCTCCGTGAGCATGACCACCGCGTGTCTCTGTGCACACACGTGTCTCCATGAACACCGCATGTCTCTATGAACACCACGTGAGTCTGTGAGCACCGCGTGTCTCTGCAGTGGCTGTATGACTCCATGAGGGCAGCCTCTGGGACTGAGAGCTGCCTGTGCTGGGGCAGCCATTAGGTGCTGGCTACATGCGGCTCCCCACCCTGCAGACCCCCAGGAACACAGGCACATGCAACCCAGGCGCACGGGATCGGTGCACCCCAGGGCCATTCCAGCCCGGGTTCCAGCATCACAAAAACATAGACAACCGGTCACTCTGTCACCAAAAGCGTCAGCAACACACGCTCTTGGGGAGACAGCAGGGATCTGGACTGACCGCCCTCAGGTAGTCCGGGGGGCAGGGGCCGGAGGGGAGGGCAGAGCGGCCAGAGCAGGAGGGACCCAGGCCTGCCCGACCCACGGCTGTGGCTGCCCACAGATTCAGGACAGGGGGCCCAGCGGAAGCTGACCAGGCCCCATTCTGCATCTCGGCCCGAGCAGAATGGACTGGGCAGCGTGGTCGGACCTGAGACCTGGGACATGGGAGGGAGACAGACGGACATTGGGCCTTTTCTTTTTTTTTTTAAATATATTTTATTGATTTTTATTTTACAGAGAGGAAAGGAGAGGGACAGAGAGTTAGAAACATGGATGAGAGAGAGACATCAATCAGCCGCCTCCTGCATGCCCCCTACTGGGGATGTGCCCGCAACCAAGGTACATGCCCCCGACCGAAATCGAACCCGGGACCTTTCAGTCCGCAGGCCGACGCTCCATCCACTGAGCCACACCGGTTTCGGCCATCGGGGCCTTTCCTGGCATCCGGGGCGGCCTCTGGTCTGCGTCTGAGTTCCTCAGGCCGCAGGCGAGCCAGCTGCCTCCGCCTCGGTCTCCTGGTGCGTCCCGGGGCAGCGAAGTGGGGCGACAGAGCGTCCCGGAGGGGATCCCCGAGGCCGAGCACGGGCCAGGAGCCCACCCCGCCTCCCGCTCTGCCTGCCTCCCTCTGGGGCCAGGGGCGCGTGCCCAGTCCGCCGGGGAGGTGGGCGGACAGGGGCGGCGGCTGACAGCTGTGAGCAGTGGCGGCCACCTCTGCGGCTCCCACCAGCACCGGGAGGCGGCGGCGGCGGCGAGGGCCTGGCCATCGCGCCTGGAGGACAAGCAAACGCCCATGTGTTGTCATCACTCAAGGCCCCGGCGCCCGGAGGGGGAGGCGCGAGGACGCGGGCACTGACCGCCCGGGAACCCGAACCGGGCGGGGGGAGGGCGCTGAGTGCAGGCGGGATTTAGATCAAAGGCCGGCAGCTGTGCGGGGGGCGGGGGGGGCCGCTCCCCGCGGGGCCGGGCAGCAGCTGGGCGGGCTGGCTCCGGACGCCTGTCCCCGGCCTCCGCCCGGCTGCCCAGGTCACCCCCTGGCCCAGGGACCCCGTCCCGGGGACCCCCTGTCCTGACAGCGCCGCAGGCTCACCTCGGGAAGGCGTCGGAGCTGGGAGGTGGGGCTGGAGCCCCCTGTGTGTCCAGGGAGCATCCTGGCAGGAGGACACAAGTCACCGCCTTCAAGGGCTCGGTTCCGGCCTCTGTGAAATCGGTTAATCGGGGGGTATCACGTGACCGCCCCGTCCACCGGGAGCGCAGGCCAGGCCCGGGGGAGTGGGCGGCCACCAGGGCAGGGCCCCCGGGCAGTGGGGTCCCCGGAGCCGTGATAACATCGCAGTCAAAGGGAGACATCGGGCTCCCGCCGCCCCTGACTCTCGCCGAGCCCCGTGCCTGCGAGGAGCTGGGAGTCAGAACTGCGTGAGAGGACGTGTCCGCGTGAAGAAGCCCCAACCGGGCACCAGCCTCAGGGCCCAAGAGAGACACTCTGAGGCCCGACCCTGCGGGCGGGGGCCTGGGGGGCCACCGGGAGCCGCTGGCAGCGACCTCAGAGCCACGCGGGAAGCGCGCTGTGGCGAACGGACGTCGGCCCTGCGAGGGAAGGGCCCTCGAGGGCCTGGCCCCAGGACGAGGTGGGGTGGGTCCGTGGGAGGACATGGGAGGGCTCCAGCCAGGGGTCCCCGTGTCTGCTCCAGGGACAGGGTCCTCGGGGAGCAGGCAGAGGCTCATGTCCTGGCGTGGGGCCCCCCAAAGTCTCACGAGGCTGCCAGAGGCCACAAGGAGACGAGGCCCCTGGTCCCAGGACAAGGCACGGGCCCCCCGGGGACGGAAGACTGCCCCCAACCGCTGGCTCTCAGCCCCTCAGGTGCGGGCTTGGAGACCCCGTGGCCAGCCTGGCTGAGCAGGTCCATGGCCTCCTGCGGGCGGGGCCTTTGCGGGAAGAATGTGAGGCTAAGGGTCCAGCCCTGGCTTCTCTGCGAGAAGCAAACCCACGCGGGGACCACGGCTGGCGCCCTGCTGCTCGGTGGCCGGAGCTCGAGGCAGGTCCGGGTCACACGCGTGGAGCTGCAGGCACGCCCACCCCGTGCCCGGCTGATGGAAGATTCAGCCCTGCCCCCTCCTGCCATCAACACCCCGCAGGCCCACAGCTGTCACCACCACACCCACCTCCTGGGACTCACTGCACCCCCTCCGGCCTGCACCCCCAATCGGCCTGCACCCCCTCCCGCCTGCACCCCCTCCTGGCCTGCACCCCCTCCCAGCCTGCATCCCCAACCTGCCTGCACCCCCTCCTGCCAGCACCCCCTCCCAGCCTGCACCCCCTCCCAGTCTGCACCAACTCCCAGTCTGCACCCCCTCCTGCAGCACCCCCTCCCACCAGCACCCCCTCCCACCAGCGCGACATTTTAATCCAGAGCCTGTTTGCTGCTTCTGCTCTGACTTGCAGCCAAGGCCAGATGCCTACACTGCAGGGCCGCTCACACGTGTGTGCAGAGGGCTTCCAGAGGCACACAGAGCCAGGACACACGCCCTGCAGTCAGTGCAAGGACACAGCTCAGGACACAGCGGAGAGCGTGGCCCACGGCCCGGCCCAGGCAGCTCATCGGCCCCCCACATGGCTCATCACACGGCCCGGACGGCCTGGCCACAAACAACGTTTGGACGATGGCAGAAGGTGTGTGGGTTCCTGGGACAAGTGTCTCCCGCCCCCCATCCTCAGCGGCCTGGGCATCGCTGGCACCACCTCTCAGGAGCCTCCCCCGCCCCGACCGTGGTCCCTGTGTCTGTGAGAACTGGTGAGCGGCCACAGCCCCCTCCGCTGCCCCCTCTCTGTGCTCACAGCCCCAGGAGCAGCGTGGCCGAGCCCTCCAGGACATCCGCCGCCCTGAGGCCCTGACCGAGGGACTCCGAGGCCGGCTCACCTGCCCCCGGGGGCCACGCGTGCCCAGGAATGGGGGAGCGGTCAGCCAGTCCCTCCCAGAAGCAGCCTCTGTCCGTCAGAGCCAGAGGAACTGGACCCGGGGCCGGGTCCCCACCTCCTCCTCCTCCTCCTCCTCCTCGGCTGACTCAGCACCGTGAGACCCGGCATGTGGGCCCGTACAGGCCTGTGCTCCCGGGCTCCGCTGTGGAGTCGGTTCCAATGATTCCTGTGGCCTGCCATGGCCCTGGCACCCCCGTGCCCGGCCCCTCGCGACCCCCCCGGGCCCTGAGCCTCGACCCCCGGCCACAGGCTGCGTTGGTGAAGAAGCTCCTGGCCTGTGAGTCATTCTCCTCGTGTGCTGTGCTGAAGGGTGTTCACTGCTGCTTGTGTTCCGGTATTAGAAACAGATGAGGCGTCCATTGATCCATCGGGGTGCCCTTTGGGGGTTACAGTCGAAATAATTTGAAAGACCTTTTTTCAAGGCCTTTTAACTGAAGCTCCAGATGGCGGTTCAAGACGTGTTGAAGGGATTCTGTCTAAATCAAAAGGCGCTGCCACCAACACAGACAGCGCCACAGCGGAGCGGGCGGGCGGGCGGGCGGGGTGTCCGGCTCTGTGCTCCGTACCCCAGGCCAGGGAGCACAAGGATCGATCGGCAGGGAGACGGCCCCCCCCCCCCCGCCCCACCTGGGGCCTGCGCGCTCCTCGAGAAGATCCGCCTCCACCCCCGTCCCACCGGCCGTCCTTCTCCGAGTACAAAATCCATCCTCAATCCGTGTGGCATCTCGAGGAACCACCGAGAGGCCGAACCACCTTGAAAAAGGACAGCGTGGGCCGCAGCCGGGCGTGGGGTAGGATTCTGATCCAGGGCAGGCTCCTCCCAGCCGGTCCCTGGGCGGGTGGGCAGGAGGCAACCGATCGATCGATGTTTTTCTCTCTGTCTTCCCTGCTCTCTAAAAGTCCACGGAAAATACCCTCGGGCGAGGATTAACCGCCAACAACAAAAAGAATGAGGTTGGAGGTCTCCCGCTTTCTGGGGTTCACGGCTCACTACAGAGAAGTGGTGATCGGAACCGCATGGTCTTGGCATAAGGACAGGCGTGTGGACTGGTCGGTGGGGAGGGAACACCCAGAAATAAGCCCTCAAGGTCACACGGCTGAATGACCTTGGACGAGGGTGCACACGCCCTTGGGAGGGACAGTGTCCTTCACATCCACCCCCAAAGACTGGAGCGGGTCCTGACGTTACAGCAAACACAAGGAGGAGCTCAAACGGGCCAAAGGCTAAATATAAGGCCCCCAGACCACGAAACTCCCAAAGGAAACAGTAGACGATATCGGACTCAGCAAGAAGGTTCTAGAGATGACACCAAACGCACAGACAACCGACGTTAGAAATGGTGGAGTTACCCACATTTAAAACGTCTGCACATCACAGAATCCATCAACAGAATGAAAGGAACCTGTGTCATGAGAGAAAATGTTTGCAAATCATTTACTAGGTGTACTGGTTAATAATGCGGATTTTTTTCAATAGATGGAGTTACACATATGTTGATATATATGTGATTTTTTTGATCTGTATGCTATTTTGTTGTACATTACTTTGAATGAAGCACTTTTTAAAAAATATATATATATTTTATTGATTTTTTTTACAGAGAGGAAGAGAGAAGGAATAGAGAGCCAGAAACATTGATCAGCTGCCTCCTGCATACCCCTCAATGGGGATGTGTCCGCAACCAAGATACATGCCTTTGACCGGAATGGAACCCGGGACCTTTCAGTCCGCAGGCCGACGCTCTATCCTCTGAGCCAAACCGGTTTCAGCTGAATAAAGCACTTTTGATGTTTCTCTTGAAAGTATCATGGTTTCTTTGGATTACAAAATCTGCATTATTAACCAGTTAATCTGAACTATTAACCAATTCATGATTAATCTGCATTTAACCGGTTAATAGTTAATCTGCTTTATTAACCGTAATAATGTGGATTTTGTAATCCCAAGAAAGCACGATACTTTCAAGAGAAACATCGAAAGTGCTTTCTTCAAAGTAATGTCCATCGCCGGCTACACATGTCCCCCACCTTCCAGGCAGTTTGTGGATACCGTCCCAGTAGAACTTTTCTTGTCTTGAGGCAGACCCTTCAGAGACCCAATTTTCCACTTCTTCGTGCATCTTGAGGTGCTGCTCAGAAAGTGCGTGTGGTACCAATCGGAACAAGTGGTGAGCTGAAGGAGCAATACAACAAAACAGCATACAGAGCAAATCGCATCTATATCAGCATATGTGTAGCTCCATCTATTAAAAATTTTGCATTGTGAACCGGTACACCTAGTCTATACTAATAAAGAGCTAATAGGCTAACGGTTGGGATGCTAATAAAGATAACGACCGGGTCATTAGCATATTAACTGGGGCCTTGCTCCAGAGATGGGGTAGAAGCGGGAGGCGCCCAGAGAAGGCGGGACCAGCCTGAGGTGACTCCAGGGACTGAGGGCAGGGCCTGAGGCGGCCAGAGAAGGCCAGAGGGTCTGGGGGCTGGAGCTCTGCATGGACAGGTTTGGGTGTCAAGGCAGGGCTGCCGGCGTGTGGGCGGCGCCTCTCGAATTCGTAGGCTGGGCTCCTGGTATTTAATAAAGGGCTAACACCTGGAATCTATAAAGAACTTGTGTAACTCCACAACAACCGTAACAAAAATAAGTTGATTTTAAAATGGGCAAAAAAACCTGAAAAGACATTTCTTCTAAAATCCTAATATATAAAAACCCTGGGTCTGTCATGACCCAGAGGCTCAGCCAACCGGAAGTCAGTCCTGCAGTCAGCGCTGGGTTGCCGTGGCGATCCAGCGCTGACTGCCGAGGGGGCTGCGAATCAGGCCCAGAGAGAGAGAGGCCTGAAGAGAGAGGCAGGGTCTGATCCGTAGCCTCTGTGGCAGCTGTTGATCAGCACTTGTCTTTCTCTTTCGCTCCGGGCTGGGCCAGCAGCTGGGCCTCCATTTCTCTCCGGGCCTCCCCTGGGGCTGCTAATCAGCCCCACCTTTCTGATCAGGCCCTGTTGCTAGGCCCAGAGACACTGACTGGTGTAGAAACCAACCAATCAGAACCAAATCTGGGTGATGTGTGAGGAGCCAAAGGCTGTCTAGGAGGCGGAGCTTTTGACGCTGACTGGCATAGAAACTGACCAATCAGAACCAAATTGGCTGTCAGAGGAGGGCAGTTGGGGGTGAGATCAGGCCTGCAGGGGAGGGCAGTTAGGAATGATCAGGCAGGCAAGTGGTTAGGAGCCAGCAGTCCCCAAGGGGTCCCCGATTGGAGAGGGTGCAAGCTGGGCTGAGGGAACACCACCCCCTCTGTGCACAAATTTCGTGCACCAGGCCACTAGTAATACAGTGGTACCTCGAGATACGAGTTTAATTCGTTCCGTAACCTTGAGGCGTGGGAAACTATGAGACGCTCAAGTCACGGTAAACGGGTGGGTCATGTGCAGCCGGCCGATCCGCGCGATGACTCCCATCTCAAATGTTGCTCGTATTTCAAAGCAAAAATCGCTCGCTCGACGGCTCGTATCTCAACAATCTCGTATGTTAGGGCACTCGTATCTCGAGGTGCCACTGTATATAAATTCCCAACAAGCGTGTGAAAATATGCTCCATGCAGTAATCATTAGGGAAATGAAGTCCTAGCCACCCTGAGACACAACCTCACACCTGTCAGGATGGTTGTCATTGAAAGCAACAACAACAACAACAAGAGGAAGAACAGTGTGGGGAGGGTGTGCAGGACCGGGGGTCCCTGCTGGTGGGATGTAAAGGGGGGCAGGCAGGCGCTGTGGGAACCGGCGGGCGGTTTTCGCAGAAAGGTAAACACGGAGCCGCCGTTTGCCGTAGCACTCCTGCTTCTGGGCGTGTGTACCCCAAAGCAGTGGTTCTCAACCTTCCTAAGGCCGCGACCCTTTAACATAGATCCTCATGGGGTGGTGACCCCCAACCATAAAATGATTTCCGTGGCTGCTTCATCGCTGTCATTTTGCTACTGTGATGAACTGTCATGTCAATATCTGATAGGCAGGATGTATTTTCGTTGTTACAAATGGAACATCATGAAAGCATAGGGATTCATCACAAAAACAATATGTAATTATAGATTGTGAAATATTTATTTCTAATGACAAATAAATGAAATGTTGTCTTGAATCGTGGTGTAGCATGGGTAACAGTCTTCCTAGGACAACAGTAAACGACATGGCTACACTTTGCTGCACCGAGGAGCGGTGTGTTGGTTCCTAAGACCACGGGAAATAGGTGTTTTCCGCTGGTCTTAGGCGACCCCTGTGAAAGGGCCGTTCGACCCCCAAAGGGGTCGCGACCCACAGGTTGAGAACTGCTGCCCCAAAGGAATGGAAGCAGGGCCTCGGGTCTGTGCCCACCCCTGTGCACGGCGACACGCTGACAACGGCTGAAACATGGAGGCCGCCCCGTGTCCACGGACCACGGCGACTGGACGGCAAATGCCGTGCCCCCTGTGACCGAGGCCCCTCAGCCGCTCATGGTAAGAGGGGCGTGCGGACGCCTGCTACCGCCTGGGGTACCTGGGGAGTCTGTGCCGCTGGCGGTAAGCCGGCTGCAGGAGGACAAACCCTCTGTGGGCACCCGCTTACTCATTCCCCAGGAAAGGCACGGTGAGGTGTGTGCTGGGCGGAGGACAGCGCGTTCTACAAGATGAAACGGTTCGCAGAGGGCTGCTCGGCGGCGATGGGAGTGAGCTTGGCCCGGACTGGACACGGAGGGACAGACGGACAAGATGGCGAGCTGCATGGGCGGCTGGTTCTCTTCAGCGGATCATCCCGCGAGCCGGTGCCGCCCGGGTACGGTGAGAAAGCGGTCTCGCCTCCGGAGCTCGCCGTTTACCGAGGGCAAAGCAGCCGGCCAGCGGGGCTCAGTGGCTGAGTGTCGTCGACCTGCGCACCCAGAGGTCACGGTTCCATGCCCGGTCAGGGCTCGGGTGTAGGCTCGATCCCCCGGAGGTGCCGGGGAAGGGGCAGAGCCCCAGGTCCTCACCACACGCCCCGCCCTGTGGCCCACCCCTGAGAGGAGGCCGCCTGGCCCGCCTCCGGGCACCTCTCGGCTCAGGTCCCTGCCCCTGGGGGCCGCCGCCTCCTCCTCCAGCCGACTCCCTGCAGCCGGGACTGTCCGTGTCCCACCGAGCTGCACCCCAACACGGGAGTGCCGCCCGCAGGATGTAGAGGGGAGACGGGTCCCACGCCAGCCCGTTTCTGGCTGGCGCGCTGGGAGAGCTGGTTCTCTGGACGCCCTGTGGGTCCCACAGGCTCACCCCGAGGGGATGTGAGGCTTTTGTTTCTGTGTTTAACCGAAAACCACAAATGGGGCTTGAGGGGGGGGGATGTGGATTTAGGCAGAGGGCGTCCGTGCACCGTGCGTGCGTGCGGGACCGGGAGGAGCCCTGCCTGCCTGCTGGGGGCTAGGACTTCAGAAATCAGCTGACGAGTGTGACAGCAGATGGTCCCCGCGTCCTGTGCCAGGTGCGTTAATGAGCCGTCCCTCCCTCAGACGGATGTCTCCCGGGACCTCCCGGAGGGGAGGGCATGCTCGCAGCAGCCCCGCCCCCTCAGGTGGGACCTGGCGAAGGGCGCACATTAGCATGACAAAGGCCCGCCTGGGCCCACCGCTCACTCACTCGCTCTCTCCTCTCTCGTTTTAATTGTGTCCCCGGCAGTGGCTGCAGGCACCTCCCTCTGGCCAGTAACTAGGCAGCAGGTTTGTGCTCAGACGCGGTTGTCATCGCTCACGGCCGCCCTACCAGCTCGCAGAGACTTTCTGATAACACGAGGCCTCACCCATGGGGCGCCGCCGCTCCTTAAAGGGGCCAGGAGCCCGACACGCCAGGTCCTCACTGAGGTCGGCCTGCACCCCTCACACGTGTGTCTGCCTTCACCCCTCACACATGTGTCTGCCTTTGCCCTTCACACGTGTGTCTGCCTGCACCCCTCACACGTGTCTGTCTTCACCTCTCACACGTGTGTCTGCCTTCGCCCCTCACATGTGTGTCTGCCCTTGTCCCTCACACATGTGTCTGCCTGCACCCCTCACACGTGTGTCTGCCTTCGCCCCTCACATGAGTGTGTCCTGTGCCCAAGCAGGGACAGGTAAATGCTATTCATGACATGAGGCGGAGCTGCCAGAGGCACGGGCCGCACCCGGACTGGTCTCTGGTACAGGAGGCGGGCGGGCGGCACCGGGCGGGCGGAACTGGGTCACTGGAGGGACCAGGAGGGAGTGATGGAAACTGAGAAGATGCATTTATTTTTTTTAAATGTATTTCTGTTGATTTCAGAGAGGAAATGTGTGTGTGTGTGTGTGTGTGAGAGAGAGAGAGAGAGAGAGAGAGGAACATCAATGAGGAGAGAGAATCCTGGACCGGCGCCCTCCTGCATGCCCCACACTGGGGAGGGAGCCCGCAACCGGGGCCTGTGCCCTGCCCGGGAATCGAACCCTGACCTCCTGGGTCACAGGTTGATGCTCCACCCCTGAGCCTGCCGGCCAGGCTGAGAAGGTGCACTGAGAGGAAGGCGGCTCCTGTGCAAAACACATGAGAGCCGGGGGCCAGCGGGCCAGCACCCGGTGGGCCCAGCCAGGTGGCGCTCAGGGGTCTGTCCGAAGCCACAGCGTAGAGACTGGGAGGCTTCGGGTCCCCGTGTCGCCTGCTGGGAGCCCCTCGAAGGCAACCCACCATGCGTGTGACCGTCTCCTCGGTCCTGCGGGAGGGACGTGCCAGCCACGCTTTCAGGCCTGAGGCAGGGGCGGGGGGAGGGGCAGGGGAGGGACGGGGGACATGGAGGGGGGGCAGGGGCGGGAGCGGGAGCGAGGCAGGAAGACTTTAGGGAGATGAGTCCCAGCTGGATGGACGTTGCCGGAAGCACGGACCGACCTCGGCAGAGGCTAGCAAACAGGCGTTCCTGCATCTGCGGAGCTTCTAGGAAAAGGAAAGAACGTTCTGGAGTCAGGGCCGGCGCGGCGGTGGAGAGGACGCGGAGGCCCGTCAGGGTGGGGCCCACAGGGAGCCCCCGGGGTGCTCCCAGGTCCGCCCCCCC
>JAAGEH010000152.1:1917620-1946071 GCA_011751065.1 Lasiurus cinereus
CCCAAACCCCGTGGCTCCTTGAAAGGGCACCCAGGTCCTCCTTCTGGGCTGGTTGGAAACTCCCCGGGACCCGTGCCCCGTCCCTCGCCTCGGCCACTAGCTTCCCGCGAGAACGCCACGGCCGGCTGGAGGCTGGGGGGGGGGGGGGGGGGACGGGCGCTGGGCGGGCCTCGGGGCGCCTTCCTCTGCCTGTCCTGCCAGCCCCTCCGGTGCAGCCTCACTCAGCCCCCAGGTGCCCAGGCCCCAGAGGTGGGGCCCCGCCCGCACGGCCTCACAGCCGAGTCCCCGTTCTCATGGCAGTTCCCCCAATGCCCTCCCTGCAGGGGCAGAATCAAGGCGGGTCACAGCCCGGGGCTGCCACGTGGCGAGAAGACCGGCGGGCGTGCTCTCTCTCTACACCAGCGGTGCTCAACCTGTGGGTCGCGACCCCTTTGGGGGTCACAGGACCCTTTCACAGGGGTCGCCTAAGACCAACGGAAAATGCAGATACAGTGGCACCTCGAGATACGAGTTTAATTCGTTCCATCACCTTGAGGCGTGGGAAACTATGAGACGCTCGCGTCGCGGTAAACGGGTGGGTCGTGTGCAGCCGGCCGATCCGTGCGATGACTCCTATCTCAAATGTTGCTCGTGTTTCAAAGCCAAAATCGCTCGCTCGACGGCTCGTATCTCAAAAATCTCATATGTTAGGGCACTCGTATCCAGAGGTACCACTGTATTGACATCACGATGCATCACAGTAGCAACATTTCATGGTTGGGGGTCACCACCCCAGGAGGAACTGTAGGCAAGGGTCGCGGCCTGAGGAAGGTGGAGAACCGCCGCTCTAGACCTCGCTGTGCGTCGCCTACTGGCGGGGCGCACTCACTGGGACCCCAGCGTGAGCGGTGGCCAGGCTCCCAGTGCCTCCCAGCGGCTCCTGGGACCTGGGGCAGCTGTGACCCGACCTCTGACCTGGGCCTGGTGCTGGCGTGTACTAGGCTGGGCTCGCCCTGCCCGTGTGCCCCATCCTCAGCCCTGAACTCCAGGCCTGCACGGGGCTTATCCCCCCCTGGCCCAGCCTGCTGGCAGCTGGCCACCCCGCCTGCCACTGTCCTGGGGGGCGGCAGTGGAGCTTGGGCTGGGGGAGTGGGGTTCCAGGAGGCCAGTGTTTAGAGCAGTGGTTCTCAACCTGTGGGTCGCGACCCCTTTGGGGGTCGAACGACCCTTTCACAGGGGTCGCCTAAGACCATCAGAAAACACCTATTTCCCATGGTCTTAGGGACCAACACGCCGCTCCTCGGTGTCGCAACGTGTAGCCATGTCGTTTACTGTTGTCCTAGGAAGACTGTTGCCCATGCGACACCACGATTCAAGACAACATTTCATGTATTTGTCATTAGAAATAAATATTTCACAGTATATAATTACATACTGTTTTTGTGATTAATCCCTATGCTTTAATGATGTTCCATTTGTAACAACGAAAATACATCCTGCCTATCAGATATTTAATGACAGTTCATCACAGTAGCAAGATGACAGCGATGAAGTAGCCACGGAAATAATTTTATGGGTGGGGGTCACCACCCCATGAGGAGCTGTCTTAAAGGGCCGTGGCCTGAGGAAGGTTGAGAACCCCTGGTTTAGAGAGAGCTCCTTCCACGAGGGCTCTGGGGGCAGAGGCTGAGGGCAGAGACCGTGCTGAGGGCAGAGGCCGTGCTGAGGGCAGAGGATGCCACCCTCGCCCACATGCCGGCTCCTCCCACGCTCCGTGGCAGCTGTCGGATGCGGCGGCCACCTCCCCGCCCGCTCCCTCCCTGGGGCTGAGCATTTAACTCCAAGTCAGCATCTCACCAACTCGCTCGACCTGGAGTCTGCAGGCGGCAGCTGGCAGAGACACCAGCCTCCCTGTGCCACGGGGAGGAGCTGGCCAAGTGCAGGTCTGGGTGGGTTGAAGGACACGGTTTGGGTGTTTGGGTGAGGACACTGCACGCAGGCCTGCGGGTAAGCAGAGTGCGCCTCATGTCTGCGGACGGACGGACGGACGGACGGGAAGCAGTGCAGGCAGGGAGGCGGCCCTCGGGCTGGGTGCAGGCGAGGCCCCACACTCACCCCCCCACAACCCCAATGATGCCGCCTCCCGGCAGGAGGCTGTGCACATGGTGCTTGCCCGCGGGGCCCGCTCCTGCGAGGTGGTGCCCTCGCCCACACTGTGCCCGCCCTCCCTTCCCCCCAGGGGCTGCGTGTGGCCCGTGGCTCCTCGGCCCCGGTTTCTCACCGGGACCCCAGGATGGAGGCACCTTCGGGCATGCTGCGACGCGCTGTACTGCGGGCTCCTTTGAGTCTGTGCGTTCCTGGGGGAGATTGTGGTGCAGTTTGCTCCCTGGCTTTTGTCCTTTCAGGCTGCACCCCAATTCCAGCGGGGGGAGAGGTGCCTGTGTACAGCGGCCAGAGCAAGCACGGCCTGGGCGGGGCTGCCCGGAGGGTCTGCATCACAGCAAGAGGCCTGAGCCCTGGGCTAGAAGCTTCCAGAAGCCAGACCAGCATCCCCGGGGAGCGTCCCGGTAAGTGCCTGCCCAGAGGCCGCACGCAGGCCCCGCCCGAGGCCCCGTGCTGAGTCACCTCCAGGAGCGGATTCCGCGGCCGAGCCTGTGCCAAACACCTGCTCGGGGCCTGCCTGTTCAGGTGAGGGGGGCGGGGGCGGTGGGGGGGTGCGCGTGCTGGCATGGGCGGGAGGCAGCACCCGCCTGCAGCCGTGAGCATGGGTGAGAGTCGACATGTCCACACACGGGACTGTGCATCGCGGCACAACACACACGGGGGCTGGTGATCCACAGGATCCCGCCCAAGCCCACCGGCACGAGCTCCCGAGAGCTCGCAGGGCGTCCCTGTGCGCCGTGTCCCCCGGCCCTCGCTCCTCCCGCTCTCGGCCACGCGCCAGGCAGGCCAGGTCGGCGACGATCCTCACGCAGACACGCCTGGCGGGAACCAGCAGGCCTCCCACCTTTGGACGCCGGAGGGAACTCAGGT
This sequence comes from Lasiurus cinereus, assembly GCA_011751065.1. NCBI lineage: Eukaryota > Metazoa > Chordata > Mammalia > Chiroptera > Vespertilionidae > Lasiurus > Lasiurus cinereus. The sequence goes on from JAAGEH010000152.1 coordinate 1,920,633, forward strand.
GGCTGCTTGGCGGAGGGACCCACACCGGCTGGTACGAGCCCGAGAGGACCTGGGCGGCCAGCCCGCCACCATCGCCTTCTGGGACCTTCCGGAAGGTCCCCCCCCCCCCGGGATGGTTGGTGCCTCCGCAGCCCGGAAGACGGGGGTCCGGGGCTTTCCCTCGAAGCCACCTCCCCGCCTTCCTGCTGAGCCTGCGTCTAATGGCTCACCCTCCTGCTCAGGCCTCTCCTAGCTCCCCTCCCCGGTTCCCAACACATGGCCCTCCTCGCGACACACAGATGTGTTCCGGGTTCACACACGTGGACACACTCACACACGGACCCACACCTGTGCATCATCACATCTACACACATGCAGACAGACACATATGGATACGTGCCTGTGCCTTATCGTACATGCACACACTCACACACGGACCCACTCCTGTGCATCATCACATGTGCACACATGCAAACACATATGGATATGTGCCTGTGCATTATCGTACATGCACACACATGCACACACTCACACACGGACTCACACCTGTGCATCATCACATGTGCACACACAGAGACACATATGCATGCGTGCCTTGCATTATCGTACGTGCACACACGTGCACACACGTGCACACACGTGCACACACAGCACCACGCATGGCCTCTGGTGGCAGAAGCCTGCAGGACGAGGACCCCCTGGAGCCCCCAGGCAGCACCTGGAAGGGAAGGGCCCTGTGCCCCACGGCGGTGGAGCTGACTTCCTGCGCCTCCTTCTGTGGATTGGACCCCGGAAGAGCTAATGGGGGTGCCTCCGGGGCCCCCAGGATCGAGGCTCCACCCGGCCAGCTCCCTCCCAGAGGCCTGGCCTGCCGGGTCCTCCCCAGCCCCACCCGCCCGCCCGCCCACCCGGGGGCCAGCAGGCGAGGCCCGAGCGAGGGCCTCTGCGCTACAGGCGCCTCTGACGTCGAATGCGGGAACCGGCCGGCTCCTCTCCTAGCTTCTCCTCTGTGATGTAGCAACAGCTCCGACCAGGCAGCCTGGACAGCCCCGTAAATATTTACAGAGCCCGGCTGCCTCCGCGCAGCTGGCCCTGCACGGGGCGGGGGGTGGGGAGAGCAGGGCCCCCGCGCACCCTCACTTCCCAGGACACGGAGGCCCCACCCCCACCCTCTGGGCGGCTCCTGAGGGGCGCTGCGGGGTCCCCGAGGCGTTTCCTCTGTACGACGGGTCATGTCACCCCAGCAGCCAGCAGCTCCCGTCTCCCCACGAGCTGGAGGTGCACGGAGGCACACTGAGACCCGCCCCCCCATGTCCCCCAGCTACACAGGTCCCAATGGGTCATGCTCCCCACGGAGTGCCGGGAGGAGGCGGGAGGGACGGACCTCCTCGGAGCTGCTGAGTGTCAGTCCGCGGGGCCTCCGGCTCCTGCCAGGACACTGACCTTGGCTGCTTCCCCCACCTCCCTCCCCCCGCCCCCCCGAGGCCTGGCCCTCAGGGCCTGCCCGTCCAGCTGGCCGAGGGCGGGGGCCCCGGAAGCTGCACCCCAGTCCCAGGAGGGACCCGACCCCTCCTCTGCCCACCCCCGGGCCAGCTCCCAGCCCAGCTCCCTCTCACGATGGGGTCTCTCCCATCACCCCCCTTCCCGGGGGTTCCAGGCTTCTCGCTCCCAGCAAACAAGAGGCGAGGAGAGGCCTTGTTTATCTCCCTGAGCATCTCGATGAAAACATTCCGTTCCAGCAGCGTGACCGGGCCTGGCACCTCCCCGCGGCAAGGCGGCCGGCCTCCGCGAGGAGGAGCTGCTTCCTGCCACCCCTCGCCACCCCCCCCCCCCCTGCCACCCGGCGCGGGGGGGGGGGGGGCTGGCGACAGAGGCCTGCGTGAGCCGAGGGGACCAGGACGGCCCAGAGCCGCTCTCCACTGACAGGGCTTCACGCACCCCCGTCTCCTGAGGGATGGACTGCGGGGAATCTTCCGGAAAACCAGCCCCCCAGCCCCATGCACTGGTTCCTCCCCAGACCTGTGTCCAGATAAGGACCGGCCCCCGCAGAGCCAGCTCAGCTGCCCCCCTCAGCCATCTCAGCTGCACCCCCTGTCCCGCTAGCCCAGCGGTTCTCAACCTGTGGATCGCAACCCCTTTGGGGGGTCGCACGACCCTTTCACAGGGGTCGCCTAAGACCATCGGAAAATGCAGATATTGACATCATGATGCATTACAGTAGCAGAATTTCATGGTTTAGGGGTCACCACCCCAGGAGGAACTGTAAGGCCAGGGTGGCGGCCTTAGGAAGGTGGAGAATCGCTGCTCTAGCCAATTCAGCTGCAGGGCGGAGCCGGCCCGGGGTCTATGGGGAGACACAGGGACAAGGCCCCTGCAGGTCCCTGCTCCTCCTACTGACACAACGCCCACCAGCGTCAGGAGGGGGTTCTCAGCCCGCAGACCCTGCTCGTCCGCTACGTGTGCCATATAATCACCCCAAAACCCGGGTGGAAAACTTCCCTTTTCGGAGCCGGGGAGGCTCGGACTTCACCTCTTGGCAGAACATCTTAGCGATTTCCACCCAAGAAGAAAGCAGCCGCTGCAATCCTGACCCATTTGGTCCAGGTCTGACTCTCGGCGTGCAGGGTGATGTCGACGTCTCAGCGGGGGTAGCGGGGTGGCGGGGGGAGAAATAACCATGAACTAGGCGCCCCGACCACATTGGGAGACTCATGTGGGCTCTCTGGAGTGCGTTCCCCAAACCTTACGTGATGAACTGACTCCCCAGGTGAGGCGTCAGCAGGTAGCGTCTGGACGATGACAGGGGAGTGAGGGTGGAGCCCGGTGAGGGGGTCGGTGACCTTGTAAAAGGCCATGAGCTCCAGGCCCTCCCGCCAGAAGGAAACGGCAAGGACACGGCTCTGCTCCAGGAAGGGGCCTTCCTGACCCCCCGGGGCCAGCACCTCGCTCTTGGACGTTCTGGCCCGTGAGCCTGGACACGCTTCTGTCGCCTGAGCCTCGGCCTGCGGTGCCGGCCAGGGAGCTGGCGGGGCTGCGGCACACGCTGGTAGGAGCCTCTGCCAGGGCATTCGGGTCAGAAGCTCGTGGCACCGCAGGCCGGCAGACATCGTGGGCCTAACCCGCCGAGGGAGCGGCCGGCATCCAGCGCCAGGTACGTGTCCTGCCTGACGGCTCGGCCAGGGCACCTTGTGAGAGGCCTGGCAGCGACCCCGTCCCAGGAGCCCACGTCCCAGCAGCCCACGTCCCAGGGAATCCACGTCCCAGGAGCCCACGTCCCAGGGAATCCATGTCTCCCTGGACGGTGAGGAGAGTGGGAGGGCAGAAAGCGCGTTTGTGGAAATTCCAAAGGATCAAACATTTAAAGACAAGACCGTCTTCTGTCTGTCCCCGAGCCCTCCCTCCTTCACCCAAAGGAACCAGGTCCACGTCCCACTGGTCCCGCCGGTCAGCTCAGGCCGCGTGACAGAGGCCGCCGCTGAGTGGCCGAACCAGCAGAAGCCCCGGAGGCTGGGAGCTGGGATGGAGCGTGGGGGTTGGTCTGTCTGCTCTTCTCCGAGGGAGGAGGCCGCCTCTCCCCCGTCCTTACGTGGCTGTCCTCTGTGGGCGTCTGTGTCCTCCCCCCCCTTCTTCTAAGGACCCAGTCCCATTGCGCTGGGGCCACCCTAGGAACCAAGCTGGGCCACATCACCCCCTTCACACCCCAACTGCAGGTGCAGGACCGCTGAGAGGCCGGGGATCAGGGCTCCAATGCGCGTTTGGGGTGCCGTCCATCCACACGAGGCCTCAGGGTGACCAGAGCCCAGGATAGAAGTCCCAGGTGCTCCCCAAGCCTCCTGGCCCTTGGGGGTGCAATTGGGTCTCCCCAGGCAGAACCCGTCTCCCCTGTCCCTAGAGCACTGATTCAGGGGTCTCTCATGTCCAGGCCCGAGGCCAGGAGAGGTGTGTGTGTTGTGGGGGACGGGGACGGGGGGGGGGGCAGCCACAGTCCTGGCCATTCCTGCTTCCAGGGACACGGTGACGTCTGAGCTGTGTTTGCTGGAGGGCGTCCTTCTGTCCTGAGACGGACGGACAGTGTGCGGAGAGGACAGTCTGGGGAATCAGCACAGACACCTAGGAAGAGACGGCCCATGTGGGCTTCTCCCAGCCCCAGGAGCCGGTCACCCCGTGAGTTCCCAGAACCACCCCCCACCGCCCCCCACATCCCGCTGAGAAGGGAAGTTCCAGCCCGGTGACGGAGGCAGAGGACGGTGCCTCGTCCCACGGCCACCGCCCTGGGCGGGAGGAGCTCGGGCCCTGGCCGCGGCCGCTGGGTGCATCTGGAAGGTTTTAGCCGCAGCTGGCCGGCCAGGTTGCGTGTCTGTACGCAGAACACGCCGCGTCTGCACGCCCTCCTTCGGCGCATGTCCGGGTGAAGCTGAGCCCCTCCCCGGAGCCAGGGGCTCCTGATGTCACCGGCGCCTCCCACGCTCGCTCACCGGGTTCCCAGAACCGCCTGGGAACAGGGGGGCCCGGCCACCCCCAGGGCCTGCGGGCGCTGATCCATGGCTGCCAGCTGCGGGGCTGGGGGGCTGGGTGGGGGTGATGGGGGAGGATGATGCCACAGCCACAGCCACGCGGGCCCCGATTCTGTGGCTCCTCTCTCCTTCCCACCCCAGGTCCCCCCCCCCCCTGAACTCGGGGAGTCTGGGAAGAGCCCGTGAATGTCCGGGAAGAGAACCCGTTTCCTGCCTGTGAGATGATGGACTGATTCATGACACCCCTCCCCTCCTCCCCGCCTTCACCCCCACTCAGCACGCCTCTCTGGGTGCTCTGTGGGCCGTGCGTCAGGACCTGTGTCATCAGGCGCGGTCGCGTGAAATAAGCAGGGGGCGTGGGGAAGGGCGGGTCCAGGGAACCCCAGAGCCGGGTGCTGGCGGCACCAAAGGCAGGGCCCCCCCTGAACCTGGAACAGCCCCCCACCACTCCCCACCCACACACACACACTCACCCTGCCGCTGTCCGCCGAGATGGTCTGAGTCCTTCCCCACGCGCCCCCACCCGCAGGTGGCACGGGCAGGGAGCAGGGTCCCAGACCCTCGGTCCCCAGAGCGGTCCTCCATCCAGAGTCGGGGTGCAGGCCACACCCACCTGCCCTCGGTCCACCCCGCCCACCAGGACATCACGGGGCAGGCAGCACGGCCTTGGCAGAAAGCTGCCAGCCGGAGCAAGCGGGCGCCACGGGCGGGCGCACGTCCTCCAGGGCCCGCCTCCTGCTTCCCGGTGCCCGCCTGGCTCTGTCTCAGCTCTCCTTCCCCTGCACGGCCGCCCCCTTCTCCGAGGGGACACGTGCCGGGACCCCAGAGGCACCTAAGAACCGCAGACAGCTGTGACCCTGGGCTGACCATTTCCTCCTGGGAGAACGGCCACACGGCTCCTGTGGTCCCGGCCCTCACATACACGGCCAGCACACGGGTGGCCGAGGTGCAGGCCTGGCCCATGGCTTCCTCTGCTTTTCCTGGGACGGGGACACCGAGCGGCAGGAGGGTCGTGAGTCTGCTCAGGGGAGGTGCCTGCTCGCCTGTCTGGCCTGACGGTGTTGGCTGGTTGGTTTCTAATTCCGTTTTAGGGACGGAACCCTTGTCACACATCCCCTGCTCAGGCGCCTGTCCCAGGCGCTTCCTCCCGGTCTCTCCCCAGAGAGTGTTTGCACGGAGCACATGTTCATGGCTGGATGAGCTCCAGTTCCTCGTCGTGGGGTTCGGGTCAGAGAGTTTCCTCCCGTGTTTTCTTCGAGAAGTTTTCTGCAGCTTGAGGTTCCGCACCCGGGTCTAGGGTTTACTCTGGGGGTCGCTGTACCTGGCACAGGTCACGTGTTGAAGATCCCTTGTCGAACGCGGCCACCCAGTTTCCCTGGCACCTCCTGTGGACCGGACCATCTTTTTTTTTTTTAATATATTTTATTGATTTTTCACAGAGAGGAAGGGAGAGGGATAGAGAGTCAGAAACATCGATGAGAGAGACATCGATCAGCCGCCTCCTGCACGCCCCCCACTGGGGAGGTGCCCACCACCAGGATACATGCCCTTGACCGGAATTGAACCCGGGACCTTTCAGTCCGCAGGCTGATGCTCTATCCACTGATCCAAACCGGTTTCGGCGACCGGACGATCTTGATGCCATCAAAACGCCTTTGCCAAGTTGTCAAAAAAAAATCAATCGCCCGCCGAAACCCGTGTGCCTCAGTGGATAGAGCGTCGGCCTGCGGACTGAAAGGTCCCAGGTTCGATTCTGGTCAAGGGCATGGACCTTGGTGGCGGGCGCATCCCCAGTAGGGGGCGTGCAGGAGGCGGCTGATCAATGTCTCTCTCTCATCTATGTTTCTGACTTTCTATCCCTCTCCCTTCTTCTCTGTGAAAAATCAATAAAATATATTATTTAAAAAAAATCAATCGCCCATTCATCCATGTCCTGGCTCCCGGATGCTAGAGCTTCCAGGATGGATGGGAGTGTCAGGATGAAAGACCGCTTGTCTTGGGGACGGCATTGAGGCAGCGGGTCTAAGAGGGGGGCTGTGAGTCCCCGCTCCTGCCGGGTGCGACCTCCTGGCCTCCAGGCCTGGGGTTTGCCCAGAGAAAGAACCAGAGAAGAAATGGAATAAAAGATGAGCTTGTGGGTGTGGAAGGCGAGGTCGGGGGCAAGAACACGCCTCCACCCCCGGGAGCCTGGCTCACCTGGGCAAAGGGACGCCCGCCGTCGAGACTCGGGCCAAGGCTGGGGCTTAGAGACCCGACCACAGACAAACGCCCCGAACCAAACAAAACATTCCTTAGTCCGCACACGGTTGGTTTCCTTTCTCCTGGCAGGAGTTCAAGGGGGAAAGGTCGGTGTTCTCCCCACACATTGCCGGCCTCATCCGTCGGTCGGTTGGTCACGGCGCCCAAGGACACGCACGGGGACTGTTCTAGAACTCGATAAGCCTCCGGGGATTTTGCATTCCCGAGGACGCCGGGATGTTTTGTAGTTCGATACGGTTTATTTCGGAGAACACGGATCTGCTTCCTGTGTTGCAATAAATCCTCCTTTCATAAACCTCCGTGAAGGATCGCGACGCCCTCGCCCCGGGGCAGGGAGCTTAGCAGAGCCTGAACCTCTGTCCCGGCTCCTGTCCCAGTCGGGGGAGGACGGTGGAGGCCCAGCTCAGAGGCCCCGTCGCTGCTCCAGGCCACGCCCGCTCTCCCTGAAGTCTGGGTGCCGGCAAAGACATCGAAGCTCAGGGGCCTGGCCTCTACGGTCACACCAAGGCCTTGGTGTCCGGGAGGGCGCATCCCAGGGCCGTGGCCTTCCAGGGGGTTCGCTGCTGACCGTGAGCAGCCGGCAAAGGCCTTGGGGGGTGGCTCCGTCTCCTCTCTGCTCCCCCCGCGCTCCTCGGAGTGACCCCCACCCGGCAGGAGTGGGGTCCCAGGCCAGCGACCATCACTATCTCCATCGCCACAGCTCACCCGGCCAGCCTGCCCCTCACCCCGGGCCAGTCCGCCACTCAGCGGGACACGCCGGGCCACTCCCGCGCCGCCCGCAACTCCAGCCCAAAGCCGGTGAAGGCTGCACCCGCTCTGTCCCTGTGGGTCCTTCGCCGGTCGCTGTAACACGGGAAGAGGAACCGATGAGGTCGGGGCAGGGTTAAAATAGAACACCTGCAGCTGATGTTCAGCAGGAGGGGCATGTGAACAGCCTCGCCGCCTGGAGCATCGATGGGGGCCGGCGTTGCTTGAAAACCCCCGGTTCCGCCCGTCAGCTCGCTTCCGAGGCTTTTCCTCCGGTTTGACGATTGTGACATTTTTAAAAGCGAAACTCAGAGGCCGCCATGTCCCTCGGTGCTGCCAGAGCTGGCGTCCGCAGCCCACCTGAGCCAGCGAGGCTGGTCACAGGGAACACTGACCGTGGGCTCAGGGCTGACCGTGGGGTCAGGGCTGACCGCGGACTCAAGGCTGACCGGCAATACAGGCCACCCAGGTGTACACGGGCAGTTTTAACCGGAAATAACCGGGCTCTACGCCTGTTGTTGGGTTATGCGCCTGGAATGACCGAGGTTGTGGTGTGAGAGCTCCAAGCACCACTTCGACGTCCCCTCCCACTGAACCACGCGTGGCGTTTACGTAAACCAGCAGGTTCTCCTGCCGCTCTGGCTTGGCTGTTTGCAGAATCGCGGGTCTCTTTGTATTCCATCTCGGCAGTGACGCCCGTGGGTCAGACTCACAGGAGTAGCAGCCAACAGGGGACTGGGAGGTCCGGGTCTCCCTCGCGGGTCAGTGTCTTGGGACGTGGAGCCGTGGGCTGAGGGTGCTCGGGCAACGGGGACAGGGTGTTCAGAGCTGAGGGTGCTCAGGGGAACAGGGGGTGGGGTGTCCCTGGCTGAGGGCGCTCGGGGAATGGGGGACTGGTGTTCCGGGCTGAGGGTGCTCAGGGGAACAGGGGTGGGGTGTTCAGAGCTGAGAGCTGTGCGGCCAGTGGCAGCCGCTCTGGGTCCTGACCCCCAGGAGGCAGCATCGGGCCTCCGTGGCGTCTCCAGGGCAAGGCGAACCTCCTCACCTCCGCGCAGGCTGCGCAATGACAGGCCTCTGGCCCAGGACAGCCTGCTGCCACCTCCTCCTCTTGGTGGGGTCCAGCGGCCAAGACGGAAGGTGGCAGGTCCCAGGGGTCAGCATGTCCCAGGGGCGGCCCACCCAGAGTTCCAGGCTGCTGTCGCCCCTCGCTCTGCGGCCTCTGCGCACGGCCTGTCCCCGAACCCATCCCCTCGGGCACCTGCCCGCCTGCTGAGGCCGGAGCCCAGAGACCGCCCTGCAGGCCGGGGGCTGGGTGAGGGCCGGAAGGGACACGGGGCACCGGGCTGAGCGGGGATGGGGAGGAGGGGCATGCTCACAGAGAGGACGCGAGAGGACGGGAGGGGGCACTCGGGACGAATTCCATCAGACCTCCGACCTCTGGCCTCCCCGACGCCTCCGCCGCGAACCAGGTCCTGGGGGAGGAGACCAGGGCCCGGCGGGGTCTGCGCCGGCGGGTGGCCCGGGCGCCAGGGGTCCGAGGAGGGCCGGGTCCGCACGGGGCCGCGCGCTCTCTCTGGGCGGCTCTCCGGGAGCCGCTGTGCAAGAATGGCGGGCAGCCGCGCCGCACAGATGGCTCTTTGTCCCGCTGACACCTGCCATCTGCTTGTTTGTCTACACGGCGCTGGAGGGGCAGGGCTCCAATCTGCTGCCAGGCCCCTCCCACCCGAGCGACCTCCTGACCCCGGCAGACAGGGCCCCCAGTCTGTTCCCGAGCCCAGAGGTCTCCCCCGTGCCCACGTCCCAGCCTCTCCCGGGCCGTGCTCGGTGCTCGGTGCCTGGTGCTGGGTGCCCGGTGCTCAGGCGGAGCAGGGCAGAAGGTGGCAGGAGAAAGGGCGGTGGGAGCAGCCCCCAGCAGAGGAGGAGCTGCAGCAGCAGCAGCAGCAGCAGCTGCGGCCAGGGCCTCCCGGGGGGCCCCCCCGCCCGCCCCCCAGCTCCGGGCCAGGCTGGAAGCTGGTGTCTCTGCAGCCCAGCTCTCGCACCTGTTAAGGAAGAGGCTCCTCGGACGGGGCTTTGTGGGGAGAGGCCGGGACAGATGCCGGAGCGGCCGCTGGGCAGAGGCCGCAGCTGCAGGGAGGCAGGGCCGGGAGCTGCACGGCCCCCCGCCTGGCAGATGTGAGGGGGGAGGGTCAGGGCAGCCGCGGGCGTGGAACCGGGATGAAGACTCACTCAGCCCCGCGGGGCAGCCGGGCCTGTGTGATGGGGAGGAACCCCGCCCCCTTGGTGCCTCGCTGGGGGCCACATCGCCACCTTCGCCGCCAGCGGGCCCTCAGCTCCTTCCACCGCGGCTGAGCTCTCCGCGTCGGCTGGAAGGCCCGAGGGCTGGGACCAGGGCCCCGACTGCCTTCCTGGCCGAGCCCTCCTGTGCCTCTGAGGTAGCAGTTCTCAACCTTCCTAAGGCCACGACCCTTGCCTACATGGGGCGGTGACCCCAACCATGAAATGTCGCTACTGTGATGCATCGTGATGTAAATACAGTGGCACCTCGAGATACGAGTTTAATTCGTTCCGTCGCCTTGAGGCGTGGGAAACTAGGAGACGCTCGCGTCGCGGTAAACGGGTGGGCCGTGTGCAGCCGGCCGATCCGCGCGATGACTCGTATCTCAGCTGTTGCTCGTATTTCAAAGCAAAAATCGCTCGCTCGACGGCTCGTATCTCAAACATCTCGTATTTAGGGCACTCGTATCTCGAGGTACCACTGTATCTGCGTTTTCCGATGGTCTTAGGCGACCCCTGTGAAAGGGCCGTTCGACCCCCCAAAAGGGGTCGCGACCCACAGGTGGAGAACCACTGCACCAGGCCTCCTCCCTGCGCCCGTGCCCGATCTTCACGGCGCCGAGCAGGGCCGCTCTCGGACCTGTGCCTTGCCCGGAGCCCAGCACAGTCAGCGCCCCCCCCTGGATGTGCAAACAGAAGAGCCGAGGAACAGCTGGGCAGCCTCTGCCCGTCTTTCCGGGAACCCCCTTTTCCCGAGGACGGAAGGCGTGTGGATGAAGACGTCCCTTGAAGTCCCGTCCCTGCACCTCCTGGGGCCGCCGGGGCTCGGGCCTGGGTGACCTACTTTCCGCCCCAGCCCGAGGCTCCCGGCCGCTATTGTGTGCCGGGAATTAATTTTTCCAGTCGCTGGAAATAGAATTCCACAGAAATAAAACCTCTCAGAACCCACGGGCGGCTGGGACCATGTCATCCATCTCATGTGTGTTTTTCCAATTAAGTGTTTTCAACGGCCTCCACCCTCATTGTGTTTGCGGGAGATCAGAGGGGGTGCCTGTCGCAGAGGAGCGCGAGAAGTGTGGTCTGGGCCCCGCGCCCCCCCCCCCGCCCCCAGAGGCAGAAAGGTGGCTGGTTCTCGTGGGAAACGGGGGGGCCCGTCAGCCGGCAGGAGCTGGAGGCCGGAGGTCACGCCCGGAGAGAGAGGGGAACGGGCACGGACGGGGCCCAGGAGGCACGGCGAGTGGGGAGGCCGGGGGCCTGGCCATCGGGGTGCACGTTGGGGTGCCTTTGTCTCCTTGGGGGCTGCTCAGCCCAGATGCACAGACGTGGGGTGTGGGAGGAGGACGGAGCTCTGTGACCTCCTGGTGCCAGTACCCCATCCACCGCCCTTCCCCGCTCCCACGCACGGAGTGGGCCCTGTAGAGGCCGCCAGAAAACCACAGGCCGGGCACGGGCAGTCTGGCTGGGAAGATGGGGTGCGAGTGCAGAGAACGCTGGGGCCTCGCGGCTGACACATGGCTCAGTGCTCCCTGCAGGGGACTGAACCCCAGCACGAGGGGTTCAGCAGCACAGCTAGCATGGACGTGGGGGCTCCGGGCCCAGGGCAAGGACGCAGGGGCTGCGGGAGTGGAGTCAGAGGCAGATTGGGGGGCGGGAAGGGGTGTTAAGGCAGCAGTTCTCCACCTGTGGGTCGCGACCCCTTTGGGGGTCGAACGACACTTTTGCAGGGGCCGCCTAAGACCATCGGAAAACACAGGTATTTACATTATAATTCATAGCAAAAGCAAAATGACAGTTATGAAGTATGGTTGGGGGTCACTACCCCATGAGGAGCTGTCTTAAAGGGTCGCGGCCTGAGGAAGGTCGAGAACCATTGTGTTAAGGGAAGGAGAGTGGCAGGGAGCCGTGGCCGGGAGTGGACGCTGCGTGGGAAGGGGCTGGGAGGGAGGGAGGAGTCCTAAGCCTCCTCAGTGTGGAGCCTGGTGCTCCATGTTGGATGGCGATGCTGCCACGGGACTGTGGTCTGCAGCCCAGCCAGAGGCACCCGACGTGAGCTGACAGGCATCAGGGATCACGCACGCTCGGCCCGGCTCAGGGCGACCTCGGCCTCAATGAGACACTCGGGTCTGAGCAGACAGTGGGGAGCTGGGCCGTCCCCCTCCGTGCCCACTCCCCTGTCTCCTGGCCTGGGCCCGGCCACCTCTCGCTCCTGCCGGCTGACTGGCCTCCTATAGACGGGCCGGGTGCTTGCAGGTCCTGCCAGGGCTCCCTCGGGTGTGGCCTGCAGTTTGGGTGACCCAGGCCTCCGTCCTGATCGACCGTCCCCAGCCGCCCACCGGCCACGGTTTCTGCTCTAAAAGCTTTTCTTCTTCCTCTGAACGGGCACCACCACCACCGTGGACACCCACAGCCTCCGTTTCAGAACCTGCAGGTGGGGCTCCCTCCCCCGCTGGCCCTCCACCAGCCCTGCCCCCCCTCCTGGCACACCCCCTCCCACACAGGGGCTCCCAGGCCCCCGGCTGCACCTCCCTCCGCTCTGCCACCTCCGCCTGCCGCCCGCCTCCCGCACCCTGCGCCTCTGCACCCCCCGGGCAGCCGGTCCACATTCAGCCCGGCCCCTCGTCCTTATCGGGACTTCCTGCTGGGCCTGTGGGCCTTCCCGCCGCGGCCCTGCCGATTGTCCCGGACAGGAAGCGGCTCCTCGCTCCTGCCCTATCGCCGGACGTCGCCCTCCGCTTTCCTGTCCCCGCGGCGTTCGCTACGTCTCCGCGGCGCCTCGGCCCCCGCGTCCCGCCTCGAGGGGCTCATTGCCACCTTGCACTTCGCACCGGCTGAGAAAACACACCTCCCGCGCCTTCCGGCCCCGCCCGGCCGCGCTCGGTGTGGACCGACCCTCTCACGGCGGCTCTCGGGGAAGCCCCAGCCTCTTCTGGCTGTCCCTGGTCCTTCTCTCCTAGCGGGGGGGTCCCGGGCCACCCAGAAGCTAAGAGGTCCGTTTCCTGAAACACTGGCCGTCGAATCAGAGCCTGTCCCTGTCCCCTCCGCCACCCCTGTGCCGGGCGATGTGGGGACCCCCCGGGAGCCACCGCGCAGGGCCCGTGGGGAGAGTCCCAGGGTCACGGGCGGGGAGGCCAGCGGTTCGCTGCTTGTACTCGAGCCCCGAAGTGGGGCACAGGGAACAGCCGGTCCTCGCACGGTGCCCACGGCCGCGGTAAGGGTGCCCGTCCGAGGTGCTCGTTCCGAGTGTCCGTGTGGGCGGCCCGGGCGAGGCGGGCGGGCTTGTCTGCACCCGGCGGATGGTGGTGACAGTGGTGACGGGCGGCCTCGTCCCGGCCACGACCTGGGGCCGCGCACGGGCTGACCGACGGTTCCTCAGCTGCTGCTCGAGGACGCGGCTCCTTCACGGCGGGCCTCGTGGTGGAACAGGGAGGCGTGTCCACAGGGCGGACACAGTAGGGACGCCCCCAGGTGTCTCTCCCCCTCCATCTCCCCCGCCTCGCCCAGATGTCCCTCCTGGGCAGGCGCCGCCCGGTGTACACCGTCCTCTGGCGCTTCGTCCGGCCGCTCCGGCCGCCCTCCCGGCCTTCTCACGGAGACGGGAACCGCGGGAGTGGGAGGCGTCCCTTCCAGACGGAGCAGCTGAGGCCTGAGAGCCGGACGGAGGCAGCACCTCGAGAGCAGAGGAGGGCTCGTCTCCTGACAGGTCCCCCCGGAAGTTCCCACACCCCAACGTCCCACATCTCACACCCTAACACCCCACATCCTAACGTCCCACATCCCAACACCCCAACACCCCACACCCCAACACCCCAATATCCCACACCCCAACACCCCAACGTCCCACATCTCAACATCCCACACCCCAATACCCCAACGTCCCACATTCCACACCCCAACATCCCAACCCAACACCCCAATGTCCCACATCCCAACACCCCAACGTCCCACATTTCAACACCCTAACATCCCACATTCCACACCCCAACATCCCACATCCCACACCCCAAAACCTCGCCCGACACCCCTCCTCCCTCCCCCCACCCCCTGTGTCTGGAGGCTCGTGCTCCTCCCTGTGAGGTGTCTCACCTGCTCCTGTCCGTCTGGTCCAGGTCCGCCCCTCCCAGTGGCCACCCCCGCCCCCCTTATCGCAGCCGCTCCCCTGGTCGCGTGCCGTGCCCACCCCACCCCCGCCAGCCGTGTCCCCGTCGCTCGCTCTCAGCTGGGCTTTGACACTTTATCCCCCTGCTGGGCAGACGTCTCCCGGGAAACTGGGCCGAGCACGTGGCTCTGGGTCACCTGATGCGGCGAGGAGGCCGGCACGGGGGGAGGGGTGCTCCGTGTCACTGTGCACCCCCCCCCTCACCGCATGGAGGCCTGCGGCCCTCGGCCCTGCTCATCTGAGGCTGTGCTTCCCTCTCGCCGTGGGCACTGACCTTCGGCCCCAGCCTGCTGTGGGCTCGGGTCTGGACCAGGGGCTGAGCCTGGGGCCTGCAGGGCCTGCAGGGCGTGGACTGGCTGGGCCACGGGGGGGAGGGGGGGCTGAGAGGAGGCAGGAGGCGGGGCACCCCTCCCAGGGCCTGGGTGGTGGGAGAAGGTCGGTGTCGGGTGTGTAGGAGGCCTCCCCTCTCCCCTCTCCTGGAGCCCCCAGGAGCGGCCACCCCACAGACCGCGTGCCGCTCACAGCGGGACCTGGCCGGGCCGGGCCGGCCTCTGCCTCTGGTCACCCCGGTCCCATCGGGGAGGGGACACTCACGCAGCTGCTCCTCAGGACGGGCTGGGTCACACTCAGTCGGCACAGGTCTCGCCCACCGGTCCCAGGTGAGACTGTGGGCGGCCTGACCCCCGTCCGTCACCCTTCTCTCTCGGGCCACGCACCTTTGAGCCGCTGGTCACTCCCACGCGGGTGGCCGAGGGGCCCGTGTTGCGTCCTGGGACAGACCGGGGCGGGCTGGCCCGAGGCAGGTCCCCATCCTGCAAACCCATGGGGAGCCCCATCTCTGGGTCGTTCTGTGCCACAGCCCAGCCCGCTAACCTCGCCTTCGGGGGGCCACCCCTCGCCCAGCCCGGCCGGCACCGGCACCGCTCGGTGGGTCACGCCCTCCCCAAGGCACAAAGCGACCGGACGCGCGTTTCCCTGGATCGTGCTCGCGGGGCCGGCCGGCCGGCTCGTCGGTGACAGGATCTCACCGCGCTGGGAGGACGGCCTGCGGGCGGCCATGTGCATGAGAGCATTCCATTCCATCCAGAGTGAAGCAGGCAGGTGGGAGATCGAAAATAAACTACAAAGTCGGTGCCCCTGGAGCCTCCCGTCTGATCTGTGGGGGCCGCTCCCGTGGCCTGTGCCCCTGCAGCCTGGTCACACGGAGCCTCCCCCTCCTGCAGCCCCCCCATCCCCAGCTCCGGCCCCCAGCCCAGCGCCCAGCTTTGCTGCTCCGGGCCACGTTCTCATCAGCCTCATCCCTCTCCTCCCAGGAGGAGCCCCGGTGCTGACTCCTGGTCCCCAGGTCCCCCGAAGCGCCCGCCTGGGCTGTGGCCGGAGTTGAGCACAGACAGCCCTGCCAGGGGGCCGCCTCCCTCGGGGGACGCTGCTCTGCGTGCGGTCAGAGCCGCGACACCTGCTCCCTGGAGCAGGAGCAAGAGGTGCCCCCTGGGTGGTTCACGAAACCGCCCAACCACGGGGTCCGTGCAGGGGCTGGACTGAACCCTGCCCCCTCCTCCCCCCTGCACCCCGAACCCTCCTCCCTGCAGACACCCCTGCACCCTGCCCCATCCTCCCTGCAGACACCCCTGCACCCTGCACCCTGCCCCCTCCTCCCTGCAGATGCCCGCACGGTGCCTTGGCGATCCCAGGCCCGGTCTGTCATGCATTCACTGCAAGAACAATGGCCGCCTTGGAGGAGCCCTGTCATCAGTGAGAGGAAATGCTGTGTTCTGCCGCCTCTGAATTCGGCGTTTATGACTAAATGACCGCTTCAATCTCAAGGCCCTAATCATTACCATTTGCCGCCTAAAAATAGCTGTCTCTCTGGTCCGCATTTAGAGCAGACGGCCCTGCCCCTGGAGGCTCGGCCCCCGGAGGCTGGTGGGAGTCCGGTCCCCTTAACCCCTTCCTGGCTGGGACCCGCCCCTCCGCTCCTGCACGTGCATCTGGCCAGCAGAGACCCCGGGGGCGAGGCCCGAGGATCCAGCTCCTTCCAGCGGGGCCCTCGCTGGACCGGGGCCTCCGTGCAGGGGGCAGTCACCCTGGGAGGGAACACACGTGCCCTGTCCCCGCGTCCTCCCAGCAGCGTGGGGGGTCGGCAGCTCCCTTTCCAAGAAGCGGCCAGCACTGACTCAGCGTGAGTGGCTGGCCCAGCCCGTGTCTTCCTGCCGGGAGCAGCCCGGGCACGGAGGGCGAGGGAGGGGCCTCCCGGGAAGGACCCCCCCGGGCCCCGGGCCTGACTCAGCCGGGAGGAAAGGGCGGGGGCAGGGCACAGGCGGGAGCTGATGCGTTTCCTCCAGCTGCAGCCGGCGGCGGGGGGCAGCCTCTGGGAGTGGCACTCCGCTCCCCCTGTGACTAACAGGAGCACCGGAGAGCCGCTGACGTCGGGGGACCGGGGCTGATGCAGTGAACCGGGCTGACGCCAGAGTCCAGGATCTTCCACATCAGCGGTTCTCCACCTTCCTCAGGCCGCGACCCTGGCATACAGCTCCTCATGGGGTGGTGACCCCCAACTATGACATGTTGCTATTGTGATGCATCGTGATGTCAATATCTGCATTTTCCGAGGGTCTTAGGCGACCCCTGTGAAAGGGCCGTTCGACCCCCCCAAAGGGATCGCGACCTACAGGTTGGGAACCGCTGTTCCACACGGACCGGGTCGGGTCTGCACGGGCTCTCGGTGGGCCATGAGCACTGCCCTTTCTTCTCTCCCACCGACCTGCACACGGCTGAGAGCCCAGCCTGGAGGCTGAGGGGCCTCCCCATGTGCAAGCTGAGGGAGAGGCTGCCCCGGGTGGAGGTGTCGGCACGAGACCGGAGACTCCTGGGTCAGACAGAGAAGGACGGCGAAGCTTCACGCTGAGTCTGCCGGAATTTTCTGGGCCAGGTCCCCAGCTCCTCCGCAGGCCACGCCGAGTGCCAGGTGCCAGGGCCGCATGCGTGCTGGAAACGTGTGCCACGGCGAGGACCCGTGTCCTTCACCGCCACCTTGTCCTTGGCTGCCGGGGACACAGGTGCCTTCCAAGCTGCCCCTGCCTCTGCTCCCGGGACCAGCGGGAGCGAACCCACAGACAACGCTCTCCCGCTCCGAGCTGCCGGTGGGTCCCGGCTCCATGATGTACTGCACAGGCCGCAGCGACTCGTCCAACAGGCGGCCAGGCCCACACAGCGCCCGTCGCACGGACACGGCCACCAGGTCACGCTGGGAGGTCTGAGCAACAGCCTGGAAAAGTACCACCCGCCTCAGAGTGGACGGGCAGGCTGCAGCTTCTACAGCCACCACGTCCAGGAGAGGAGCCGGCAGGAAACCAAACAGCCTGGACCTGTGACTGGCCCCGGGTGTCTGAGCGGTTTCCGTCCTTCGCGTTTGCTCCTCGGCATTTCATGTGCTGATACCGTGCGATGAGATGCATGGCTTTGGCCGAAACCGGTGTGGCTCAGTGGATAGAGAGAGTGTTGGCCTGCGGACTGAAGGGTCCAGGGTTTGATTCTGGTCAAGGGCATGTACCTTGGTGGCAGGCACATCCCCAGTAGGGGTCGTGCAGGAGGCAGCTGGTCAATGTTTCTCTCCCATCGATGTTTCTCTCTCTCTCCCTTCCTCTCTGTGAAAAATAAAAAAATATATATTTAAAAAAAAAAAAGAAATGTGCTGAGACCGGTTTGGCTCAGTGGATAGAGCATCGGCTTGCGGACTGAAAGGTCCCAGGTTCGATTCCGGTCGGGGGCATGTACCTTGCTTGCGGGCACATCTCCACTGTGAGGCGTGCAGGAGGCGGCTGATCGATGTCTCTCTCTCATCGATGTTTCTGACTTTCTATCTCTCTCCCTTCCTCTCTGTAAAAAATCAATAAAATATATTAAAAAAAAAAAGAAAGAAAGAAATGCATGGCTTTGGGGAACCAGTGAGTGAGTGACAGTCTCATTCTCACACACGCCCAGCGGGAGACGCTGCCGTGTACGCACAGAGAGGCTGCCATGTACGCGGTCGGGCGGGCTCCGGCGTGCACCCTCGCAGGCTGGTGCCCAGATCCCCGGGGGGCCTCTGAAGAAGCGGCTTCCCAGTGGCGTGGGGCGATCAGCTACGCCCCAAGCACTCGGAGCACCCCGACGTCCGCCTTTCCCCGCATCATCGGGGTCGCCGCGACAGTCGCCTGAAGGAGCAGCCTCGCCAGGCGCCCACGTTCCCGGAGGCGCCAGACAGACACACCGCCGGTCTAGCTACGTTTTCCCTCCGTCCCACGGCTCATGGTCCTGTGGCCAATGGCGGTGTTCACCCGTCACAAGATTCGGAAGAAATCGCCCTCCACGTGGAAGGGGGAAAGCCCAGGAATACAGTGGCACCTCGAGATACGAGTGCCCTAACCTACGAGATTTTTGAGATACGAGCCGTCGAGCGAGCGATTTTTGCTTTGAAATACGAGCCACATTTGAGATAGGAGTCATCGCGCGAATCGGCCAGCGGCACACGACCCACCCGTTCACCGCGACGCGAGCGTCTCCTAGTTTCCCACGCCTCAAGGTGACGGAACGAATGAAACGCGTATCTCGAGGTACCACTGTGCTAACACGTGATGGAAATGCCGCCGAGAGTTTAAGACGACCCATAACCGCCATGTCCTCTCGGCGAGAGATGTTGGATAAGAGAGAGGAAAAGGAAAGAAGGAAGAAGGGAGAGGGGCCGAGGAGGGCCCACCTTCCCCTTAAAAACTCAGAACCCCGCTCCCCACCCTTCCTCTGCCCAACACGCCCTGCCGGCTCCCGCCTTTCCCCGTCCCTCGGGTCAGGAAGTTGCCTCCTCCAAAGCAGCACCTTGTAAGGAAGGTGGTCCCTGTTGCTCGGAAAAGAAAATGTGCTTGTCGATCGGCCACAGAAAGAAGTGGAAATTCCAGCCGCAAGCCGGGGCCCTTTTGCTGAGAGCGGCAGAGAGAAGACGGTGTCGTGGACGAGGATGCTGTGACATGAAGAAGGCGAATTTCCACCAGAATCTGGGGTCGGGGGGGAAGGATGCCTGGTGCATGTGGAGGAAGGAGGGGGAGACAGCGGGTACCAGACCCCCATCTGTCAAGGGTCGCGCTGACCCCAGGGAGCACCATCCCGCCTTTGCCTGGTTCAATAAACAAGAGCATGAACCACAGAACTCTGGGTCCCGGGCCCCTGGCTCTGGGGGCGGGGGAGGGCGGGGAGGGACACGGGAGGTGGCCGGCTGGCCTGGGAGGGCCCTGCCTCGGAGCCCGGCCAAGTAGGATGTGGGCGGCCGGGGACAAGGAGCGCGGCCGGGCAGGGACCTCCGGGAGGAAGTGGCATCGGCTCAGGACGTGGCTCGGGTTCCCACGCCCGGCGAGCTGTGTCTCCCCCGGGCCTCACGTACCCCGGCCAGCAGGCCAGGACGGCGTCGGGAGACACCCATCCCGGACACAGCCCCGCCGGGACGAGGACGGCCCCATGGCTGAGACACAAGGGCCAGGACCCGGGAGGGAAGGACGTGGCCCCCTGAGCGTGGCCTCGAGGTGGGGGTGATTGTAGCTGCTCCCATAGCCAGCGTGGTGGGACCCGGCTGATCAGAGTGAGCACGACATTGCTGGGGCTTCCGCTCAGCCAGGGACGCATGCCTCTGTCTCACGGGGAGGGGAGCGGGCTCTCTGGACAGAGGTCCCCCCATCCCGCGTCTCTGACATCCGTCCTCATGCAAATGAGGACTCCGAATCCTCATCGTTTGATTGGTCCAAAATGCACTGTCCTGAACTGGATGGGGAGAGCCTCAGTCCTATTGGCTGAAATGGGATTCCAGGAAACATCCCCAAGGGCCGGCTCAGGCCCAGGAGCAGGCAGGCAGCTCAGTGCAGGCCCCTCCTGGTGTGAGGTTTGCATGAGAGGCCCCTGGGCAGACGTGGCTGCTGACTTTTGTTTTTTGTTTTTAAATATATTTTATTGATTTTTCACAGAGAGAAAGGGAGAAGGATAGAGTCAGAAACATCGATGAGAGAGAGGCATCGATCAGCTGCCTCCTGCACGCCCCCCTACAGGGGATGTGCCCGCAGCCAGGATACATGCCCTTGACCGGAATCGAACCTGGGACCTTCCAGTCCACAGGCCGACGTTCTATCCACTGAGCCACACCGGTCTCGGCCTGACTGTTTTTTTATTATTATTATTTGAGGACAGTTAGCCATCAGGAGCCCTTCTTAGTGGGTGTCTGTTTTTCGCTCAGGGTTCATATGCCCGATTTACCCCCACACCTGACAGGTCAGAGTGTATGTGTGTGTGTGTGCACGTGTCTGTGTGCACATGCCCGTTTGTGCATGTGTGTGTGCGCACGTGTGTGTACACATGGCTGTGTGCACGTGCCTGTGTGTGCACATGTCTGTGTGTGTGCCTGTGTACATGTGCTGTGTGTGTGTGCATGCACCTACCTCCCGGCTCAGCCAGGGTCTGTGATCATGGGGACCAGCTTTCCCAGGAATGAGCGGTGAAGACAGGGGATGGGGGGGAGGAAGAGGGGGACAGGCCGTCCCTGCACAGAAGCTCCTGCCCGCTGCTCCCCACTCTGGGCGGGCTGCCAGCCCTTCGCACCAGAGCCCCTGGCCTCCTGCCAGCCCGGCTGGCTCCCCGTGGGTGCGACAGAATGTGCGGCTCCCAGCGCCGCCCCACCCCGCAGCTGGGCTGCTCACCCGGCTGGCCGGGGCTGCTCTCCGCGGCCGCACAGGCACGTAGGAGGGACCACCGGGCCCCGGGCTCTGTGACAGCGGAGGCTGGGATCTCCCGGCGGAGGCCCGCGGTCCCCGCGCACGTGGCGGCCTTCCCATTCCGTCCTGCGGGCGAGGGACATTCCGTTCTCGCCCCAGCTGCCGGGAGAGCCGGGGAGGGAGGAGGGCCAGGTGGACGGAGGCCGGGCCTTCCCCCCAGCCTTCCTCAGAACCGTCTTGAGACCACCCTGCAGGTGTGACTACTGCTCCCCCCAATGAAGTGAGCCCCCAGTGTGAGAAAAGGGGTGCTCCGGGGACTGTGCGGCCGGCACGCAGGCTGCCGGGGGGTGACGGGGCAGCCGAGCACGTGGTGCCCACAGGCGCTGCATCACGGCACCAAGACCCGCACCCCCTCCAGTCTGCAGCCAGGCGAGTCCTCCGAGACCCTGGCTCCCCCCTCCCAGCAAACTGGTCTCCCTCCCGCTGTCCAGGAGCAGCTGAGAGCAACAGGCAGTTCTCCGGGGCGTGTCTGGCCCTGCAGCAGCCCTAGGACCCAGGACAGCCCCGTCCCCCGCTCCGCCCCGTCCCACCCCCGCCTCCCGGCCTCAACTCTGCCGGAAAACCAAAACACTCAAAACATGGTCCCCTCTAGCCAAGACCGGTGTGGCTCAGTGGATAGAGCGTCGGCCTGTGGACTGAAAGGTCCCGGGTTCGATTCCGGTCGGGGACATGTACCTTGCTTGCGGGCACATCTCCAGTGTGGGACGTGCAGGAGGCGGCTGATGGATGTCTCTCTCTCATCGATGTTTCTGACTTTCTATCCCTCTCCCTTCCTCTCTGTGAAAAATCAATAAAAAATATTTTAAAAAAGAAAGAAAGAAAAACATGGTCCCTCTGGTGGGTCCTGCTCGGGTCGATGGAGAAGGTACCTCGTGGGTGTGGCTCCCGATGGGACCCCTCATTGACCCCCCCAGCTGGGATCCCCAGGGTGGCCCTACCGGGAGGATATCCACGCACACCGGGCAGGAAAGGCGCCTGTGTCTCTCAGCCAGAATGTTCTAGGCCCGGGGTCGGCAAACTCATCCGTCCGCAGAGCCCAATACCCACAGCACGGCGATGGACATTTCTTTGGAGAGCCACATTTTTTTAAACTGAAACTCCTTCACACGCTACTTCTTCAGCATAGACGCGCCCAGGCCGGGGTATTTTGTGGAAGAGCCACACTCCAGGGGCCAAGGAGCCGCGTGTGACTTCGCGAGCCGCCGTTTGCCGACCGCGGTTCTAGAGGTCCGTCTGCTTGTGTGGGTGGGAGTCTAACTGGGCCGGCTAGGCGGCGGCTGTCGCCGGAAGGAGGTTTTTTGCAGGAACTGTCTGTCGGGGTTTCGTTCAAGGAAGACGCGTCCTGCCCACACCTGCCGGTGGTTACGGCCTCGCGAGAGCCCGAGACCAGGCACCTCCCTCGCCCTCCCCGGCCCTCCAGAGCTGAAAATAGACGCCGATGGGAAGATAACTCAATTCCCCGGAAATCCAATTTCCAAACTGCATCTGGGGGTCTGGTGCGGGGGGGGCGGGGTAATTGCGCCCGTGGCCCCTGCAGCTGCCGGCCGGCCTGGCGGGGGGAGCCGCGCCTCCAGAGACGGCGGCGCTTAGCAGGGACATTGCCTCTCCTCTCCGGGGTCCCGGCTCCCCTTCGCGTGGCCTCCAGCCGGGGAGGAGCCTGTAACCCCGGTCCGTGCCCTGGATCAGACTCGAACACAGGACTCTGCCATCTGCAGGCCGGCGCTCTATCCACTGAGCCACACTACTGGCCAGGGCACATTATTATTATTTTTTTTCTAATTATCACCCTAGGTTATTTTTTCCATTGATCTTTGGAGAGAGTGAAGGGGCCAAGACTGGTTTGGCTTGCGGACTGAAAGGTCCCAGGTTCGATTCCGGTTGGGGGCATGTACCTTGCTTGCGGGCACATCTCCACTATGGGGTGTGCAGGAGGCGGCTGATTGATGTCTCTCCCTCATCGATGTTTCTGACTTTCTATCCCTCTCCCTTCCTCTCTGTGAAAAATCAATAAAATATATTTTTTTTAAAAAATAAAGAGTGAAGGGGAGGACGGGAGAGAGAGAGAGAGAGACATCAATGTGAGAGAGACACGTCCATTGTGGCCTCCTGCACATGCCTGGCAGGGCCAGGAACTGAACCTGAGACCCTTGGGCCTGAGGGCCGAGGCTCTAACCACTGAGCAACCGGCCAGGGCTACAACCACATGTTGAGCTTCCACCCAGCACTGCCCCCCCACCCCAGCGGCGTGTGTCCACTCCCTGCACGTGAGGCTGCACCGGGAGCTGCAGGCAGGGCGGCCCCGGGCACCCCGACGGAGAGGAGATACGGTCTCTTTTCAGAGATGACATCGCCATCTGCGTAGAAACCTTGACAAATGCGTCCCAGAACCGCCTGTGCGCTCAGCAAGCCTAGGAGAGGCAGGTGCACGGAGAACCGGTCCTAACCTAGAGCCGCAGCGACCGGCAGTGCCGGGGGGAAAGAGGACTGCAGCTCGGAGGGCACCCCAGAAAGACCAGCTGTCACTCTGACCACGGGTGGCAGCGCCTCTGTGCGCCCAGCCCGGCAGCGGGCAGACGGGCCGCGAGGCCTCCGCGTGTGCACGGCCAAAGGGCGTCCGCAAAACGCCTGGCGCGTGTCTGTGCGTTCGGAGAAGCTGCCTCTACATTTACAGCAGCGGTTCTCAACCTGTGGGTCGCGACCCTTTTGGGGGTCGCATGACCCTTTCACAGGGGTCGCCTAAGACCAGCGGAAAACACCTATTTCCCATGGTCTTAGGAACCAACACACCGCTCCTCGGTGTCGCAACGTGTAGCCATGTCGTTTACTGTTGTCCTAGGAAGACTGTTGCCCATGCCACACCACGACTCAAGACAAAATTTCATTTATTTGTAGTAATTAGAAATAAATATTTCACAATATACAATTACATATTGTTTTTGTAATTAATCCCTATGCTTTAATGATGTTCCATGTGTAACAACGAAAATACATCCTGCCTATCAGATATGTACATGACAGTTCATCACAGTAGCAAGATGACAGCGATGAAGTAGCCACGGAAATAATGTTATGGTTGGGGGTCACCACCCCGTGAGGAGCTGTCTTAAAGGTTGAGAACCACTGAGTTACAGGAAAGAGCGAGATAGCGCAGGCGGACTGAGCTGCAAGCCTCTGGCCGCCCAGGGTTTGAGAGGTGGGAGCTCCAGGCCGCCCAGGGTTCGCCCACAGCCCCACCGGGGTGAGCAGAGGCTCTGACCCGGGTTCAGCCACCTCCGCGCCCGGAGGAACCTCTCCACTCCCAACGCCCACCCCATGGAGGACGGGCCAATCGGACTTCCGGAAAGAAGGACATTTGTTCAGTGGGAACCACCACCAGGACGAGGAGAAGATGAGCCGAGGTATTCGCAGGCCACGCTCCCCGCGACCAGCGTGTGGCCGGTGGAGACAGAACACACGCGCTCAGCGCACGGGACCGGCACGGAGGAGAGGGCCGACCCCTGGCCGCCGCGCTCAGGACGCAGGCGAGCAGGTGGCGGGGTATTTCTGTCCTCCCCGAGGTGCGGCGGCCCGCGCTTCCCGGCCCACCTGCTCGTGTTAAAATAAAACCCCACGCCCGTCCCCGGTGGGCGCTCGGACGTCAGCGCTTCTTCCAGGCCCAGCACCTGTCCTTGACCCGCGTCCGCACCTTGGCCCTCCCTGCGGGGAGACGGAGACTTCCTCACCCCGCAACCTGCGCGTGGCACCAGCGGCCGCAGCTGTGCTCACCCTTAACGGAGACTGGAGACCACCCAGTGTCCCCGCGGCGATGGGCAGGCGCTGTGGGCGCTCCCACGGTGGTGGACAGGCCTGTGGGCGTTTCCACGCTGATGGACAGGCCTGTGGGCGTCCCCATGATGATGGACAGGCCTGTGGAACGGAGGCAGCAGACAGGAAGCTCACCACCCACCCACACTTACAGGACACGAGAGAGCGCGTGGGCGGTGCTGGGCGCTGGGGACGTGGGTGGGGCTGCGGGGCCCGGCCGGGGCTGGAGGAGGCGCGAGGTGCTGTGTCCTGACTGGTGGCCACATCTCCACGTGCGTGAGCGTCCGGAGAACTGCACAGCCTCTCGAGGTCAGGCGTGGGGTCCGACCTCCACGACAGGCCTCTGTGCCCGGGCGTCCAGGCGAGAGTGAGGCCCAGGCTGGGGAGCTGGGTGGTGGCTTCCCGGGGGGAGGCGGGCAGGGCTGGGTGCGAGGCGCAGGCTGGGCCCGGGAGGTCCGCCCAGAGGGGAGGAGCCGGCGGGTCCCCGCTCAGCCCGGCCCTGGGTGGACAGGCGGCAGCGGCGGTGTCTGTGGGAGGGAGGGCCTGGGCGGGCGAGGGCGCTCCTTCCTGAGTGTTGGGGGGAGGGAGCGTGGGGTTCGCCGGACAGGAGCGTCCTCTGGGGCCCACGGGAGTGGCCTCCAGCGGCGGCGCCTCCAGCTCTGCCCTTAGAGGCCCCTCCGCTTCCCACACGGCGAGTTCCCACGAGGCCGTGCACATGGTTAGCTCCGACTTGGGGGTTTTTAGCTCCGCCTGGAACCCCAGTCTCCCCTCACTCACAGGCGCCCCTTTCCTGCTGCGGCTGAGCTGGGCTGTCACCTGCAGAGGAGAGGGTGGTCCTGGGCACAAGCTTCAGAGACATACCCAGGCCACGCCCAGAGCCACACCAGGCCACACCCAGAATCACCCAGGCCACGCCCAGGC
>JAAGEH010000152.1:1946081-1956857 GCA_011751065.1 Lasiurus cinereus
AGAGCCACACCAGGCCACACCCAGAATCACCCAGGCCACGCCCAGGCCACACCCAGAGTCACACCCAAAGCCACATCCATAGTCACACCCAGAGCCACATCCATAGTCACATACAGAGCCACACCCAGGCCACACCCCCGGACAACACCCCCGGGCCAGGTGGGTCTGTGCGGCAGGCGAAGCTGCAGGTGGACCAGCGTGCGGGTTTGAGCAGAGACAGGGTGTAGCTACTGGGACACCCCCTCCCCCCCCAACAGGTGACCCTGCTGCCTGCCTCCGGCTGCACCTCACCCGGGACTGCGCTCCCCTGGGGGCCTCAGAGGGAGGGGCACCGAGTGTGGCTCCCCCCCACCCCCGCCCAGGCCGCGGCCTCTCTCCTCGCCTCCAGCCCCCTGTCCACGGGGCCGGTGTCCACGGGACCAGTGTCCACGGGGCCGGTGTCCACGGAGCTGGGGCTCCTGCAGGGGGCTCTCCGGCCGCCAGGAGGGCAGGCGGCCGGGAGCGGGGGCAGGGCAGCAGCTGTCGGACCAAGAGGAAACTCTGCAATAAATACACCCGGCGCTCCAGAATGTTCCGTGACGTCACCCGCCTAATCCCCGGGGTGCAGGGGGGCCAGCCCGCGGCCGGGCCTGGCCGGTGACGGTCTGTGCGCCCGGGGAGGAGACGGGACCGGCTGCCAGGACCTCCTTCCCGGCGCTTTCGGGGGGGGGGGCCGCCTGGTCCCTGGGTCTGTGGCCACGGGCAGTGGCTTCTGCAGAGCGAGGGGCGCAGATGGAAAGACAGACAGACAGGCAGACAGACAGACAGGCAGACAGACAGACAGACAGACAGACAGGCAGACTCCCCGAGGCACAGGCCAGGGTCCCAGCTTCCTCCGGAACCCCCTCCCGGGACCCACAGCCAGGCCGCCCCTTCCAAGACCAGGAGCGGCTTCGCACAGAGCCCCTGCCTCGCCGCCGCCATTGGACAGACATCCCGGCTTTTTTTCCCCCCGATGGGCCCCACGTGGCCAAACTAGGTGGTTTTGGTTTTGTGAATAAAAGTGTATCTTTTCCTTTAAATATATATTTTATTGATTTTTTTACAGAGAGAAAGGGAGAGGGATAGAGACATCGATCAGCCGCCTCCTGCACGGCCCCCACTGGGGATGTGCCCGCCACCCAGGTACATGCCCTTGACCGGAATCGAACCCGGGACCCCTCAGTCCACAGGCCGACGCTCTATCCACTGAGCCACACCGGTTTCGGCTGCATATTTTCCTTTAAAACAGTGGTTCTCAACCTTCCTCATGCCGGGACCCTTTCGTACAGCTCCCCATGTGGTGGTGACCCCCAACCATGACATGATTTTCGTTGCTCCTTCCCCCTAACAGTCAGTTTGCTCCTGTTGTGAATCATAATGTGAATATCTGTGTTTTCCGATGGTCTTAGGCGACCCCTGTGATGGGGTCGATGGACCCCCCCCAAAGGGGTCGCGACCCACAGGTTGAGAACCGCTGCTGTAGAGCCTAAGACCATCGGAAAACACAGATATTTACATGATGATTCATTAACAGCAGCAAAATGACAGTGATGAAGGAGCCACGGAAATAATTTTATGATTAGGGGTCACCACCACAGGAGGAGCTGTCTTAAAGGGTCACAGCGTTAAAAAAAGGTTGAGAACCACTGGGTTAACAGCCTGTGAACCCTCGCGCCCGGAACAACTGCTGGGAAGGGGGACCAGGAGCAGGCCAGCAACGTCTGGGGGTGAGGGAGGGGCGCAGCGGGAACATCCTGGCCCGCCTGCCGCCCGCACCCGGCTCCCACTGAGCTCATTCCGTGGGGACGCCAGGCCTGCACCCTGTGGAGGAGCGGGAGCCGGCGGGGAACAGGGAGTCTGCCGTCACCTGCTCGGCCATCGGGAAGCCGCCCGCCCCCCGCAGCCCCCACCCCCTGCTCGGCGGGCTCTCCGTTAATTAACGATGATGGAGCGCCGGGCCGGCCGGCTGTTTCCAGACCCCGGGTGCCTGGACCAGTAAGTGATGCTTAACCTTCGTTAGCAGCGTGGCCGAGGGGCCGCCCGCCCCCCTCCAGCAGGTGCAGGCCCCCCCCCTCCCTGGTTTGCTGTTTTCCCATCAGCGTCCCTCTAGGAGGAGGCCTGTCAGAGGCGGCTCCCAGCACCCAGCCTGGGGCCCTGCAGGCCCGTCTCCCCCACCCACTGAGCCCTCACTCCCCCTCCGCCCTGCAGCCCCCGCAGGTCCAGGGCCCAGGCTGGGGCAGCTCCGGCCCCTCCGGGAGGAGGCTACCGTGAGCGGATGAAGGTACGGGGGTGGGGGAAGGGGCAGGGAAAGGATGCCAGGCACGATGGTCACTAACTTACACCAGCGGTTCTCAACCTGTGGGTCATGACCCCTTTGGGGGTTGAACGACCCTTTCCCAGGGGTCGCCTAAGACCAGCGGAAAACACCTATTTCCCATGGTCTTAGGCACCCACACACCGCTCCTCGGTGTCGCAACGTGTAGCCATGTCGTTGACTGTTGTCCTAGGAAGACTGTTGCCCACGCTACACCACGATTCAAGACAACATTTCATTTATTGGTCATTAGAAATAAATATTTCACAATATAGAATTACGTATTGTTTTTGTGATGAATCCCTATGCTTTAATGATGTTCCATTTGTAACAACGAAAATACATCCTGCCTATCAGATATTGACATGACAGTTCATCACAGTAGCAAGATGACAGCGATGAAGCAGCAATAAAAATAATGTTATGGTTGGGGGTCACCACCACGTGAGGAGCTGCCTTAAAGGGTGGCGGCCTTAGGAAGGTTCAGAACCGCTGCTCTACACGGATCCTCAGGAAAGAAGAGAGGCTTGCTCCCGGGACCATCCTCAGCTAACGGCACCCGCTGATGGGTGCTCCCTGTGGCAACATTGTATCATAACTGGAGCGGATGGCCTGTGCTGGTAACTTTGTGGCGTGATGATAGCGATAATGTGATGGTGACATTGTAACAGGATGGCAAGTCTGTATCAGTATCTCCGTCCCCTCAACTCCCCAGGGGAGTGGGTTTGGAACAGGGGTTCTCAATCTTCCTAAGGCCGCCACCCTTTAAGGCAGCTCCTCATGGGGTGGTGACCCCCACCCATAACATGATTTCCGTGGCTACTTCATCGCTGTCATCTTGCTACTGTGATGAACTGTCATGTAAATATCTGATAGGCAGGATGCATTTTCATTGTGACAAATGGAACATCATTAAAGCACAGGGATCCATCACAAAAACAATATGTAATTGTATATGGTGAAATATTTATTTCTAATGACAAATACATGAAATTTTGTCTTGAATCGTGGTGCAGCATGGGTAACAGTCTTCCTAGGACAACAGTAAACGACATGGCTACACGTTGCGACACCGAGGAGCGGTGTGTGGGTGCCTAAGACCATGGGAAATAGGTGTTTTCCGCTGGTCTCAGGCGACCCCTGTGAAAGGGCCGTTTGACCCCTGAAGGGGTCGCGACCCACAGGTTGAGAACCGCTGGTTTGGAAGGACGTTTGCAGGCGCTGCAGGTGGGACACATCCCAACAGGGGCACAGAGAGAGTGTGGGGTGAGGGGGGTGCGGGGGGAGCTCGCCTGGACGCATCGGGCCGCGTGGGGCTTTCAGCTGCACAGGGCGCCCTCGCAACCTGGCGACCAATCCCGGGGCAGGGATCTTGGGTGAGGGCACGCCTGCCTCCAACAGAACCGAACCTTCCTCGCCCGTCTGGGGTGGCAGGCCTCCCCTCCAGACGGGCATCCCCCTGGGTGACCCTGGGTCTCCCTGCTTCGCCCACTGGTTTCCAGGCGGTGTTTCTTCGGAGGTGGCCCTGGCAGTGACCGTTTGCTCTCAGCCTTTAGCAGCGATCCGTCCCCCCTCCCTCCCAGAACCGCACCCCCATCCCCTCCGGCAGACAGTCTTTCAGCAGCGTGACTGGGTCAGGTCTCCCCAAAGCCGTCCACTCCGTTTCCTCAAGAGCCAGCTCTCTCTCCAAGGAGACTGCCCGGTGTCGCTTGCTCGATACATCGCTGACATGATGGAGCACGCAGCCACACGCAGGGCCGGGAGCGGACGCCACGTTGGGCCACGGGAAGCCGCCGTGAGGGGCAGCTGCGGTCAGGAGCCTCGGCCGCCGGGGCTGCACGGAGCGTCTGACGCTCACCGACCGTCCCCGCGGTGGACCGGCCAGCCCTGGGGGCTGTGTGCGGTCAGAATATACCGTGGGCGTCGTCTTCGCCCGCAAAACCGCACGCTCTGTGCCCTGACTGGTGTGGCTCAGTGGACGGCGCGTCGGCCGGCGGACTGAAGGGTCCCAGGCTGGATTCTGGGCGAGAGCACATGCTGGGTGGTGGGCTCGCTCCCCAGTGGGGGGGGGGGGGGTGCAGGAGGCCGCCGATCCATGAGTCTCATCATTGGTGTTTCCCTCTCTCTCTCTCTTCCACTCAGAAATCAATAAAAATACAGTGGTATCTCGAGATACGAGTGCCCTAACATACGAGATTTTTGAGATACGAGCCGTCGAGCAAGCGATTTTTGCTTTGAAATACGAGCAACAGTTGAGATAGGAGTCATCGCGCAGATCGGCCGGCTGCACACGACCCACCAGTTTACCGCGACTCGAGCGTCTCATAGTTTCCCACGCCTCAAGGTGACGGAACGAATTAAACTCGTATCTCGAGATACCACTGTATATATATATTTTTTTAAAAAACCAGCACAGCCGAGACCGGTGTGGCTCAGTGAGTAGAGCGTCGGACTGTGGACTGAAAAAGGTTCGATTCCAGTCAAGGGCATGGACCTTGCTGGCGGGCACATCCCCACTATGGGGCGTGCAGGAGGCGGCTGATCGATGTCTCTCTCTCTCATCGATGTTTCTAACTCTCTATCCCTCTCCCTTCCTCTCTGTAAAAGATCAATAAAATGTATTTTTAAAAAACGGCACATTTTGTGACAAAAA
Organism: Lasiurus cinereus; assembly: GCA_011751065.1. Taxonomy (NCBI): domain Eukaryota; kingdom Metazoa; phylum Chordata; class Mammalia; order Chiroptera; family Vespertilionidae; genus Lasiurus; species Lasiurus cinereus. The sequence continues at coordinate 1,951,070 of JAAGEH010000152.1, forward strand.
CCGTTCGCCCAGGCCGTGTCTGTGCCGGGAAGTCGGGTGAGCGACCCCAGGCACCCTCACCCCAGGGGCTCCGTCCACAGGCGGGGACCCGCCGGGCGCAGGTCGGCCCTGGGGCCACGGGGCCGTGCTGCCCCTCCACGGGGCAGGGACGTGGGCCGGGCCTTGCCCCAGCCTGCCCGGCGGCCTCGGTGAGCCGGGCGCTGCGAGCGGCAGGAAACAGGCTCCGGGAAAGGCCCACCGTCCGGGGAGCCACCCGCAGGCTCGGCGCAGAGGGCGGGCGTGTTTACGGGACCGGGCGGTGATTAATGCTCGGAGACTTTGGGGCTTCCCTGAACGTGGAAAACACGCCGGAAGCTTCCAGCGCTCTCGCAACCCTGCGAGAGAATTCCCGCATCTGGTGTTTACTTTACGGGGGGGATTTTTTCTAAAAAGCCGAGAACCCGTTTTCGTTTCCACGGCAATGTGCGTGCGTGCGTGTGTGAGACGTCCGCCTCGTAGCGTCCTGTGTGTAATTCAACGTGAGCGAGCCGAGACCAGTGTGGCTCAGTGGATAGAGCGTCGGCCTGCGGACTGAAAGGTCCTGGGTTCGATTCCGGTCGGGGGCATGTACCTTGGTGGCGGGCACCTCTCCACAGTGGGGGGCGTGCAGGAGGCGGCTGATCAATGTCTCTCTCTCATCGATGTTTCTAACTTACTATCCCTCTCCCTTCCTCTCTGTGAAAAACGAATAAAATATATTTTTTAAAAAATTTAAAAAAAAGCTGAGACCGGTTTGGCTCAGTGGAGAGAGCGTCGGCCTGCGGACTGAAAGGTCCCGGGTTCGATTCCGGTCAAGGGCATGGACCTTGCTTGCGGGCACATCCCCAGTGCAAGTTGTGCTGGAGGCAGCTGATCGATGTCTCTCTCTCATCGATGTTTCTGACTTTCTATCCCTCTCCCTTCCTCTCTGTAAAAAAATCAATAAAATATATATTTTTTTTAAAATTAAATTAAAAAAAAACTTGAACTGACGTGTCGTCCGCAGAGAACCCTCCTTCAGACGTGACCTGCGTGTGGTCAGTGACCCGGGTCCCTCCAGCTGCTCTGAGGACCCTCCTCTGTCTCAGAGGCTGGGCTGTGGGCGCGTCCACCCTGAGGAGACGGAGACCCGGGTCCCTGACGTCGGGAGCAGCGTCCTCACTGCCCCTCAGTCCCGAGGCCGGGCCAGCAACCTCTGAGGACCTCCGTCCACGAGGGGTTCCACCCTGAGCCCAGTGGAGGGTCAGTGGCCGTCCTCAGAGCGTCTGCAGGACACACCACACGGCTGCCCTTCTGGCCGCGTCTCCCCGGTCCCCGCACCCAGACTCCGAGGCCGGAGCTCCAACGTGGAGGCCATGTGCCAGGACAGGCGGTGCTCCCTCCAGCTGGGCCCCCCTGGGGCCTCCGCAGCCAGTGGTCCTGCCTCCGTCTCCCCAACGCATGCTCGCACGAGGCTGCCGGCCGCCGGAAGGCATCTGGTGCCTCAGGCTCGCTCCCCCCGGAACCCGAGACGCAGGGTATGCAGCAATCCGCCGGGACGCCCAGGGAGGCCCGGCCTCAGCTCCCTTCTCCGCCTCCACGCTGGCGGGGCCCGGCCGACCGGCCACGCGCCTGCCCCTGCCGTCCGAATCCCGGGGAGCGGCCAGCACCGCACAGCCGCCCCCACCTCGGCCTGACCGGCCTCCTGCCGACCCCTGACCACCTGCGGGCCTCTCCTGGAGGAGCTGCCTCTCCTGACCGGTGGCCGGTCCCCCCTCCCTCACCCACAGAGGACAGGGGGAATGTTTGCTGCCGGTTGTGGAGGATGAGCCGGGCGCGGCCTGGGCCGTGCTCACCCTGCGCACGCCCTGCTGTCCGGGTTCGAGCTGGGGGTGCAGCGGGGGTGGGCTCCCTCACCGGCGGGCGCTGGCCCCGGTCACTCAGGAACCACCGTGGCTGCAGGGTCCCAGGGCAGGAACCCAGAAATACAGCTCTGTGTGCGGCCGAGTCCTGCCCCGCCCACCCCTCACCCCCTCGTCCAGGGAGGCCCGGCCAGCTCCTCCTGCTGCATCGGTTCCCCGAGACCTCAGAGACCGGGTGCGCATCACAGGCAGGCGGTGGGGGAGGCGTCTGCCCACGGCACCTCGCGGCCCTGCAGCTGCGGATCCCACAAAGGGAGGACAGTGCCAGCCCCCCCTGTCCCCCCCTCACCCCGCGGCCGGCTCCCGGGGGCTGGGCATTGTCCCCGTGCCGCCCCTGCAAGACGTCCGGCTTGTCCTCGAAAACTAAAAATAAACCGCGTTCGCTATTTCCTGGGAGATCATGGAGAGCACAGCGTGGACGGCGATGAGCGGCGCCGTGCCAGGAGGAGGCGCCCTCCCACGCCTTCCGGCCCCTCTCGGTGCCACAGTGCGCGGCTCCCCGATGGCCCCCATTCCCCCTCTGCTCCCCGATTTCGGTGGGCCTCCTGCGGGGGCTGGGACCTGCAGGCGTGTGGGAGAGGGTTTCCCTGCAGGTCCCAGGGGCCTCGTCTGGCCCTAGCGCTCCCCTCCCTCCCCAGGCACCCCCAGCCCCAGTGTCCAGCTCTCTGAATCGCCGGCCCCCGCCCCCCCGCCCGCCTGCCTGCCTGCCTCCTGGGAAACACACAGCGAGGCCGCCTCCTGACCCTCTGGCGACAAGAGGCTCCTTAATTTCCCCCGTGAGGTCGGCTGTCCTATGAAATATTCATCTCCTGGAAGCTTCCTTCCTGGAGGGCTCCCGGCTCCCCCGCGGGGGGGATTGGGGTGTTGGGGGAGGGGGAGACAGTCTGAGGGGGCAGGGAGGGGAGGGCCGGTGGCTGGGGCCAGAGCCTCCTCCTGTCGGGGAGTGGGGGGTACTGCCTGGCTCCTCAGCAGCCAGAACAGTCCTGGTCTCCATGAACCCTTTAGACCAGCAGTTCTCCACCTTCCTCAGGCCGAGACCCTGGCCTACAGTTCCTCATGGGGTGGTGACCCCCAACCATGACATGTTGCTCCTGTGATGCATCGTGATGTAAATATCTGCATTTTCCGCTGGTCTTAGGCGACCCCTGTGAAAGGGTCGTGCGACCCCCAAAGGGGCCACGACCCACAGGTTGAGAACCGCTGCTTTAGGGGCTTAGCTGCTCAGGATGGACGGCACCCTCCCCACCACGCTTCCTGGGTGCAGCGGCCTGCGGAGCCAGGGGCGGGAGGTGGGTGTGGGGCGGGCGCCCGGCCAGGAGCCGGCCGGGGCTGGAGGAGGAGGTCAGCTGTGAGCCGGAAGCTGATGACCGAGCCGCTCCATGCGGCCGTGCGGGCCTCCCAGTTCGCCCAGAAAGGCCTCAAAGGTGGACGCGGACGAGGAGAGGGAGGCAGGCGCACGTGGGCCTCTCCCCCGCCCTTGGCCTCCGCGTCCCTTGCAGCCGGAGGAGAAAGTGCGGGACTCATGTGCACGGAGAGACACTCACTCACGTCCTTCTCGGCTTGCACACCAGCTGGTCTCACGCACGCACACACGCACGCCCTGTGGCCGTCGGGGCGGGCCAGAAGGTCACTGTCCAGGACCCTCCCACCCACCGCTGGCCTCTGGACCCTTGGGGGGGTCGGCAGGCCCAGCTGCGGGAAGGCTGTGCCCAGCCACTGGGCGGCTGGAGGGCACAGATGTAGCCGCGGGTCTCTGGGGCCTCAGCCGGCACAGGCCGAGTCGGAGGGACCTCCTGGCCGGTGCACAGCGACTCCTTCCCCGCCCCCACCCACGTGCAGTCACTGAGAGGGACAGGGCGCACAGCCACTCACCGCCCTGGGGTGCTGGTGCCACCCCCGAGGCTCACGCAGGGCAGGGGCCTCAGCCCAGGGATGGCCACAGGCCGGGCACATACACAGAGGTGGGCACATACACAGAGGTGGACACATACACAGAGGTGGGCACATACACAGAGGTGGGCACAGGATGGACACATACACAGAGGTGGACACATACACAGAGGTGGGCACAGGCCGGGCACATACACAGAGGTGGGCACAGGCCGGGCACATACACAGAGGTAGACACATACACAGAGGTGGGCACAGGCCCCTTTGCCAGAGGTCGTGGGGCTGACCCCCAGGGCACACGCCTGTCCAGCATCAGCCCCTCCTGGTGACGACGCTCTGAGAGAGCCGGGCGCTCTCTGCCTGTCCCTGTTCTGCTGCCGGGAGGGCACCTGCCCGTGGACGCCCGGCCGCCTGGGCTCAGGATGACCGGCCGACGTCAGCGATGTTCATCCTGGAGGTGAGGCGGCCCTGGGGTTGGGGGGTCGGAGCCTCCCCCCCTCCGCCGAGAGCCGCCCCGGAAAGACTAAGGCTCAGCCGACACCCTGTCCCCTCCCGCCGGGTGCCCTGGCACAACCTGCGGGCCCCCGGGAGTGGGAGGCGTGGAGCCCGGTAAACAGCCATTATGCCGATCAAAGGAGCGGCGGGGGCCTAATTACAGGGTGCGGGGACGGAGGGGGGGGCGGGCGGGGCCCACAGGGAGACGTGGAGTCAGGGCCCCATCCTGTGACTGGCTGCGTGGGGGCCGCTCCCTGGCCGGCTCGCTGCCGGCCTCCTCCTCACCTCGGGGGCAGGACTGGACACCCCTGGTGAACGCGGACGGCAGACGGCGGGCTGGGCCCTCCCTCCGGAAGGTGGAGTGAGGGATGCTCTCCCCGGGCCGGGGCGTCTGTGGAGGGGGCAGGAGCGCCGGAGGTCCGCTGTGACCTGGCCGGACACCAACCCACCAGCGTCGGCTGCTCGGGGGCCAGCCCTGCCTGTGGTGTCAGCTGGGAGGTTCGGGTGGGGGGGGGGCTGGTGGTCCCAGGAAGGCAGCTGACTGTCCCTCGGGCGAGTCAGAAAAGCTGGGCCGTCCTGGCCTGTCTGAGGGGCGGGGCCCCCCGGAGGTGAGCGGTGAGAGTGACCTCCTGCAGGTGCTGGAAGCAGTTCTGCGCCGAGGTGCATCCCCCGCAATGTTCACCAGACAGCGGGCGCACGGCCGGGCTGTGTCGCAGCCCCACACTGGACACCCACCGATGCCCACCTCCACAGGGAGCATCGAGGGGGTCGCCAGCAGCAGGAGCTTCAACCTGCGGAGCTTAACGAGGGGGAAACGGGGAGAGACTCACAAACACAGACTGTCTGGCTCCCGTCCCAGAAAGCTCAGAACCAGGGAGAAGGCAGCCGACAGCCAGAGGTGGGGTCTGCCCCGTCGAGGGGGAGGACGCAGTGACCCCGTGGTGGACAGGCTCCTGGAGCCAGGTGCCGGGCGCTGCCATGCTCAATGCGGGGGACAGTTGGGGATGTGCACTTAAGATATGTGTCCTTTTCTCTCCAAATGCAACGATTTTTCTTTAAATGACTCCTCTTTCTTTATTCTTATTTCGTTTTATTTCTGTAATTTTTCTTCACATCCTAACATATTCGAGCTACGTGTGCTTCTCACCCCTTTCAATGCTCAGTGGGCAACGACAAGCCCATCTGTGAAGTTCTGGGTCTTCCAGGCCAAGGACAGGGTGCTCTCAGGTTCTTCACAGAGGTCTTTCCATGGCGACCCTGGTGAAGATGGTGTTGATGGTGATGATAGCGATGATGGTGATGATGCTGGTGATGACTGATGGTGGCAATGATGGTGATGGTGGTGATGGTGATGATGATAATGATGATGGTGAGAATGATGATGCTGATGATGGGATGGTGATGGTGATGGTGGTGGTGATGGTGGTGATGGTGGTGATGGTGATAGTGAAGGTGATGGTGATGGTGGTGATGGTGATGATGGG
>JAAGEH010000152.1:1956867-1967168 GCA_011751065.1 Lasiurus cinereus
GTGATGGTGACAATGGTGATAGTGAAGGTGATGGTGATGGTGGTGATAGTATTGATGGTGATGGGATGGAGATGATGGTGATGATGGTGGCAATGATGGTGATGGTGATAATATTGATAGTGATGTAAAAATGGTGTTTACCTCAGAGCAGGTAACAAAAACAAGTGGATAACATTAATGCCTGAATTGTTACCAGAAAATAGATTAGAATCCAAAACATTGCGATTCCAGGTCCTGTTGGGTTTCTGAAGGACGGTTACACCGCCGTGTGCAGGAAGCCCTGTCCAATGGGAAACCAGCCGCCCCATCTTGCTGCAGCCTCTTCTTTCACTGCGTCTCCCGGGTGTTAGAAAAGATTTCAGTGGGTGAAGCACTTCCCGTTTCCCTCTCTAATAAATCCATGAGGACTCTGCCCGGGGGTGTCACCCTCCAATACAGACGAACATCCACCCCCTTCTGCGGACAAGGAACGCCCCCCTCATTTCCACTCCCACTGGGTCACCTCTAGGCTGGGAAGGGAAGGAGGGACCAGAGCCTGAGAGCCCCCCTCCTGCCAACAGCCCCACGGGGCCCCGGCCCCTTCACCGGGGAGTGAGCGCGGCAGGCTGGTCTGCGGGAACAGAGGGGTGATCGGAGCCAGACAGCAGTGCCCGCGGGAGCCGCACGAGGGCCACCGTCCGGGACGCGGCTGCTGCCACTGCCTTCCTGGGAGCTGTTCTCGGAGTGTCCTTGTCTTTGTCGGTGGCACCGGGCCCCGTGGCGAGAGCACTTGGCAAACAGGAGTGGACTCTTCTCCCTTCCTCGCAGGGAGTGGCCGCCACCTTGCCCAGCGGGGGGCACTGCTGAGCCCGTCCCCTCGGGTGCCGCTGGGCCGGATCTGGGGGCTGGACAGAGACCGCCCCTGCCACCCACACCAGCACTCGTGTCTACACAGGCCGCTCGGCCCTCCGCAGCCGGGAGGGTGGGAGGCACCCAGGCCCCGCTGGCTCCGGGCACCGTCTCCCCTCTGTGGGCGGGGAGCCCCAGCTGCGGAGCCCCGAGGCACGGTCCAGGCGGAAAAGCAGGAGCCGAGCTGAGAAACAGGCCGCCGGGCGGCCAGTGGCAGGCGGACCTCGTGGGGAGGAGGGCGTTGCAACAATGAGGGCCACCGAGGGCCAGGCCTGCCTGCCTGCAGCCAACACGACCGCTCGCTGGGGACCTCGAGCTGAACCCCAGCCGCGTGCCCGATGCGGAGGCCGGGCTTGATCCGTTAAGCCGCCCAGCCCACAGAATCCCCCTGATTAACGCCGAGCAAAAACAAAACCCGCCCTGGAGCCCGGCCAGGCCCGAACAGGCCGCAGCCGCACACCCACGCCCACACCCAGGCCGGCACCGCCAGCGGGCACCGCGGGCAGGCAGCGCGTCGCGGAGGACGCTGGGCCCGGCTGCAGGGGTCTGAGCTCGTCCGGCCAGCAGGACCCGCCCCCGGGACAGTGAGACCTGCACCAGGAGGGAACACCCAGTGCCCGGGGCCCGCCCGCCCAGGCCCGCCCTGAGAGACCATGTCCCTGTTTCCCGTCTATCCCGTGTGATCCCGTGTACAGCGTGCACGCCAGGTCCCGAGGGGTACCAGGTGCTGACACTGGGGAGGGAGGAGGTAATGCGGGGCGACAGGGAGACACCTGAGCAGCACCCCCACGAAGCAGAGAGACGCACGTCCCTCTGTGGGTGTTCTAGGGGCTCCCACGGTGGTGGGGGGGGGCAGCAGGAAGTGGGGAGAGCATCCCCTGTTTCGTCCATCTTCATGGTGAGACAGAACTTACCCCAAGGACCAGGCCCAGACCATATAGGATGCCCAGGCCTTGGGGAGAGCCACAAACCGGTGTGGCTCAGTGGATAGAGTGTCAGCCTGTGGACTGAAGAGTCCCGGGTTCGATTCCGGTCAAGGGCATGCGCCTTGGTTGCGGATACATCCCAGTGGGGGGGCGTGCAGGAGGCGGTTGGTCAATGTTTCTCTCTCATCGATGTTTCTAGCTCTGTCCCTCTCCCTTCCTCCCTGTGAAAAATCAATAAAATATATTTTTAAAAAAGAAAAGAAAGAAGAAGGAGGGAAGGAGGGAGAGAGGGAGGGAGGGAAAGAAAGAAAGAGAAAGAGAGAAAGGAAGAGAAAGAGAAGAAAGAAGGAAGGAAGGAAGGAAGGAAGGAAGGAAGGAAGGAAGGAAGGAAGGAAAGAAGGAAGGAAACACAGCTGCATCATTTCTGCATAAAGACCTCAGTGCGCCCGATGCCCACCCAGCTTTCCCCCAGGCCCTGTGGCCCCTCCACCCGTCCTGCCCCAGGCCTGTGCCCTGAACCCCACAGGACCCCAGGCCTTCGTCTGCCCCCTGTTCTGCCTCCACGGCTGCTCACCCATCTCCGGGGTCCAGCCAAGCCTCTGCACATGCAGTTGGGGGGCCCTGGGCCCACCCAGCCAGCCCAGGCCTGAGGGGGGCTCCGTGGCCCGCCCGGGGTTGGGACGCTTCTCCCTTGGCTGCGATTGGCTGAGCCCCTCCCACGGGGAGACCATCTGACCAATAAAGAACCTGAGACGGGAGAGACGAGGTAACGGTGGCGCGTGGACACAGCCAGACCCGGGGGGTGAGGGGAGCCCAGAGCAGCACCCCCCGAAGGCGGGAGCCCCGGAGAAGGAAGCAGCCCTCTCCAGCCCGAGAGGAAATTCCCTTCACGCCCGGGCCTCGTGCCCAGTGCAGGCGCGTCAGCCACAGAATTCTCACCCTCCCGGCGTCGGCAACAGCGTCCCCCAGGAAGGTCCCGGCTCGGGTCCCGGCCTCTGCCGACCCCACGCTCCCCAGCATGCCCGTCGAGCCAGAAATGGCTCTAGGCAGAGAGCATGCTCGGTGACAGCCGCTCTCTCTCTGTGCCAGCAGCCGGTTCAGCTCCGTGTTAGATGCAAAGTGGTTTCTTTGTTTTTCTTTTTAATTCAGTGGCACCTCGAGATACGAGTTTAATTCGTTCCGTCACCTTGAGGCGTGGGAAACTATGAGACGCTCGAGTCGAGGTAAACGGGTGGGTCGGGTGCAGCCGGCCGATCCTTGCGATGACTCCTCTCTCAACTGTTGCTCAAATTTCAAAGCAAAAATCGCTCACTCGACGGCTTGTATCTCGAAAATCTCATAGGTTAGGGCACTCGTAGTATATTTTATTGATTTCTTACAGAGAGGAAGAGAGAGGGATAGAGAGTTGGAAACATCGATGAGAGAGACATCGATCAGCCACCTCCTGCACGCCCCCCACTGGGGATGTGCCCACAACCAGGATACATGCCCTTGACCGGAATCGAACCTGGGACCTTCCAGTCCGCAGGCCAACGCTCTATCCACTGAGCCAACCCGGTTTCGGCCGAGGTGGTTTCTTGCTTAGACAACGGCAGCAGAAGGCAGAGCCAGACTCCAACCGTCTGACAGTGCACAGGCTTCCTCAGCAGGTAGGGGGCAGGGAGACAGGGGGGCAGAGAGGCTGGTGGTCACTCCTTCCAGGCAGGTGGACAGCTCCTTCCAGGCAGCCCCTGGCGTGCGAGGGCTTGAACCCCCAGGGAACAGGTCCAGCCAGAGGAGAAGGCTGCTTTCCAGCTGACCCCCACCCCGTGGGGACATGGAGGGTGAAGCTGACCCTGTCGCCAGCCTGGTGACCCTGAAGGGGCCGCAGGGAGGCCGGCAGCCACCCTAGGGACATCCTGTTGTGCCCGGTGGACAGGGGAGGAGAGGCGGCAGCCACCTCCCGGGAGTGATGGTTTCTCTCTCGCCGTTTAATACCAGTTTAATTCGTTCTGTAACCTTGAAGCGTGGGAAACTATAAGACGCTCCAGTCACGGTAAACTGGTGGGTCGTGTGCAGCCGGCCGATCCGCACGATGACTCCTATCTCAACTGTTGCTCGTATTTCAAAGCAAAAATCGCTCGCTCCACGGCTCGTATCTCAAAAATCTCGTATGTTAGAGCACTCGTATCTCGAGGTACCACTGTATCTCTTTCCATTCTTCAGACTTGGTCATTTACATGGTCTATGCTCAAGTCGGGTGGTTCTTTCTTTTGTCCTCTTAAATGTGCCTTTGAATCCATCAGGTAAAATTTTCCACTTTGCTATTGTGCGTTTGCTCCAGGTTTCCTTCCGAATTTCCTTTTAGGCTTTCTGACCCTGTACTGATATGTCCACTGTGTTAACACATCGTTTTCTTCTCTCTCTCCACCTCTCCTCAGCTCTCTGAGATACTTCATGCTGCTGTGTTGAAGTCTTTGTCTAGTGTGTCTACCACAGGACCTTCTTCAGAGTCAGCTCCCAGTGTCCGTCTGTGTTTTCTTTGAATGGGCCACCCTTCCCTGTGTCTCTGTAAAGCTTTTGAATTTTTTTTTTGTTGAACCCTGGACACATGAATTTTAAAACATGTAATTCTGGAAATGAAATTCTCCACCTTCCCCAGAGTTTGCTGTTTTATATTTTTCATGTTTACTTTTCTATGGAGGCTGTCTCTGTGTCAAGGATCAGCCGGAGGTGTTTTTGTTTTATTTAGTTTTTAACAAAAGTAGAGGTAAGACCCTCACAAGACCAGGTCAAAAAAAAAAAAAACTACAACTTGCATGTTTGGGAATGAAAAGGGAAGACTAATGACAATTTAGAAGACATTTTCAAATCACAAGGGAACGTGATTAACCGCTGTGCCTGCGTATGTTTGAAAACTTCAATAGAATTAACCAGATGTTTAGCAATATGCTGTCGAAATTCAACCCAGGCGAAATGGAACACTCCACGAAGCTGTAACCATGAGACCAAACCCAGTTCAACAGAGTGAGCCTCTGGCACTCCCCAGTTTTCAGCTGGACTTGGATCCAAGACTGGCAGGTCCCTCTCTCGCACCCGTGAGGTGTCCGTCACACTCAGCGTGAGCAGAGGCTCGGCCAGTGGCCCCGGGGCCTGCCAGCTCTGTCCCCCGCACAGGGGTCAGATCTGTCAGCCATCCACCCAGCCCGGGTGCTGTCCAGGGCCCACACATGACGTGAAGATACAAGGGAGTTAGCCCTCACGCCATGCACGATCTCCTTGTTTGAGCACATGTGTGAGCATGTGAGTCCCTATGTGTGTGCATGCACATGTGTACATGGGTGTGTGTATGTATGTGCATGTGTGTGAGTGTGTGTGCACATGCGTACATGAGTGTGTGTGAGTGAGTGTATGTGTGTGTGAGTATATGCACAGTATGCAAATGTATTGTGAGTGTGTGTATATGTACGTGTGTGAGTATATGCACATGTATTGTGAGTGTGTGCATGTATATATGTGTGTAATGTGTGTGCGTGTGTATGAGTACGGCTGGGTGCCCTGTGGGAGCACGGGTGGGAGCCGTGTGCATGTGTCTAATGGGAAACCGAGCTGTGCAGTTCGGGCTTCCCGCCCCCTCACTGCTGCCTAAACAGGCTTTCCTTCTCTCCCCCGTGCCTCTGTCCCGCTTTGTCCCTGCGGTGGCCGGGCAGTGGGGCGGGCGCAGATAAAGGGCCGCATTGAGGCGCGCGCACACCCTGCACGTGTGGGTGTTCAATGCTCAGATAAGCTGATGGGCGCAGAGCCAGCGGACAAGGTGCCTCCCGCCCCACCTTCCCGGCTTGTCAGAGGCACCGGGCGGCTGCCGGGCTGTGGGAAGCCGGGATGCTGCAGGTCGGCCTAGGGCAGGCTGCAGGCCGGGTCCTGCCTGGGGCCGCTCGCCTGGCCAGACGGTGCCCCAGCCGTGCGTGGCCCTGGGACCTCTGCTGGCGGCGGCGGCGGCCAGTGTCTGTCCCCCCCACGTAAGGCCCCATCACGGAGGAGCCTCGGGCTGCAAACGCCAGGAACAGTCAGAACCAGAGCCACCCGCTCAGAGACACCCACGTCTGCATCGCCGAGATTTCCACCCAAACCAGCCACTGCCTGTGTGTTTGGCCTGCTGGCTGGTGGCCCAGCTCTCTGAGAACAGAAGCCCCTCCTGGGACCAGCAGAGGCTGTCCTAGCAGGCCTCAGGGGTGGAGGTGAGATCCAGGCAGCCCAGGTGCCCTCCCTCCAGGGGCCAGAGACCAGCGTTGCTGACCTGTGACCCACCTCCTTCCAGGCCGCACCAGAAAGGGTTTGCACCAGGTCTCTCCCTCCCAGGTCCGTCCTCCGCTCTCTGATTTCGCCTCCGCTCTCCGCTGTGCCGGCCGGGGGGCGGCTCCGTTCTCCTGTGCATTCCGTCCCCGACGCGGCCCCTCCCCACGCCCGTGCCCCCGGACGGATCTGGCCCCCACTTTGTGACAGCGGCCCCTCGTCACAGTGCAGGGACCGCGAGGACGGCCTGTTCCAGAGAACCCTGTGCCACGGCGCACACAAAGCCCAGTCACCACCAGACGGCACCCCACGGACACTCCCGCCTCTCGGAGCCCCGTGTCGCTCTCCGCAGGAATGTGGGGCCTGGAACAGCCTCTCCCGGGAGGCGAGGACTTTGTCGACGTTGGGTTACCACCCCATGAGGAGCTGTCTTAAAGGGTCGCAGCCTTAGGAAGGTTGAGAACCGCTGCTCTAGGGGCTCGGGAAGCAGTGACGAGGCCAAGCACAGAGCTCAGGGCGAGTGACCACAGCCTGTGCCCTCCGTGGGCATGGACGTGCCTGTGAGCGGCAGGCAGGCTCCTCCTCCTCCTCTCTGCGCCCGCCCTCCGCCCCGCCCTCCGCCCTCCCCGCCACCACGCAGCCCGCACCCCTCCCCTCAGCACCGGGGAGCCATCCCTTCCCGTGTGGACACTGATTAGAACGGATTAACGTCGGAAGCTGACGCTGTGCTTAGTGAAGCCTCACTGGGCCGTGCCAGGGCCGTGCGCCTACTCACAGCCTCTGCAGGAGCCAGCCCGCCCCCACACGGGCAGCGCCAGCTGAGCTCTCGCACCTTCACCCCTGGCCCCCGTCATCCACCTGGGGGGGAGCGGGCGGCCTCCACGCGACCCCGTGACCTCTCCTGGGGGTCACTGCCTCCACCTGGTAAAAGGTGGGCCTTTCCCGTCCCCAGCCCAGATGGGGTCGCATTGGGGCCCCGCCCTCTCATTTCTGCACCAGACTTTGCCGCCACAAACTCCCGGCCCTTGGAGGTCAGTGCTCCCCGTGGTCCCCGGTTCACAGCCAGAGACCCCGACGCTGAGGTGGGATTTCTAACATTTCTTTTTTTTTTAATATATTTTATTGATTTTTTACAGAGAGGAAGGGAGAGGGAGAGAGAGTTAGAAACATCGATGAGAAAGAGACATTGATCAGCTGCCTCCTGCATGCCCCCCACTGGAGTTGTACCTGCCACCAACGTACATGCCCTTGGCCGGAATAGAACCTGGGACCCTTCGGTCCGCAGGCCGACGCTCTATCCACTGAGCCACACCGGTTTCGGCGATTTCTAACGTTGCTGATAGGGGACGGGCAGGAGTCAGGGCACGGGGAGGGTCCAGGCGGTGGCTGGCTGGTGCCCAGAGCAGGTCCTGAGCTGTCCTCCGCACGGCCCCTGCAGGGACCCGAGGTGTGGACCCCTGCTCCCTTCCTCTCCCTTCCCCTCCCCAGGAGAGGCCCTCGTGGCCGCCCGCCCGCCCCCACCCACGCCGTGGCAGGTCAGGAAGCTGTGCCACGTGGGCAGGCAGGCCCCCGCTTGTCTCGGGTCACTGCAGGCTCTGGGCGCGGGGGTCAGGGCCGGCACAAGTCCGCGCCTGCACCAGGGAGGCGTCTGGCCCTGTGCGGCCGTCCCTTCTCCCCCTGCCCTGCATTCCTGGCCTGGCCCGCAGCCCCACATTCCTGCCCCGCTGCAGGCAGGCAGGCAGGCAGGCAGGCAGGCAGGCTGTTCTCGGGAAGGCACACGGCTCAGGAATCCGCGCTCCCCGGCCTGTCGCAGCCTGAGCCCGCGCCTGGGGCTCCGCACACGTCCCATCTGCTCCCCGGCAGGCGGCGAGAGGCCGTGTGACTCAGCGCGGGGAACCCCTGGGCCACAGAGCGCCGCCCCGGCCCGAAGCCCCGTGTGCCCCCTCTTGCAAGGAGGGGCGCAAGCGCTGCACCCCGTGCTCCGAGGAGAAGCCGGGGCCCAGGTGCGGGGAGGGTCGCGGCCGCCCGGATGGGGGGGGGGCTGCCGTCCGCGGGGAGCCCGCGGCCTCAGGTGTGCATGCACGCCCAGAGCTGTGGGCTGGGATGGCAGCTGCCACTCGGGCTGGGGAAGCTGCCAGCCCACAGGAATGCCGTCTGCGGGGCAGGGCCGAGGGCACGGGCACGGTGCGGCCTGCACGGCACCCTCCAAAGTCAACACGCTCCCGGGAGGAGGCCTCGCCTCACACAGCTCCTCCTCGCTGCCCCTGCCCCGCCCGCCCCCAGGTGCACGGGACGTTCACCTGGTCTGAAACGTGCTGGGTGCGCGCCGGCCTGGTGCGCCTCCCGTCCTCCTGGTCTCTCCGTCACAGCCCCAGCACCGGGGCAGCTGGGAGCCGGGCCCAGGCTGCCGGGTGCAGACCAGAGGGCAGGGGCTCGGCCCTGCCTGCGCCCCCACGGAGGATGCCGCTGAGGCCAAGTGCTGTGACCTGCGGGCCTTGCCTCCCCGTGAGGGAGTGGCCTTCGTAGTGGTGCTTTCCGTCTCCATCGTGTGTTCACGGGGCGGGGGTGGGGGGGGATGTCCTTCCTCCCCACCGGCCGCCACAGGCCAGGAGACCGGGACCAGCTCTCCCCCGTGGCTCCCGTCCTGTGGCTCCTGTCAGACTGTCCCCAGACACGTGCCGTGGAGGGTCCGAGGCCCCGAGGTCACCGGGGCCAGACCGACCTCGCACACGAGGGAAATGAGAGCCATGTCACCGCCTGGTGCGGGCTCCTGAGCTACAGCCTCCTGCACCCCCAGCCTCCTGCACCCCCAGCCCCCCAGGTCCCCAGCTTCCTGCACCCCCAACCCCCCAGGTCCCCAGCCTCCTGCACCCCCAGCCTCCTAGACCCCCAGCCTCCTGGGCCCCCAGCCTCCTGGGCCCCCAGCCTCCCAGACCCCCAGCCTCCTGGACCCCAGCCTCCCAGACCCCCAGCCTCCTGCACCCCAGCCTCCCCGGCCGCTGCTGGGCTCCTCAGGGGAGAGGCGGCCGCGATGGGTGCACCGACCGCGAGGAGTCAGCGTCACCAACATCAGCTCCCGGTGCAGCGTGGACCCCTCTCTGCAGGAGCTCCCCTCCCCGGGGGCCGCCCGCCACGTGCGAGGCCCCGGCACAAGCCCCCCCTCCCAGACCCCCGTTCCCAGACCCCCAGCCTCCCACGCAGAGGCGTCCGGGAACCCCTCCTTTCCAAGGCGGCCTGGTGGCCCCAGAGCTCTGGTCTCCACAAAGAGCGCGGTCTATGCGTGTCGTCAGCACCGTGAAAACACACGTGAACGTGAGGCGTGCTCGGTGAAGTCGTGAGACGCGTCCCCAGGTGGCGATGCCCTGCACGTCCCGGGGCGGCCCCCTCACACCCCGGTCTGAGTTTCCCCACGGGGTCTCGTGTCCTTTAAGGGACCTTTCTCCAAACACCCTCCCCCGGGAGCCTCAGCACCTTCCTGCCGGCCGTGCCCTGCACCCTGCCTGCTGCCGAGAGCCAGCCCTGGGAGCCACACAGAGCGGCGTCCCTGTCCCGCGCCCCAGCACCCCGACGGCCAGCCTGTCCCGGGGATCCCCACCCTGCTGGGCCCCTGAGTCCACGCTGCTCAGTCCCTTCATTCTGACAGGCCTGTCCCGGGGAATTGCCGGCCCCCGCCCCCGCCCACACCCGGGGTGTCGCTCACCCTCTCTCTCCCTGGAATGAACCCCACCTCCAGCCGGTTTGGACACCACACAGCTCTCCCCTAGTTCGGGTGACCTTCCCAGCGAAGAGGACAATGCGGGCAGGGCTGGGAACGGAGTTGGGGTCCCACATTCAGGGATGAGAGAGGGGGGCGAGCCCCTCTCCACGACGCTCCTCCCCGCTCCTCCGCCCTCGGGGAACCGGTGCGGGTGGGCTCTGCTCTCACAAAGCGCGCTCCACGTCCATGGGGCCGAGAAGGCCGTGCCCGCCGGCCCCGCGCCCGCATTCCTGCGCTGCCACCAGCGGGAGCTCAGGCGGAAGGCAGGCGGCGGGCTGCGAGGCGGCAGGCTGCACCGCTCATGCATAAACATGGCGCTAATGGCCGCGCTCGGCCAGGCCCGGCAGGAGGGAGGGAGGCAGGCAGGAGCTCAGGCATCTGCCAGCTGCTCCCACCGCTGGGCCCGGCTCTTCTCTCTCTCTCTCTCTCTCTCTCTCTCTCTCTCTCTCTCTCTCTCT
>JAAGEH010000152.1:1973927-1997331 GCA_011751065.1 Lasiurus cinereus
CAATCCAAATGGTGCTGCCCAGGTGGGGTCCCGGGCAGGTCTTTCCCCGGAGTCTCAGGCAGGAAGAGGGAGGGGGGGGAGGAGGGGTCCAAAGTCCTCTCTGAGTCTTTGGTTAATTAGCAGCTTAAAATCAATATCTTGACCAGCAGTCCTTCTGCTCCCCTCCGTCCCAAGCGCCTGCTGCGGTCGGGCCTGCTCCCTGGCTGAGTGGGCACGCAGGCGTCTGCGGGAGCCCGGCCCCGTCCGAAAACACCATGAGGTCTCGGGGTGCTCACACCTCCCAGAGGGTCTCACCTGGCAACACAGCCAGGCCGGCCCTGCCCCCTCGCCGCCAAAGTGGACCAGCCCACCGGGCGTCCGCCCGGTGCAGGGGGCTCACTCGCCGGGGGGGTCAGGCCTGAGCCTCGAAAAGCAGGGGGGGGGGGGCATGGGGGGGGGGGGGGGGGCTCTTTCTTCCTGAAGGAAGCAATGAAGCGGCTGGAATTCTGTTAGGTCAGTGGTTCTCAACCTGTGGGTCGCGACCCCTTTGGAGGTCGAATGACCCTTTCCCAAGGGTTGCCTAAGACCCTCGGAAAAGGCAGATATTGACATCACGGTGCATCACAGTAGCAACGTTTCATGGTTGGGGGTCACCACCCCATGAGGAACTGTAGGCCAGGGTCGCGGCCTGAGGAAGGTGGAGAACCACTGTGTTAGGTGCTTCTGCTGAATGTGTGGTGTGGGTACGTTTCGCTGACATTCACGGCGGAGGAGGACGGTCCCCCCTTCTTGAGAGGGGGAACCTGAGGCTCAGGGAATCCGGAACCAAGAGCTTGCTCAGAGCAGGGCCCCTGTCCCCACGGGCCTGCAAGGCCGGCTCTCGGGGCCCAGGGCCAAGACCTAGGAGCAATGAAGCCCTTGGACCACGTGGACATCACAAAACAAAGGGGTTCAGGCTCCCGGCGCCGGCCCCGCCGTGGGAAACGGGGGGAGGAAGTGGCAGGTCACCCCACCCGTCGCGTCCACAGTGTTTCCTCAGGAGAGGCCGCTTCCCCTGGGGACCCACGGCCTCTGAGCCAAGCGCCCGCCTCGTGGGGATGTGGAAGACATTCCCGTGCCTCCTGAGACACAGCTATCGGTGAAACTCTTTTACTTACAATCATCATCATCATCATCATCATCATCTCTAGGCATCTTGTCTGAACCTTGCAAAGTCCACCGCTGGCCGAGAGCCGTGGACCCAGTGGCCAGGGCATGAACTGCCCGTCAGACAGGTGGGTGGGGCCCGCTGCCTGCCCCCCAGAGATGTTTCCCCTGAGGAGCCACGGGTCTGCCTGGAGGGCAGGCAGGGGCGGGTCCTGAGGACGCAGACGGAAGTGCCTGGCACACAAGGCTCACAGGGGCCAGTGACGGTTTCCGTGGATTTTGGGGGGCAGAGAGAGTATTCAGGGAATGTCTAAGAGTCCCCCTCAATTCTGGGTCCTAACGTGACTGTCAAAAAGCAAATTCTGCCCTAGCCGGCTTGGCTCAGTGGATAGAGTGTCAGCCTGCGGACTGAAGGGTCCCGGGTTTGATTCCGGCCAAGGGCACAGGCCTGGATTTCGGGCTCGATCCCCAGTGCAGGGCGTGCAGGAGGCAGCCAATCAATGATTCTCTCTCATCATGGTTGTTTCTCTCTCTCTCTCTTCTTCTCCCTTCCTCTCTGAAATCAATAAAAAAAAATATATTAAAAAAAAAAAAGCAAATTCTTGGCACCCAAGGTTCACCTCCCTGTCCCTCCGTGGCCCCAGGGCAGATGGAGGAAGACGGACATCTCCCTCCCTCCCTCCACCACCCCAAAAGCCCAGGCACGGCTCCATCGCCTGCACCTGCACCCCAAGAACAGGCAGGAGGGGCACGGGATTCCAATCACCTGGGGAGGGGACGTTGCCGTGGGAACCTGCCCAGAGTGGCTGACATGAGAGCCGGTACTTTGGGCTGGAATTAAGTCCAAGGCGATCGGGCACCGGTCGGCCAGCCCTCTGTGGCGATGACGTACGCCTTCAGCCCCCAGAAAGGCAACACACGTCTCAGCAGACGTGAACATGGGCTTCGCGGGACATAACAGAGCGTTTCTGGTGAGAAAACCCGGAGGCTCTCCTGTTCTTGCTGAGTCTGACAGCCCCCAGGGGCCGAAGGTTCCCAGCAGCACCGAGGGGCGGCTCTCCTGACCAGATCCACCGCTGAGGAGAGCAAGGCCGTCCATGCGCAGAGGGGACGCCCGGAGACGGCAGCCTCTTGAAAACGCTAACAAGATCACGTAGGCAAAGCGACGGAAGGATGTAACATTGCTCGTAGACTGGCTGCAGCTTACGGTGGCGCGTGGAGAACGAGACGTGGCGAAACCCAGCACGCGACGTGGTGAGGGCGCAAACTGCAGGCTGAGACTCGGTTTCCCCCACTGTCTGCACGATGGCGTCATCAATTTAGGTTTCAACGTACTTCTTACAACGAAGAGTTTGGGGTTTTCCCCTCTTGGGAGTAGTGAGAGATGGCTCCACGCCAATACAGTGCGTAGGCTGGGGGCGGGGGCGAGGACGGGGGGTCACGGGAGGCAGCCCCCCCACCCACCACCCCCAGCCGGCACCCCGCCAGCTCCAGGGTGGGACCCTGCTGGTTGAGGATCAGCATCTTCAAGACTTCCCGCCACGACCTTCCACCAGAAAGTCAATGCGGCCGAGTCCCAGCATCGTGCCCAGCTCCAGCCCACACGTACGTGGTCCACACTGACCTGCTTTAAGCTCCGAGGCTCCTAACATGCAATTATCTGGCGGATCCCTGCCCACACCCCACTCTGGGAGACAGAAGGGCATTGATGTACCATTCAGAGCTGTACAGTGGTACCTCGAGATACGAGTGCCCTAACATACGAGATTTTTGAATTACAAGCGGTTTTTGCTTTGAAATAAGAGCAACATTTGAGATAGGAGTAATCGCGGGGATTGGCTGGCTGCACACGACCCACCAGTTTACCGCGACTCGAGCCTCTCATAGTTTCCCACGCCTCAAGGTTACGGAACGAATTAAACTCGTATCTCGAGGTACCACTGTATTTCTCTTCTTCACTATCACAATCTCTTCGAATGTTTTGGCTCAGATCGCTGGAGAGAATCCCTCCGTGAAACAGCAGCTCTTTCATCGAGACCATCCCAAGCTTAGAACACGCGTGATTTCTTCCTGTACTTCCTTCCCGCGTCTGAGAGCAATCTTCCCGAAGACGGGCCCTTCCCACGTGGTTCCAAGCTTGCATCTGGAGTATCTCTTCTGCCGGCTTTCGGGGCGTGAAGACCCTGTTTCCTGAGATTATGGAGACGCAATCGGCCTCAGAGAGTCACGAGAGGCCAATGGAGACGCCACGAGGGCCGCACTCTTCGCGACTATCGGCACCATCATTGGAGGGCCCCGTCCTAGACACACAGAACCACCCGAGCCCCCCAAAAAGGCTCTTGGCACCCAGAGACAGACCTCAGCCCCTCTGTGTCTCCGGGAAGCCTCAGGGCTGAGTCCAGTGAGCCCTCCACGCCGGGGTGGGTCTGTCATCTCAGGGAGACTGAGCCGGGAATGGAGCAAAGCCAGGGGCCCTCCCGTCCTGCAGTGTTAGGGTGTGCTGCTCTCTGAACACGGGTCTGTCCCCCAAGCCCAGAGCCCAGGATGGGCCTTGTTTGGAAAGAGGGTCTCTGTCGACAATCAGGGCCGGAGATGAGAGGGTGCTGGTGGGGGTGGCCCTCACCCGTGACGATGTCCTCCTTACAGTCGGAGGAGAGAGGCGCAGGGAGTCGGCATGGGGCCACGGGGCCACGGACGGTGACACAGCCACGACCCCGAGAGCAGCCCGGCCGGCCAGCCGCCGGGAGAGCGAGGAACTGTGGGACCACCCGCACCGGGACATGGACCGCGAGAGGAAGTTGCCGTGGCTCCAGGTCACGCGGCCCCTGAGACACAGGAAGCCCCCAGCGGCCCTGAGGGAGCCGCCACCCCCAGGTAACAGCCCGAGGATCCCGCCGCCCAGAGGGGCCCGGCCGCCCCGTGGGGTGCCTGCAAGGCTCATGCTGAGCTCCGCGGGCCGCCTGGCCGCCTGCCCCGGAGCTGGGCGAGAGAGCGGCACCCGCCCCACAGCCCCGCCAGCCGCACCCGCGCTGCACACGGCTCCACCCGGGGAGCAGCAGCACCTGCGTTCAGGCCCCGGGGGTGACCTCGCCGCCGCCAGCAGCTCGGGAAGAGCCAGGCACGCGACTGCCTTGTGCCCCGGCGGGCGGCGGAGGCTCCCTGGGTGCAGTCTGGGGACCGTGGCGTCTCCCGTGGCGCTGGGAGCCGATAACCAGCAAAAAAAAAAAAAAAAAAGCGAAAGCCCGGCCCTCCTTCTCCGCAGCAGCGTCTGCACAGCCGCCAAAGTCAGGACCCGGCTGGTTGCCCCATTTGGTATCTGCCCCACGCAGAGCCCAACCCGCAAGTGTGCTCAGAACCAGCAGCCAGAGGGCCCACCGGGTGTGGGGGGGAGGGGAGGAGGTGCTGGCGGGGTGAGCAAGCTCCAGGCTCCTAACTGCCCCCCTCCACCCCCCCCCATGCCAGGCCTCGAGCACCCAGCAGGCGCTCGCCCGCAGGTCAGGACACACCACCGACAGGCAGAGCGCGGGAACACGGGCCCAGCTCTGCCAACAGAGTGTCGGCATCTGGCCCTGAACCCAGCCCCGGGCCCCCGGGGCGTGCCGTCCGCCGTCCGCCGGCGAGGAGACGGCGTACGTGACTTGGGCACGCCTCCGGGGCCTGCCGAGAACGCGCCCGGGAGCCAAGTAGAGAGTCTTGGTATTTGTGCAGCTCAAAGTCCAGGCCGGGTGGCGTGGGTGCCCCTGGAGGCTGTGATAACAGGGACCCCGGTTTGGCAAACACTCGCCCGGCTTTATCTCCTGTCCCGGGCACACACATTGCACATCTGTCTCCCGACCATAAACGCCGACCCGGAGCACAGAATCCTGTTTGCTCTCAGGCCCAGCGCGGACGCCGCCGTCGGTGGGAGCGTGCCCTCCCTCGCCGGCCTCAGAGGCAGCGCTCGGCACACACCACCCGGCCTGTGGCGAAGCCGGCACCGTGTCCCCGGCTGCGGGGACGTTCAGCCTCGGCTCCTAGAGCGTCAACCCTCGCCAAAACCGGTGTGGCTCAGTGGATAGAGCGTCGGTCTGGGGACTGAAGGGTCCCAGGTTCAATTCCGGGCAAGGGCATGTACCTTGGTGGCGGGCACATCCCCAGTGGAAGGTGTGTAGGAGGCGGCTGATGGATGTCTCTCTTTCATCGATGTTTCTAACTCTCTATCCTTCTCCATTCCTCTCTGTAAGAAATTAATAAAATATATTTTTTTTAAAAAAAAGAGCCGAGACCGGGTTTGGCTCAGTGGATAGAGCATCGGCCTGCGGACTGAAGGATCCCAGGTTCGATTCCGGTCGGGGGCATGTACCTTGCTTGAGGGCACATTTCCACAGTGGGGTGTGCAGGAGGCGGCTGATTGATGTCTCTCTCATCAGTGTTTCTGACTTTCTATCTCTCTCCCTTCCTCTCTATAAAAAATCAATAAAATATATACATTTTTTAAAAAGAGTCAACTCTCTGCCTCAGAGAGGTCGCAGGGAGGACAGAACGCTATTTCTCTTGCTGTTTTTGTTCATCCTCACCGAGGGTGGTTTTTCCACTTACTATTTAGAGAGTGGAAGGGAGGAAACGGGGAGAGAGAGAGAAATATCATCGTGAGAGACCCATCGTTTGGTTGCCTCCTGCACTCGCCCGGACCAGAGTGGGGGGTTGAAACCTGCAGCTCGGGTCCTTGACTAGGAATCAAACCGGCTACCCTGCGGGGGCGAGGGCCGGCGCTCTAACCACTGGGCCACCGGCCCCAGCCAACCGCCACTTTGCAGCAGCTGCGGGCTCGTGCCTCGGGCTTCCACCCCCCTCGCCGGCACCTCTCGGGTTGGCTGCAGGTCCTGGGACTCCGTCTTCATCCGAAATAGCCCGTGAGGCCGTGGCTGTCACCGGAAAAAGCAAGGAGCATTCTTTGAATATTTCAGAGCAAAATGCCCCGAAAGCCCTGGGTTCCCCCCCAGAAACACGGTGGAGAGTGGAAGAGCCATGAGTCAGGGCAGCTGCCCCACACCTGTTCCCCTCCTCGCCCCGAGGGGAGGAGAGCGGGCGCTTTTCTTGCAGAAATTCCCCGGGTCCGCGGACACTGTGGACAGCGCCATGGTTGGCAGAGACAATGGGCCTGGGAGGTGGGTAGCAGCACAGAGCCAGCCCCCCAAACCACCAGGAGACAGAGAGCTGAGCCAGCCCCCACCACCACCACACCGCTGGGAGCCACACCTGTCATCCTCTCTTGCCCCCGCACCCCGGCCCGAGAGCCCATCTCTGCCGAACACGGGAGCTGCTGTGACTCGGTCCTCATGGAATATTCCTCAGGGCGCTGCAGACACCCTGGGAGGACAATGCTTTTCCTCTCATCCCCTCCCAGTCCCCCACCCCAGGATCGGATCCCAGGAGAGAAGGCAGCAGAGATGGGAAAGAAGCAGAGTCTGCAGGGAGCTCAGCCCAGGAGGGAGGCCGCCAAGGGGCAGTTACAGAGCCACAGCCCCTGCTGGGACGGTTCCAGAAGCCAAGGCTGTCTGCTCAGCCCTGAGACTCTACCCCATCCCAGCTGAGCACAGAGGCTTTTGCAATTTTGCAAGTCTTGTCCCATAAGGCTGTCTCCAGCACAGAAGTTCTCCCGGCATAGACACAGCTAATCCTCACAAACAATTGGAGGTCAATTCCCCCCAGGGATACCAACAACAATCAAGACATAACTACAACAAGGCTGTACACACGGTCCACAAAGGGGTGCACCAAGAGAGTCCACCTCCGGTAACTGGGGAGGCTGAGCCACTGGGCCCTATAGGACACCTAGCACACAAAGCTACTCTACCAACTCAGGGAAGCAGCCAAAATGCGGAGACAAAGGAACAGATCACAAACGAAAGAAATGGAGGAAAGCAAACGACTGGATATAGAGTTCAAAACCACAGTTATAAGGTTTTTCAAGAATTTCCTAGAAAAGGCTGATAAATTTAGCGAGACCCAAGAGGAGATGTAAAAGGACCAACTAGAAATTAAACATGCACTGACTGAAATAAAAATTATTATACAGAGACCTAACAGTAGACTAGAGGAACGAAAGAATCAAGTCAAAGATTTGAAATAAAAGAAGCAGAAACACTCAACTGGAAAAGAAAAAAAAAATCCAAAATCTTGAAGATAGTGAAAGGATCCTCTGGAACAATTTCAAGCATACCAATCTCCGAATTATGGGGGTGCCAGAAGAAGAGAGAGAGCAAGATACTAAAAACCTATTTGAAGAAATAATGACTGAAAACTTCCCCTATCCAGTGAAAGAAATAGACTTACAAGTCCAGAAAGCACACATAACCCCAAACAAAAGGAATCCAAAGAGGACCACACCAAGACACATCATCATTAAAATGCCAAGAGCATAACACAAAGGGAGAATATTAAAAGCAGAAAGAGAAAAACAGTTAATTACCTACAAGGGAGCGCCCATATGATTGTCGGATGATTTCTCAACAGAAACTAAGCAGGCCAGATGGGAGTGGCAAGAAATATTCAAAGTGATGAATAGCAAGAACCTACAGCCAAGATTACTCTATCTAGCAAAGCTATCATCCAAATTTGAAGGTCAGATAAAGAGCTTCACAGATAAGAAAAAGCTAAAGGAGTTTATCAACACCAAACCAGTATTATATGAAATGCTGAAAGTTACTCTTTAAGAAGAGGAAGAAGAAGAAAAAGGTAAAAGATAAAAATTAGGAACAACAAATACACATCTACCAACAAATCTAAAAATCAAGTGAATTAAAAATCTGATGAACAGAATAAACTGGTGAATATACTAAAATCAGGGGCACAGAAAGGGAGTGGACTGATAATTCTCCGGGGGAAAGGGGTGAGGGGGCTTCAGGAAGAGACTGGACAAAAATCATACACCTATGGATGAGGACAGTGGTGGGAGGTAAGAGCAGAGGGAGGGATGGGAGCCGGGTGGAGGGGAACTATGAGGGGGAAAAAAGAGGAACAATTGTAATCATCTGAACAATAAAGATTTATTAAATTAAAAAAAAGAAGAGCTCAGAGGTGGGGTGCTTCCTCCCAAAGGGGGTTCCAGGCCTCAGCCTCTGGCCGTCTGGGTGCTGAGGTTCCTGGGAGCCGGAGCAAGAAGACGGCTCCTGAGCAGCTGTGGGCGAGGCCCGCCTCGCGCTGACTCAGCCCTGACGGAACCGGCAGTCGTGGTTCTGGCCCCACCTCCTGTGGCTGGGACAGGTGTCAGGGTCACCAGACCCCGTGGCCCAGGTCCAGGCCGGACCTTCTATTTTTGGCCTAACAATGTCTTTACTGACAGGAGTCTCCTTCTCAGCACCACGGTGGCTTCCCTAACAGGTTCATTTAACCCAGGTGATGTGGTCTGGGGGCCAGAATGTTGAGTTTAGGGTCTGAATTACTTAAAAATATCCCCAATTCACTGGACACTTGATCCAGGCCTGTCTCGCCTCCGTCCGGTGGGAATCGCTGGAGAGAACAGGTGTTGGGTTCGGGGTGATGCCACAGGGCCGGCTGCCCTGGGGAAAGGGACCCCGGCTACTGGCCACGAAGGGGCAGCACACTGCGGGCCTCCTGTGGCCCCCCCACGCCCGCCGTGGCCCGCTCCTCCAGCGCCGTGAGCTGTGGGCGGTCTCCGCGTCCACCTCGGTGTCATGCTGGCCTGCCCCCTGCCGCCCCGGCCTGCTGTGGGGACCGTGAGGACCGAAGAGCCGTCCTTCCAGCCGCAGAAGGAGCAGAAGGAGTCCTTCCAGCAGCAGAAGGTCTGATCAGATTCAAGTTCCATCTTCTTTGCCACCAGGTGTTGGGCGGCTGGACAAGCCACATCCTGGGTCAAAAGAACTTAACCTCAGCCTGGCCGGTGTGGCTCAGCGGTTGAGCGTAACCTGTGAATCAAGAGGTTCTAGGGCACATGCCCGGGCTGTGGGCTCAATCCCTGGCACGGGGCATGCAGGAAGCAGTTGATCAATGTCTCTATCTCTCTATCCCTTTTCCTTCCTTTCTCTCTAAAGTCAATAAAAATATATTAAAAAAAAAAAAAACTTGACTCTGAAAAATAGAAAGGTACCTAGCATTGCTTTTTCATCATAAGTGAAAGAACCAAATAGAGGATGCTTTTCCCTTATAAACAGGCCCCTTTTAATAGTGCATCTACCTTGATTTTTTTTTTTATGACAACGTTTTTTTTCTAAGAACGGGCTGAAATTCAGTCAAACAAACTCATTCTTGATCCTTCAGGACCTGTCGCCTCCCCAGGCATAGACCTCACACAGTGGGCCCTGTCTTTCCCCTCCCCGGTTTGTGGCGCTGAGTTCAGTGTCAGACCAAATGGCAGGAAGCCTCAGGCCCAGCTCTGTCTGCACAGATGAACCGTCACCCAGCCCAGCGAGGGCCTCAGAGTGCCCAGGGCGGCAAGCAGACACGTTCCTCTGCTCCACGTACGTCAAAGTTCCGGGTCACTTGGAAACAGATCTTTCGTTAACACGGATTCGCTGTGATAGCCGTAAAGCCGGTGCTAACGCCCCGACACAGACCGGGCTGGCTGTCCGAGAGGAAGGAGGTGTCAGAGACCCAGCTAGACGGCTGAACATCAGGTCCTCAGGCCGCGTCGGCCGGAGTTACCACGCAACGTTTGCCAGAGCCGCCGATGTTTCCTTCGGAAACGAGAGCGAGGAGGAGGGCGTGCCGTGTCCCAAGGCTTCTTGCCAAGAAATCAGGGAGGACAGCTTCCCGCCTGCCAGCAGGAAAGTGACGCGGGTCAGAGAGGTTCCCTAAAAAGGGGATATTCACGCCCGGCCGGCCCCACACCTGCTCTCAGGTCCCTGGAAGTGCTGGCTTCCAAGCCGACCTTCTGCGGCCGCTCCGCTCGGCAGAAACACCGCTGAGCTTCCTCTTAGCTTCTCCGTGAAGATCGCACGCTGAGGAAACGCGGCTGCGTGTCACAAGCAAACGCCCTCACGGCCTACGCTGCCTTCAGGGGACCGTGTATTTATCAGGATAAAGTGACACAGTCCTCCCCTCCGATGATGCCAGTATATCCGGCTTCATGGTCTGGCCCCAAACGAGGAGTGACGGTGAGAAGCGTGAACACAGAATAAAACCTCCTGTGTGATCGACGTTCTCGCACACTTTTACACATGCCCCCCCCCCCGTGTGTATGTGTATGTGTGTGAGTGTGAGTGTGTGTGCTCATGTATGCAAATGTGTGTGAGGGTGCATGTGTGCGTGTGCAAGTGTGTGTATGTGCAAGTGGATGGGAGTGTGTATGTGTGCATGTGCGAGAGTGTGTGTGTGTGTGTGTGTGTGTGTGTGTGTGCACGCACACACACTCTCAGGGGGTAGCCCTCGCTGGCTCAGGCACACAGCTGGGCCTGGGTGCAGCTAACAAGCCACTGGCCTTGCTCAGCCGTCTCCGGGGACCCAGCCCTGATCCGGCCAGAGGCATTGGACGGCAGGGCAGGTCCCAGGTCTGGGAGGTCCAGCCAGGGATTCCCTGGTGCCGGCATCTCCAAGTGAGAGCAGCCCTGTGGATGGAAGGCCACGTGGGACCTCAGGACGGGGAGGACGGAGAACCACGTGCCAGCACTCACGTGGCAGCCGCCGGTGGCTCACGGGGCAGCGAGGGGAGAACGGGACACACAGAGATGGGAGCCGCATCGCAGAAGGCCTGCACACCACGCGGAGGGTTTGGAACTCTGCGCTCAAAGCCGCCGGGAGCTGTTGGCTGGAGTTGAGCCGGGAACGACTCCCTCAGGCAGGGCTCTGGGAGCCGGCGGTGGCCGCGAGGAGAGTGGGCAGTCACCAGTGCCTGGCCACAGGGACAGAGCCCGGGTCTGGACCCAACCCCTGCCTCTCCACCCTTGGATTCGTTTGGTTTGGGTCTTGAGAGATTTCTGACCTGAGAACGCGTGTGCAAAAAGAGGGAAACTCCCCACATCGCTATCGGACGGAGCCGTAACTGCCGGCAGGGGTTTGAGTGTCTCCCCGAGGTACATTCTTCTCGTGCCGTCACCCGAAGCCCATTGGCCAACACGCCTGTCTGAAGCCACTTCAAAGCCAACCCAGACACGGCCACCTTTCATCCCTACGTAGCTCAGAAATTTCCTCTAAAAGTGAAGGACTCTCTTTGGTTTATAGCTCAACGGTAATGACTGCACGTCCAAACCATTTAAACGCACTTTAATATTTTCAGCTCACGTTTCTCCAGTTGGCCCGAAGGGTTTTCTTTAACTGCTTTTAACCGCGAGGTCTCCTCGCCCGGGCGTCCCCAGCCAGACCTTTCCTTCTCCTCGCTCTGCTCCCTGGACTCGCTGGGCAGACCCCACAGCCGCAGTGTCCTGGCCGTGTCCCCGGTCCCCTGTCCTTCTGTGGACGAGGAACTGGGTCGGCCGGTCTGATCAGATTCAAGTTCCATCTCCTTTGCAAAACTCCCTGCTCAGTGGTTCTGTGGGCCTGTCTGTCCCATGGGCCCGGGAAGCACACGTGTGGAGGCGCATCAGAACGCGTGATTGACACGGAGCCTCTCTCTGAGGCCCCCTCCATAGGTCAGCCCACGGAGACCCCAGGAACCGCTCATGGCGTCAGGGTTCACGGAGCCACAACGTTAGAAACGCAGTTACTGCCACCGCTGAGAGGACAGCTTCGCAGGCAGAGACGGTGGCTGCCTGAGAGGGAGGCGCTTGGGCGGTCAGGCAGCATCACGACTCCCAGCGCGACTGTGAGCCACGCGTGAGACGTGCCGGCCCGGACCCGGGGACTCAGTGGGGTGGAGCGCTGACCCGTACGCCAAAAGGTTGAGGGTTCAAGAGCCCGCCGAGACATGTGATTAAGAGCGGCTCAGAGGCTGAGACCTGTTTGGCTCAGTGGATAGAGCGTCGGCCTGGGGACTGAAAGGTCCCAGGTTCGATTCCGGTTGGGGGCATGTACCTTGGTGGCGGGCACGTCTCCAGTGTGGGGCGTGCAGGAGGCGGCTGATTGATGTCTCTCTCTCATCGATGTTTCTGACTCTCTATCTCTCTCCCTTCCTCTCTGTAAAAAATCAATAAAATATATATATATTTTTAAAAAGAGTGGCTCAGCCGAAACCGGTTTGGCTCAGTGGATAGAGCGTCGGCCTGGGGACTGAAAGGTCCCGGGTTTGATTCCGGTCAAGGGGGCATGTACATTGGTTGCGGGCACGTCTCCAGGAGGGAGTGTGCAGGAGGTGGCTGATCGATGTCTCTCTCTCTCATCGATGTTTCTGACTCTCTCGCCCTCTCCCTTTCTCTCTGTAAAAAAACAATAAAAATATATTTTTTTAAAAAAAGAAAAAAGTGGCTCAGAGGTCCACGCTGGCGGCTCAGCATTCTCGCCGCGGAAAGCCGACAGACGCGGGGTGACGAGGGACAGCCGTGGTGACTGCGAGAACTCTTCCCTGTGTTCTCCCAACACTTCCGGAGGCTCCAGAGTCCACCCCCGTGGAACGGAGAAGGAGAAACAAACACAGGGCTTTCCCTTCCCCACGGTCCCCCAGAAGCCCTGGCCGGCCGGCCGGGGAGCCAGGAGCCAGGAGCCAGGCAGCTGGCAGGGGCCGTCCACTTCCCAGAACTGGACCCGAAGCCCGGCAGCCTCCCCGGCTATTTTTAACTCGGGGCGGCGAGCGCGTGGCCGGGCCTTGTGTCTCCCTCGTGGTGGCACACTTGGCACTGGGACACACGACCCAGGGCCGCCCTGTGCGCACTGCTGGACTGATGGGCACGGCTGGCCTGTCTTGCCTGTTCGTTTCCAGGCTGGTGCCTGGACTTCCGGCCACAAATGACATAAACCCAGACACTAAAGGACCAGCTGACTACGAAGGATGTGGGAGCGTCATCGCCAGAGCCCTGGGACCCCCATGCTGCCGGGGGGTGGGGAGGGGGTGTCTCGCTTTGCTCCCCAGGCAGGTTCCTTGCTGGCCCTGGAGGAGAGACAAGCGTACCCCCGATGGGCAGGGGGCGGGAGGATGCAAGGGAGGTTACCTGACAGAACCAAGGGGGTCTTCCTCTCTCCGAGGATAGACGTGACAGAGTCCCAGCAGGGCCCACCGTCCTGGGAGGAGAGGAGCCGCTTACGCTGTTTCCCGTATCTGCCGCTTCCGAAAGCAAAGGGAAGTGCTGAGCCATTGCTCCAGGTTAACGGTCGTAACGAGCTCTCCCTCCCTTCGCCGCCAGCGCCGCGGACGACAGGGAACCTGGGTCAGCCGGGGCGGGTCGGGGAGGAGGGCTGGGAGCCTGCCGCTGACTTCCTTCCTCCCGTGGTCCTCCCTCCCGTGGCTGAGTCACCGCCGAGTCCTTGACGTAGGAGCTCATTCCAAGCCGAAGCCGGCGGCCGGAGGGTCAGGTTCTGCTGCAGGTACAGAGGGCCCGGCCACCACGTGTGCCCTCCGACCCTGGTGTGCAGGAGGGCTGTTGATCTCCGTCTACGGTCTCCACCATTCACACACACACACACCGGCCGCTCCTCCTCAGGAAGATCCCGGAACTTCTGACTGTACAGTCAGGAGCAGTGCAAGGATCACCTGTCCCTGGGACCAGGAAGTCTGCTGGTCTGCTCCCTCCAACCCGGAAACACACGCGAGACCGAGGGCCGACACCTGCACCCGTCCTTGGAACCAGCCCCGACGCCAGCGATGGGTCTCGCGCACAAACGACTAAGGAGCACTCTGGAGCGTGGAGCCAGCTTCCCAAACTTCAAGGTCGACACTGCCACTTGCAAACCCTGCACAAGCCCAGCTGGCATGGCTCCGTGGGTGAGCATCCATCTATGAACCAAGAGGTCCCTGATTCAGTTCCCGGTCAGGGCAGGTGCCCAGGTTGCTAGCTTTGATCCCCAAGGCGGGGCGTGCAAGAGGCAGCTGATCAATGATTCTCTCATCATTGATGTGTGTGTGTGTCTCTCTCTCCCTCTCCCTCCCTTCATCTCTGAAATCAATAAAACTATATTGGGGATGGGGGGAACCTGCACAAATCACTTCACTCCGCACACCCCCTCCCTGCGTATCTCGGAACCACCAGGACCAGCGAGATGGCTCTCAGAGGGCAGGACCAGACGCCTGCAGCAAGCACTGGTAATCTGACCATTACTGTTCGGCTAACCCACCACAACTCCAGTTGAGTTAGAAGGCAACTAACTCTTTTGAATTAACCAACCAAGATCGGTATCACTCTAAGTCAGTCTTTGCCAGGACGTTCCTCATGGGTGTCTGTCCCATCAGGAAGGAAGGCAGGAAGGAGGGCGGCCGGCCGGGCCTCCCAGGAGCGGGGTTGCTCCCGGGTCCGGCTGCTCCTCGGGCTGTTCCCGCCGTGATGGCGGGAAGGTTCTCCGAATGGGCCCGGGAGCCAGGAAGGTCGCTTTCACTCGATCCGAGGGAACCAGGAAAAAATGGAAAAACCAGGGCCCCGCTGCGTCTGCTCTCAGGGCCTCACGCAGAAAAGCCAGCACGCCACAGGCCGCCGTTCATAATATTTATTTTGGAAAAATATCTTAAAAAGGAATTTTCTTCATTAACAAAACAGTAAAAAAAACTCAAATAACATTTGCACAATATTCCATAAATACATTTATATACAAAAAAAATATAGTCACATAGACCCGAAGTGCCTTTGTACATATTTACCAAAAATTTAAATTATAAAAAAAAAATGAACATCACAAAATACTCAAGCTTTACAGATATCGTGAAAAATATTTTTTACAAGTCCAAAAAAAATAACACACATCTTTTCCCACCTAGAGAGAGAGAGAGAGGAAAAAAAAACAAAAACAAAAAAAAACAAACACATTTTAGTATCAAAAAGGACGATGAAGGCAGTATTTGTGATTCTAATTCAAGAAAGACTGGCTCATAAGAATCCAAAATATACACTCCGGGCAGTGCATGCGTCTCACGTCGTCATTCAGTCCCACTCATTTAAATATATATTTCTCAAAAGCAACTGTCCATAGTGCAATGGAGACGTCGCGCCAAGGCGGAGTGCCACCGGCGTCCCGGAGCGGCCCGAGCCCGCAGCCCACCGCCGGCCAGCCTCCCTTCGGGGACCGCGTCCCACCGCCCTCGCCAAGGCCTCCTTCTCCCTCTCAGCAGCATCCGTTGGGGCATAGATCCTTGGAATTCTATGTAGTTGAAGAGAAACGGGGAATTTTGCCATATCACCTCAATTTTTACACCTGGAGGGGCCAAGGGAGACAGAACGGGGAAGTTAGCTCAAAACCCGGAGGGACGCTCCGTCCCCGCCTCCGAGGAGGGCCGCGCGCCCGCACCCACCTCAGTGGCTATGACACACTCGTCCTTCTCCGATATGACGAACACCGACTGGTACTTGGTGTCTTTTGAGGTGGAGTACACCGAGTCCCGCCTTTTCCTCTCGGGCGCTTCCCTGCTCGGGGGTAAAATAAAACAGAACCGCGATAAGCACGTGCCAACACTTCCTTTTCAATGTGTGCCTCCTGGTTTTGGAGAGGACGTGAGAATGGGGTGGGAGAGGGAAGGAGAGGGAAGGAGAGAGAGAGAGAGAGGGACAGAGAGAGAAAGAGAGAGACAGAGAGGCATCGATGATGAGAATCATGAATCAGCTCCTGCATGATCCACTCTGGGAATGGAGCCCACAACCCGGGTAGGTGCCCTGACCAGGCATCAAACCGTGACCTCCCGGTTCATAGGTCGATGCTCAATCCGCTGAGCCACTCCACCGGGCAAACGTGTTTGAACGGGGAAATGACCGGAGCTCAGAGCTCGCCCTCTTGCCCAGCTTGGCTCCAAGCACCCGCGTGCCAGGCTGCCCTCCCCCTGGGGCCTCCCAGCCAGCCTTCCCGATGCCCAGCACTCACCCCCTGAGTGTCGGGGTGCCCTTGTCCTCCCCGGGACAGCCCTGCAGCTGGCACTTGGCATCGCGCTTGCTGTGGGGGGGGTCCCTGGAGGTGGCGTCCTCGCCCGTGGGCTCCGGCACCAGGTTATAGTCCACCCCGGGGTAGCGGGCCTTGGGGCCGTTCTTGTCGCCGTGGAAGTCCACCTTCTTGTTGGTGTTCTTGATGGGCGTGGCCCCGATGACGCTGACGGACACGTCCTTCTCCCGCTGGCAGCTGGCCAGATTGTTCATGGTCTCCGTCTCCCCGTGGCAGGGGTCGGCAGGGGGCGGGCCCTTCTGCAGCCTCAGCCGCACACAGACCCCGGCCGCCGCGCAGCCCAGCAGCAGCACCAGCACCAGGACGGCGCCCGCGCAGACGGCCACCCAGGGGAAGGGCCCGGCCTGGCCCACCACGGGGGCCGGGGGCGGCTCGGGGAGCAGGAACTGGCAGTTGGGGCCGCCGTAGCCCCGGGCGCACTCGCACAGGTAGCGGCGGGCCCGCTCGTGGCAGGTGGCGCCGTTGTGGCAGGGCGCGTGCTCACAGCGGCTGACGGGCGTGCTGCAGTTCCTGCCGCTGTAGCCGGGCGGGCAGGTGCAGGAGAACCCGTTCACGCCGTCCCGGCAGGTGCCGCCGTGGGCGCACGGGGAGGAGGCGCAGTCGTCCACGTTGTCCTGGCAGTGCCGCCCCGAGAAGCCGGCCCGGCAGCGGCACACGTAGGCCTCGCCCAGGTCCACGCACTGCGCACCTGAAACACGGGAACGCGCGTGCTGTGTGTCTGCGGCGGCGGCGGGCCCACGGAGAGGTCGGGACCCACAGCCTGTGGCCGGGAGAGGGCTGCAGCTCACGGCCAGGAGCCCTGGGCCTCCCTCACACCCACGGGGAGCCACCGGCTACGCTGTGACGTGCGGGTCCACCCTCCCCCCCCCCCCGCACCTGCCTCCCTGCGGCCCAACGCCCGCCCAAGAGGGACCAGGTCACAGGGACAACGAGCAGTCCAGCGAGGAGCCCAGGAGCAGGCAGAGGGAGTGGGAGGAAGCAGGGCCGAGTCCTTGCAGAGCCCGCAGCTGAGAGCGGGGCATCCGGCCTCCCGGGTCCACAGGACGAGGGCCTGGCCACGGGACCGGCTCACCATCTGAGCCACGGACGCACCCCCTCCATGGGGAGCCTCCTGGGCTGTCCTCAGGGTGAAGCTCTGAAAGCTTCCACCAAGGCCAGCCCGTCTGGGGCCTGCTGCCCTCCCAGTGAGGTGCTGAGGGTGTCCCACCCACACTTCTCCCCCCCACCCCCACAGACACACACCAGACAGCTACTGGGGTGCCAGTGCAGGGCTGGGCTTCCCTCCAAACCAGGTGGCTGGCTGGAGGGCATACTCCCAAGCACGCTGGGGTGTGGGACCCAAGCGAGCTGTGCCCTTCCCCTCGGCTGCCCCTGCACCATCCCTAGCCTCTGAGCGTCTCTGTGTTCCGATCACAGGGCTCGGGAAGCTCACGGTGGCTCACGGAGGTCGGAGGTCGGAGGTGACGAGGCCTCGGCGGGCTGCCCTTACCGTTGGCACAGGGCGAGGAGCTGCAGGCGTCCACCTTCTTCTCACAGTTGAAGCCGGAGAAGCCCGCCGGGCAGCGGCAGGTGTAGCCGCCCTCGGGGTTGTCAGAGCAGCGGCCGCCGTTGAAGCAAGGCCCGTCCGCGCAGGCCATGGCGCTCAGCTCGCAGACGCTGCCGTAGAAGCCGGGGGCGCAGGTGCAGGAGAAGCCGTTCTCAAGATCCTGCGTGACGGGGACCGTGGAAAAGCTCCAGAAAGCTGCTCCACAAGACCCCCCGGGGGCCCGAGTCCAGACAGGGGCCCGCGCGCGCGCCCCCGGACTCACCGTGCAGCTGCCCCCGTTCCTGCAGGGGCTGGGGCCACACTCGTCCACCTCGTCCTCACAGGTGGCCCCCGTGTACCCGGGCCGGCACGAGCAGGTATAGCTCCCCTGGCCCGTGTTGGTGCAGGTGGCCCCGTTCCTGCAGGGCTTGTGGTGCGTGCAGTAGTTGAGGTCTGGGAGGGGCGGGGGAGGAAGCGGAGGGAAGGCCAAGGTCAGGTCGGGGAAGTCGGCACCTTCCCTCCAGGGAAAAGCTGGAGCCCGGGCCGGCCTGCGGGGGACAGAAGGCTCACCCTGGTTGCAGAACAGGCCCCCCCAGCCCTCCTGGCAGGTGCACTGCCAGGGCTGCTGGCAGGTGCCATGGAGACAGCCCGGGTACCGGATGCACTGGTCACAGTAGCGGCCCTGCCAGCCCACGCGGCACCTGAGGGGAGAGAGGAGGACAGGGTCAGGGGGGGCATCAACCTTTGCCTGGGGCGGCCAAGCATTTCCCGCCCCCGGGAAACCGCCTCCCAGCAGCACCTTGCGCCCGATTCTCAAACAGGCAAGATGGAGAATCGCCTAAGGGTCCCCCAGGGTCTGCCTCCTCGGGACGTCCGGCAGCTCCCCAGAGGATGCTCACACACCCCCAGTCTGACCCCCCAAAATAAACGGTCATTTTTTAACGCCTGTCAGGGCGGTCCCACCCCCGGGGAGCTGAGCAGACTGACAAGCCGTGACCTCCTTACACACTTCCATCCACAGATGGAGTAGGAACACCCGAATCACAGCCCCCCGCCCCCCAGCTAGTCCCACACCCGTTTTACACCCGGTCGCCCGGAGAGCTGACACACACACACACACACACCCTCGCCGTGCCAGGACGCCGACGGGGCAGAGAAAGCAGCTTTGGCGGACTTACTTGCATTCCCCGGGCTTGTCACAAAACCCGTGCTGCTCGTCGCACCCGGGCAGGCAGATTGCTGTGGCAGAGAAAACACGGGGGTCAGGCCTCGATCCCAGGGCCCCGGGGCCGCCCGCCGCGCTGGTGGGGCTCCCTCCAGCCCCTGAACTAATCTCGTCCTGCCTGGTAACCGTGGACTTTACTCCGCCGGGCGGGCGGGCGAGCATTCTTCTTAACACAGCGGCTCGGGGGACAAAAGATGGAGGAAGCCCCCCACCCCCACCCCATCCCCTTTTCTTCTGAGAGAGGGTCAGAAGTCCTTCCCCACCTCCTCCCCCACTTCCCAATTCTATGCACAAAGCTCCACCTCTTAATACCCAGAAAGTGTGTGTGTAGATAAGGGTGGACAGCTGGTCTGCAGAGACCAGGGCAAGACAGCTGCTCCATTGTCTGCTCTCTCCCAGCAGCTGCCCCGTGCAACAATACGGCCCTCACCCCGGCCCCCACCCCACACACCCCGGCGTGTACACACACACACACACACACACACACTCACACACGTGCACGCGCGCGCGCCCTTTCCGCCAATGGGAGCCCCGGCGTGCGTCCCAGCGCCTATCCCCGCCGGCATCTAATGGATGGCACGCGCGGGCTGGGGGCGGGGAGAGGCTCCAGTGTTTGAATAAGGAGAAAAAAAGTTTGAGTCTGTGGCTACCCCACAGTGAAGAAGAGAGAAGACAGTGAGGAAGGGAGCAGCAGGCCTGGCCTCGGGAGAGGGGAGGAGGAGAGGGGGGTTAGGGGGGGGGGCCCGCTGGCTGGCTTCCTGGTCTGGTTATGCCCGGTTATGAAACTCATTAACAAGCCGCTCCACAAGTTTTTAGCACAACAGAGCCGCTCAGGCCAGAATGGAACTCCCAGGGCTTCAGAAGGAGCTGGTGGAGAGCAGAGCGAAGGGCGTGGGGTGAAGGGCACCCCGCCCCAGGCAGAGACCCACCCCAGAGTGCACCTCCCGGAAGGCTGCCCGCCCCGGGGCAGGAGAAGGAAGGTTCGGTGGGGGATCTGGGAGCTCCAGGACCCACCCTGACGGCAGGGGAACCCGGTCCCTTGGCTGGGCAGGCGGCGGGGGGTCCTAGCAGCCTGGGGAGAGGCCTGCCAGGGTCCACCTGAGCCAGGCCCAGGAGCCCACAGGGTCCTCACCATCCCCCCCCCCCCCCCCAGCTCTGGGTCCCTGCGGCCGCAGAGCAGCTGCTGGTCTGCCCTGACTGCCGGGAGAACCGAAGACGGGCCAGGAAGGCGTAGGTGCCTCGTAAAGGCATTTCTTTCCCAGGCGAGATGCCGGGGTCATCCTCCCCCCACCATAAACACACACACACACACACACACACACACAGAGGCCT
This sequence comes from Lasiurus cinereus, assembly GCA_011751065.1. NCBI lineage: Eukaryota > Metazoa > Chordata > Mammalia > Chiroptera > Vespertilionidae > Lasiurus > Lasiurus cinereus. The sequence goes on from JAAGEH010000152.1 coordinate 1,994,075, forward strand.
GGCACCCCCTGGCCTCCCCATGCACCCACCCCCACGGGAAGGGGGACCACGTCAGACAGCCTGTGTACATCACACGGGCGTTTGCAAACACAGGAGCTCTGGGCAGAGGCCCAGCGCCCGGACTTCAGAGGAGAATTAAGCCCTTTCCGCTGAGATGCTGTCCCAGCAAAAAGAGCTGGTTCGCAGCGGCCAGCACGCCAACGCCAACACCCCATTCTGCCCTCCGTTCCTCCCTTCCTTCCTCCCCCCTCTCCCTCACTGACTTCCTGACCCCTGGCCCGTCTCCAAAATCCTCCCTGATTAAGAAGGGCAGCTTCCCATAGCGGAAGTTAAAATTGTCTGAGTTGACCCAACCCCGCCGCCAGCTGAGTGACGTGCTGGCAAGCCTCCAGGGTTTCCCCAGACTCGGTTTCCCCACGGAACCCCCCCCCTCTCTAGGGCTAAGAGCCTGGATCCCGGCTCGCAGAAGGCCCCTCCGCTCCCCGGGGAAGGGAGCATGCTGAGGGAGGGCAGCGGCCCTCGGACCCTGGACCCACCTTCGGTGCAGTACTGGCCCCTCCAGCCGGGGTTGCAGACCTTCTCCCCCCGCTCCCCGCAGGTGAAGTGGCCGAAGGCGTCGTCCCGGGGCCGGCAGAAGACGGAGCAGCCCTCCCCGTAGTAGTGCTCGTCGCACACGAAGCGGTAGGAGTACTTGAGGTCGGCCCGGCCGCTGCTGTGCAGGTCCTGGGACCACTCCTCGCCCACCGTCAGGTGCCTCTGCGTGGCCAGCCGGCTGATGAGCCGCTCGGGGTTTTCTGCGGGAGGGGAGGGGTGCCCCGTGAGGGCTGGCTCTGCACTCCGGAGGCTGGGACCCGGCAGGGGAGACCAGCCCCTCTGCCCTGTGGCTTGGCAGGCAGAGGAAGGGCACAGGGGCTGGCAGAGGTCTGGGGGTGGAGGGGGGGGTGAAGGGGTGGTGTTTACCTGTGGCCAGGTCGTCGGGAGAATCTGTGTGCAGAGCCTCGATGATCAGAGAGAAGGTGCCCTGGGAGAAGGGGAACACCAGGAAAACTAGAACCTTCTCTGACCCTCTCTGAACGGTTGGGGGGGTGGGGGACACACCAGCCAGGAGGCCCCGCGGCTGCTGGCGACCTGGGCGGTGTTTTCACTTTCCTCAAGGAAATGGAAGAACTTTTTAAAGAGTGATTTCCTGGCGTGTTTTTACAGCCTGTTAGTACAGGATATCACGTAAAAAAAAAAAAAAAAGGAAAGAAAAAGGCTGCTCGGAGCAGGCGGGGCTGTCCTCCTCTGCAGGGGATGGAGCCCTGCGGGAGGAGGGTGGGGGGTTGTGAGCCGGGTTGGGGTGCCACGGCCAGGCAGGCCAGCTCCCCGCCGGGGCCTTGGGCCTCGGGCCTTTCCCCGGAGGAGGAAGGCTCCTTGGGCCGGGTCCTGGGCCCAGAGTCCGAATCAGGCAGGGCCCATCCTGTCCCCCTCCTGGCTGTCACCCTCCGCCCGCCGGCCCCCGCCTGCCAGGTGCCCGCACTCACCGGCCAGGTGAAGCCCAGCGGGAAGCGGATGGGGTTGCTGAAGGCCGGGTGGGCGCCCGCACCGTCGGGGAGGCTGAAGGAGCCCACGCCCAGCACGGGCGTGACGGCGCTGCCGTAGGTGCAGGGCGGCTCGGGCGACACGCTGGCCTGGTAGTGCTTGAGGCACACGCGGAAGAAGGTGCGGCAGGCGCACGGCGGGCCCGCGGCCCCGCGGCAGCAGCTGCGGTCGCCCGGCGGCCCCTTCCGGGTGACAAACTCCTGCAGCTTCAGCTCGAACACCCCCGAGCTCCAGACCTGCGTGGGGAGATGGATGGGTGGGTGGCGAGGTGGGTGGGGGAGACCGGCCTGAGCGCTGCGCCCCAGGGCGCGCGCGGGGAGAGGGAGGCCGTCCCCCACGGGCTCGCCGCGCGCCCCAGGACACTCACCTGGCACAGCAGGGCCGCGACCACGGCGAGAGCCAGGGCGCCCCGGCGGCCCATGGCGCACCGCCCGCCTCGCCGGCCCCCGCGTGGGCGGGGGTGGGGGCGTCCCGCCGGGTCCTCCCCTGCGGGCAGCAGCAGGGGTGCGAGGCCGAGTGCGCGGCGCCGCGCGGCGTGGCCGGGAGCCCCGGACACCCCCGGTTCCCGGCCCGGCGAGGGGTCCAGGCCGCGGATCCCCCCCGGGCAGGTCGCGCTCCCGCGGCGGCAACTTCGGGCTCGCTCCGCGTGCTCCCGACCCGCGCGTGGGCGAGGGTCGCCCGCTGGCCTGGTTTGGTCTCCGGCGTCTTCGCAGGGAGAGCAGGCGGCGAGAGGAGGGACGGAGGGACGGAGAGACGACGGAGAGAGGGAGGAGGACGACGGAGGGACGGAGAGACGGAGAGAGGGAGGAGGACGACGGAGAAGGGGGCGGGTGGGCCGTGCGTCCAGGCGGCCGGGGCGGCGGCTTCCGCGCCCGGCGGCGGGAGGCGCACGGTCCGGGGATCCACGGCGCGTCCCGAGCCGGCCGGTCACTTGGTCACTTGGCGGTGGCGGTGGTGGCGTTGGTGTTGGTGTTGGCGGCGGCGGCGGGCGCTCCTCGGGAAGCAGCCGGCGCCCCCCGTGCCGCCTGGGCCGACAGTCGCGTCGCTCCGAGGGGCCCAGCCGGTGCCATCCGAGTCCGCGCGCGCGCGTGGGGCGGGCGAGGCCGTGGGTGGGAGGAGGCTCCGCGCCGCAGCCCGTCCTCGCAGCCTCAGCAGCAGCCTCAGCAGCAGCCCCAGCAGCAGCCTCAGCCTCAGCAGCCTCAGCAGCAGCTTCAGCAGCAGCTTCAGCCGCAGCCCCAGCAGCAGCTGCGCCCCGGGAGCCGCCGGCCGCCGGTCCCCGCGGGTGCGCGCCGAGGAATCCGGCTCCGCCGGCGCCGCCGCCGCCCTTATATATCCCGGCCGCCTGGCCGCCCCGCCTGGCTAATGAGATGCAAATGAAGCGGCCTCCCCACCCCCGTCCCCGTCCCCCCAATCTGGCGAGAGCTGTCACAAAGGAGAGCCACTTCTCCGAGCCCTCCTCTCTCTCTCCTCCGGGGCTCGCCAAATGGTCAGTGAGCTGTAAAATGTGGGCAACTCCCTCCCGCCCCGCCCGGGGTGGGTGGGGGGGGGGGGGGGCCTTTATTTTACTTCCGGGTGGGGTCCCCCCCGCGAGCCGCCCGGGCCCCGGGTGGGCGGAGGGCACCCCCTCTCCCCACGGGGGTGGGTGGGGAGGGAACCCGCGGGGAGCGCGCGCGCGC
>JAAGEH010000152.1:2017771-2078394 GCA_011751065.1 Lasiurus cinereus
ACTGACGGCCTGTTGGAGAAGAATTACCAGGATGTGCTTTTACTTTGCCGCAGCAGTTTCACATCTAAGATGCATCCCAAGGGAATGATCCAAGATGTGCTCCAAGATTTCTATGCCTGGATGTGATTGGCATTCTTATTTATGGCATGCAATACAGGAGATGGCGTAAATGTTCAGTAGTAGGGTTGAGAACTCACTTCACACCACCATGTGCCCCCATTAAAATTACACTGTAACAGGTCAACCTTCTGACTTGGCAACATGTATCACCTAGTAAATTAAGACACAAAATAGGTTACAGAGAAGTATGATCCCAGTTTTTAAAAACAGCTAGAAATATATGTTTATTGTCCCTGTTTTTGGAAGATGAGTATTTTTTTCTTTGTTCTATGAGTTTCTGCAAAGAACATGGCTACTTATTTCTCATGGCTACTTTTTCAGAAAAAAATTTATTTCCAATATAATCTAGCTTATAAAAATCATAAGTATAATAAACCCTCATTAATATTTATATGGCTTTGTTTTAAATCTTAAGATAATTTAAGAATTTGGGGCTGGGCAGATTTTATTAAACCTGAGGCAACTAATGAGAAGGGTTTAATGAATAAATTTATAATCTAAATCACATCACACCAATTTATGAAGTTGGTCTTTAGAGCTCACTTTGTAGATAAGAAAAATGAGGCTTATAGAATAAGGTAACTTGCTCAAGAGTTTCATTGCAAGAAAGTGGAGGTTAGACTCAGGGTGGTTTTATTCCAGAGCTTTTCCTTCTGTCTTCAGTACTGCCCAGCATCTGCCCCGTCTTCCCAGGTACAGCACGCAGGGGTCTGCCACCAGCTCCTGAGCATCTGCATCTGCTTTGCACCAGTCTGACTCTTGGCACCAGTGGTCATGGCAGCTTGGGGGCGGGAGGGTGTCTTCCAGGGCACCCCCAGTCTGGACATGTGCCCTTGGGCATAGTAAAGTACACTGTGATAACGCCAGACTTCCCATTTCGTGTGTGAGGAAGCTTATTCTGACAGGTGAAAAGATAAGGAAGACTTTATTCAGACTTGCCATAGGAGGTAGAGATGGGGCTCAACTTCAAATAGGGCAGAGGCATCTGCCAGCCGGCAGAGTGAAGGATCAGCAAGAATCAGGCAGGGGATTCTCTCTCTACACTGACTCAGCAGGATTCTTGCTAAAACTGGACTGGGCAGGGCCTGCAGGAAGCCTAAGGGCGTGCCTTGTGGAGAAGAGGGCCCAGGGAGCCTGCTAGACGCCCAGGGGAGTGTGTGTCAGTGCCGGTGAGCCTTGGGCAGCCCTCGGACAGGTGGAGACCGCCCTGTGGCAGCTGCCCCTCGCTTCCTCGCTGGCCTGGTTGTCTGTGGATCCATAAATACTCGGGAGACATCGAGCCAACAATGTCCCACAAGCCGTCCTGGGACAGACCTATTGGAACCCTCATTCCCTGTTCACACCCTCTGTGTACGGATTCCCCATAACTTGCTTTTATTTTGGTGGGGCGAGAGGGAGAAAGGGAGAGAAGAAAGCAGACTGTAGGTACCCCACGTCAGCCATGAGGGGCCTCCCCAGGTGGACCAAGGCCCAGCCAGCATGTGACCATTGCAGATTCAGAAACGAAGCATGTAGCGAAAGGGACTGGTTCCTCTAGTCCTAGACTCTCGTTTCCAGTAATTACAGGCTGCTGCTGTTCCTTGTGATTACGCCCCTGTCCGATATCCCGGGCTGCTGATGAACACCCACCTGCCACTGTTGGATTCCCAGGCTGTACCTCTGGCTTTCCTCTTCACTCCTGATCAGAGACCAGGCACTGGTGTTGCTTGTTTGTAGGTTTTTGGCTCGTGGAGACAAGTATTTGCCGGGTGTGTGTGAAGGGGGAGGGGAGAGGGGGGAAGGAGGCACTGGTCATGTCTTACGGAGCTGCAACCACTGGGACTGGGTGTCCTGCAGATGCTGCTCTGCACATGGGATGTGTCCAGTGGCTGGCTGTGAGTCCATTTGTCCCTAGGTCTGGATTGGCTCCGGACCTGTAGGTACAGGTCGGGCGGATATGATTTTGCTGAGGCATGCCAGTCTCCTTTTCTCTGTCCATTGAAAGGTTGTGAATAAAGGAGCTTCTGGACTTGTCTTCTCTCCACTTACTCATTTACTGCAACCCAGTACCTGGGACTGGTCTGGTTGTCAGGACAAGGAGGCCGTTGCTGGCGGGGAGGCTGCCCCTGGGATGGCTCCCTGTGTGCCTGCCAGCTGCTCTTCTGTGAACTGTCTGGCACTGGTGCTACTCGAGGACACGGGCCTGCTTGTTACTCTCCCTCCGCCCACACTTGGAGTCTGTACGTTTGGTGATCCCTGACCTCTCCCTGTCCACCTGCCTTTCGACGCCTTCCTTTACTCATTCACAAACACTGGCCCTCGCATGGGCAGATACTGCTGGTGTTGGTGTGACAGTGACCTCTGCCCTGGAGGGGCCCCCCATTGAGAGAACTGTTTCCCAGGCTGTGTTTTGGCACCAGAAGACTCCTCCCGAAGTTGGCATCACTTCTGTTTTCTTTCTCAGCAATGAAAATTTCCTTATAATTCACAGGCAGAATGAACTTTATGTACACGTGTATATGTAAATAATCTTTAGTGGTAGAGAATTAAAAATCTCAGTATTACTCTTAATAAAAGGCTTAAAAACAAAAAAAATAGTTTAAAAAGGTAATGGCCACGAAATTATCTTTTATTTTTTAATTAATTTCTTATAAAATTTTCTTTTAAATATATTTTATTGATTTTTACAGAGAGGAAGGGAGAGGGATAGAGAGTTAGAAACATGGATGAGAAAGAAACACTGATCAGCTGCCTCCTGCACACCCCCCATGGGGACATACCCACAACCAAGGTACATGCCCTTGGATCGGAATCGAACCCGGACCCCTTCAGTCCGCAGGTTGACGCTTTATCCACTGAGCCAAACCAGTTAGGGCAAAATTACCTTTTTAAAAAGTACTTTTTATTTCTCACCAGAGGGTATGTTTTTTATTGATTCTAGAAAGAGAAGAGGGGAGAGAGAAAGAAATATCCTTTGGTTACCTCCTACACGCCCCAACCAGGGATTGAACCCACAACTTGGGTATGTGCCCTGTCCAGGAGTCAAACCTGCAGCCTTTTGATGTATGGGGCTCTGCTCCAACTACTCAAGCCACCTGGCAGCCAGGGCCACAAAACGATCTCTTCAAGCATTTCATTTCCCACCACTTCGCCTGTGTTGACAGGTGGTGGTGTGGTGCGTGGCATATTGAGCTGAAAATGGAAGGCCACTCTGCTGTCACAGATTCCCAGATCTTTGTGTATCCGAATTTGTCTTTGCAAATGCCACACAAGAGCACATTGTAAGGTAACATTCCTGAGGTAGCTTGTGATTCAAAATGGGAGAGATTGGCAGTGTGAAAAACAGGAGAAAAAAAAAGTGCGTGTTTAATTAAAATAGTGAGCTTTTCATTGCTGGGGTGAGAAAGGAGGAAAAACATTTGAATGAAATCAAAGCAGAGCTGAGCCCGCGACTCTGTAAGATAAAGAGGAGAGTGTTTTTGGAAACTCAGTGTTGTCACTTGCAGTTTTAGTAAAAAAAATGCTTGAAACAAAAATCCTTTTTGTTGGTGAGGGAAGGCAGCCAGCCCAAGCATGGTGGGCGGCTGCACAGATGGGGGCCCCGCCTGTGGGAGCTGAGGGTGAGGGAAGGGTCTGCTGTGCTCCTGGCTGCCTGCGGGCCTGGGGGCAAGGGGTTGGCAGCACCCAGCCTGGAGCCTGGTGAAAGTAGGGAAATCTAGTCACACAGTTTGTAACTTCCTTTTGCTTCCTCATTGTCAACAAACCCGACACGACTGCTCTTTTCAAAGCTAGGCCTAGAATAACGGCCTGGAATTAGACAAGTCCTTTGACACCCTTCCCAGACTTGTACCTCGCTCCCGCTGGGGTGTCATAAGGAAAACCCCTCTGCTTCAGAAATATGGTGTTTCCTTCCTAGATGTGGGATCCATGCCTGGAGGTCCAAATTGCAACCACCTTCTCGTGGAGATAATAATCAAAAGTCGCCTAACCTGATAATGCTCCCAAGATAAACGCCTGTCAGTCTAGTAAGAGCTCTACAGTGGTCTTGGTGTGTGGATGCGTGCGTTCCATTATATTTAGTAACTTAATGAGCAAGACTTCTCTGCATTTCAACATAAATGGGTGTTCTATCCATTCAGTTTTTTTATGTATTTCTCACTTAATGGCTATTAAACAGGTAACTTCAGATTCTCATGGGGCCACTCCCATCATCCACAGGCAGCTCTGAAAGGATCACCAGTGCCCCTGCCTTTTCCCTGATGGTCTGCTTGCAGCTTCTCTCTCTGTGACGTGGAGCCAGACTGGTGCAGGTCAGGTTGTTGAGGAGACGGAGGCTTGCGTGGCACGCACAGCTGTGTGGTGGGAGTGAGTCCCTGTGAGGGGTCACTGCTGGCGATGGGTTGCAGCCACTGGTGGCCACTGCGCTCAGGCCTAAGGCCTGGAGAGGCCCGCTTGTCCTTGTGCTGCTTTTGCATAATGAGGGTTTTTGTTTGTTTTATCAAAGGACACTAAGCCCTGATGAAGTAAAGAAAGCCAAAGGGAAAAGAGCAGGCTGTTAAGATAAAGACGTCATCGTGGAGTTTTTCTGACCTCCTCAAGTCGTGCCTTATGTTACGTCTTTTATTATATAGAAGGGCAGCCTCGGACACAATGCTCTGCTTGTTTTTTTGTTTTGTTTTGTTTTTTTAGATTTTGAATTCTAAGTCTCTGAACTAACTACGTTATATGTTTTCACATTTTAGAAAGGGCAATTTCCCATTCAGGGTTTTTCACCATCTCAGATGTTATACACATTTGCCTTAGCAAACTTTTTTAAAAATATATTTTTTTATTGATTTTAGAGAGAGGAAGGGAGAGGGATAGAAACATTGATGAGAGAGAAACATAGATCGGCTGCCTCCTGCAAGTCCCCTACAGGCGACTGAGCCCACAACCCAGGCATGTGCTTTGACCAGGAATTGAACTGTGACCTCCTGGTTCATGGGCCAATGCTCAACCACTGAGCCACACTGGCTAGGCCGTAGTGAACTTTTATTTACTGTAGTTATGCGACTTTTGATTATTTCAACGAGAAGGTGGTTGCAGTTTGGACCTCCAGGCATGGATCCCACATCTAGGAAGGAAACACCATATTTCTGAAGCAGGGGGGTTTTTCTTATGACACCCCAGCGGTAGCTAGGGTACAAGTCTGGAAAGGGTGTCAAAGGACTTGTCTAATTCCAGGCCGTTGTTCTATGCCTAGCTTTGAAAAGAGCAGGCTTGTTGACAATGAGGAAGCAAAAAGAAATTACAAACTGTGTGACGAGATTGCCTGAGGTTGGAGAAGGCTGACTTAACACGTATGTGGATCTCTAGTCTGTGCAGGTGGGCAGTGCCCTTGACACCAGTGTTGTTCAGGGTCAGCTAGTTCTCTTTTCAGCCCCTATATCCAGGTGTAGTTGACATACAGGAAACTGCACAGGCTGAGAGTTTATAGATAACACGTGTTCACCCATGATATCACCACAGTGAAGGTAATGAATGGAACCATCACCCCAAAAGTCCCCTTCGTAAAGCCCGCCCTCTCACCTGCCCCCACCCAGATGCTCTCTGCCACTACAAATGAGCTCAGCTCTCAATGAACCAACAATTATATTCAAATGGAATCATAGTGTGTACTCTTTTTTTTTTTTAATCTTAATGACTGCTTTCACTCAGCAAAATTATTTTGAGAAATATTCATTTTTGATTTTAGGTTTTCAGAGTTAACTTCTGTTTGGGTTCCCTGATAGGAAATATTACTTTTTTGAAAACTGTTAGCCTGTTTTGAATCCAATTGAGAACTCTCTTGAATAATAGTCTTAGCTAAAATCTTAAAAATAAGCTACACTATGTTGTCTTTGAAAAAGTCCAACTCATGTAATTCACACTTAGCTAAAGTTCCTCACATGTTTTTGTGGAAAACTTTAGGCTCCTGATAGAGAATGGCTATTCTCCATTGTCTGTGTGGGCTTGGTAAGGTACCATAATAACTGGTTTCCTTTCCTTTCCAGATCCTTGTGGGAGGTCAGTCATGGGCGTGAGAGGCTTGCAGGGCTTTGTGGCAAGCAGCTGCCCACATGTGTGTACAGTAGTGAATTTCAAAGAGCTGGCCGAGCAGTACCGAAGCAAGCATCCCGGATGCACTCCCACCATCGTGGTGGACGCCATGTGCTGCCTCAGGTACTGGTATACCCCTGAATCATGGGTTTGCGGCGGCCAGTGGAAGGAATACTTTTCTGTATTGCGAGATTTTGTGAGACTCTTTACAGACGTTGGCATCAAGTTGGTATTCTTCTTTGATGGTATGGTGGAGAAGGAGAAGAGAGATGTTTGGGTGAAACGGAGACTCAAGAACAACAGGGAGATTGCCAGGATTTTCCATTATATCAAGACGCACAGGGAGCAGCCCAGCAGGAGCATGTTCTTCATCCCCTCGGGGCTGGCCATATTCACGCGGTTTGCTCTGAAGACCCTGGGCCAGGAAACTCTGTGTTCCTTGCAGGAGGCTGACTACGAGGTGGCTTCTTACGGCCTCCAGAATAACTGTCTAGGGATCCTCGGAGAAGACACCGACTATTTAATTTATGATTCCTGCCCCTACTTTTCAATCAGTGAGCTCTGCCTGGACAGCCTCAGCACCGTCATGTTCTGCAGGGAGAAACTCTGTGCGAGTCTTGGCCTCTGCCTGGCAGACCTTCCCCTTCTGGCCTGCCTGCTAGGCAACGATATCGTCCCAGAAGGCATGTTTGAAACCTTTCGGTACAAGTGCTTGTCCTTCTATACCTCCGTGAGGGAGAACTGTGACAGGAGGGGCAACGTCATCTTCGCTGTAGCAGACCACATAGCTAAAGTCCTTCGCGTGTATCAGGGTGAGAGAAAGCTGGAAGAGATGTTGCCTTTGGGACCAAACAAAGCTCTTTTTTATAAGGGGATGGCATCGTATCTTTTACCAGGACAGAAATCTCCATGGCTTCCCCCAAAAGCCAAAGCTGTAACAACTTTGGACAAGCAGGTAGAATCCGTGAGTTCAGACCCTGAATCCAAGCAAGAAAGTCCTGAGAGTACAGATTCTGGATCCAAGCAAGGAAGTCCTGAGAGTACAGATTCTGGATCCAAGCAAGGAAGTCCCATGTGTACAGACCCTGAGTTTAAGCAGGAAGACCCCATGTGCACAGACCCTGAGTCCAAGCAGGAGGACCCCATATATACAGACCCGGAATCCAAGCAGGAAGCTCCCATGTGTGCAGACCCTGAATTCAAGGAGGAAGACCCCATGAATATGGAGCCTGAAATCAAGCGACAAGTAACCATGATTTCAGACACTGAGATCTTAAAGGTAGGTAGAAACGCCCACCCTAATGTAAGACGGCCTGTTGGAAACGCATCCATCATGGCACTGGTCAGTGAATATTGACCACCTGCAGTAGTTAAGGTGCTGTGGGAATGCAGAATAGGACCCAGGAGTTTAGTTAGGAAGTATGAAAACTCACATTGTAAATCATAGTTGACATTGTCATATGACGGTGCCAGAAGAGGGCTCTGAAGGAGAGAGATCCCTGTGGGTTAAGGGATAGAGAGAAGCTCTCAGAAGAGGTAGAGTGGAGCCAGACCTCAATGGGGCTGATATGCAGCAAGCAGGAAAGACTGTAGAGTTAGCAAAATTTAAGATTTCTCAGTAGGGTCACTATAACTTCCTAGATTAATTTGTCAAAATACCAATTTGTTTGAAATAAAAAGAATCATAAATGGTAGAAGAGGGAATAAGTGGGAAAATTGGGAGCTATTGCTTTAACAGGGTCATGAAATAAATAACATTTCTGATAGATTCTATGTCAGAAGGGGCACCTAGGGAAATTGGTCACTTTTGATGATCTTCAGTTGGCTAGAGTATGAAGTAGTAGCTCTTTAAAATACTTTTTTTTTTAATCTTAAAGCTGCTAGTTCTCTGTCGTGATTTAAAAACATTTTAATGGGGGCAGGTGCGAGGTGAAGGGAATTAATATGGAGGAAAGGAGGACATGTGTAATACTTTGAACAACAGAGATAAAAATTTGTTAAAAATTTTAGCAATGAAATGGGCCTTTTTGTAGTCTGTCTAGCCTTATCTATACTAATAAAAGGGTAATATGCTAATTAGATCAGAAGACCTTCCGGACGTCCTTCCAAACAAAGCCATAGTGATGGGGCCGAAGCAGAGGTGGTTAGGACCGATCAGGCCAGGAGGGGAGAGCATTTGGGGGTGATCAGACCAGCAGGAGGGGCATTTGGGGGCCAATCAGGCCTGTTGGGGGCGAGCAAGCTGGCAGGGGGGGGGGCAATTGGGGGTAAACAGGCCTGCTGGGGAATGGCAGAGGGGCGATCAGGCAGGCAGGCTGGCAGGTGAGCAGTTAGGAGCCAGTAGTACGGATTGTGAGAGGGATGTCCGATTGCCCGTTTAGACCCAAGGGACATTCCAGCAATAGACATCCCCTGAGGGGTCCTAGTTTGGAGAGGGTGCAGGCTGGGCTGAGGGCTATGAATTTCATGCACCGGGCCACTAGTATTATAATAACAGTTGACACTCACTGAGCACACAGGATGTGTGTTACCTCTCTCAATCCTCAGTAGTTTTGTGAGGTTGCCACTTTCATTAAATGTATTTTATATATGAAGAAAGTGAGGAATAAAGAGATTAAGACTCAAGTCTGCAGTAATGAATCAACATTACTAGTGTGTATAAACAACAAGACAATGTGATTCACCGAGTTTTTTATATTCCAAGTTATCCGGCTGTCACGTTTTCAGTCGCGTTAGCTGTAGGCTATTTAGACTTAAATTTTGGGTAGTAATGTAGATGAATTTTTCCTGCAGTAATAATGTTCTTCACAGGAAAATAAAACCCGTATGTAGGTTTATAGCCTTTCTGAGTTTAGTTCTTATTTGATAAGAAAGTGGAATCATTTCAATCATCCATCGCTTCACCTGCCATCAGATTATTGAGCAAAGGAATGAATGTGACCAGCATCTCCTCCCAAGGAGTTTATAGTTCAGTGGGGAGATCAGACAGGGTCACCTCTGCAGGATCAGTGTGAGTTGAGTTCCGTGAGGAGGGGCGACACTGAGGTGAGCCCTTAAGGGGGAGGGGCTGGTAGCTCAGGTGCAGGTGGGAGAGGGTTGAGTCTTCCTGGGAGCACTGTGGGTGTGCACTGGTGCTGGGGATGGCAGGTTCTCTGAGGCCAAAACAGTTTTTGGGAGGAAGGAACTGAGGCCTTTACTGTAAAGGGGCCTTGACGGTTAGTGTGAAGAACTTGCTTGGAGGAGGGCAGTGGTTGGACCTGCTTGCAGATGGTGAGGAGGAGCGAGACTGGCTGAGATAGGTCGGGCAGAGCCTTTCCCAGCTTCCTTGCTCTCAGGTGGACAGAGGACCATGCTGCTGAGTCAGCAAGTCTGGCAGGTGCTTGGGGCTGAAGAACGGGGAGCAAGAAAGCTCTCAGTCAGAAACCCAGAAGACAGGAAACACAGACGTCAGTTTGCATTTGGGGGACAGTTACTCCTTGCTGTGTGCCTCAGAACACTGGTGTGTGACTTAATGGTGCTGACTTTTTCTGTTTGAATGTCCTTTTGTTTGCAAGGAGAATTCCATTGTGTCTCAACTTTGAGCAGGTTGCTAGAGCCCATCACGTCCAGGCGGAAAGCTACCTGGTGTACAACATCATGGCCAGTGGGGAGATTGAGTGCAGCAACACCTTGGAGGATGCCCTGGACCAGGCCCTGCCCAGCCAGGCCTTCGTCTACCGCCCGGTGCGGCAGCGAGTCTACTCCCTCCTGCTGGCGGATGGCCAAGGTGAGTCCTCGTGACAGTGCAGGGCACGGCCGTTTTCTGACACTGGTCGCTGAAGACACAGATGCAATTAAACAGGGTCTGTTCCTCAGCGAAGGCAGTGGTGGGATACCCCGGCATCCGCATAAAGTGAGGTGAAGATCCCAGGCCTCTGAATCTACCCAGCCAGCAGTTGGCCCGCAGTCGTTAAAAAAGAGCCTTGTTTCTATGACTTGTTTGTTGTTATGCCTTACAGGACTGCTTTTTTCAATGTGAAAGCCCTTTCCTCTGCAGAGGAGCTGTGTTTATCATTAGGAGACGGTGTCTACTTACTGTTCATCAAAATGAGATTTTCATAAAAAATCTAGTACATTATATTTTAAAATTTAAACAGAATTTTGCTTTAGGGTATTTGTCCTAAGTTATGGGTCTCCCATCTTTCTGTCCATTGTGCGGTAGTAGTGAGTACAGGGAGAGGGCATCAGTGGCCAGGGCAGTAACCTGGGATACCTTCAGCACTGAGGAGTCCATCAGGCCCCAAACCTCTCTGAGGAATGGTTTCGGGGAGTGAGGGGAGGAGAAGAGCATGCACGTATTATCTGTCACCTCACTCACCTGAACGAGGCCGACTGCACCGTCATATCTGACATGAGGTGATGATAAGCTGATTTAAAAACAAACCTATGTAATAAGCTTTGGGGACAAATATTGTTTAATTTTTTTCTTATATGGCTCTTCTGAACATGAATGATTGCACATTGATGATTTGAAAAGATATTTTCATCATGGAAAGAATATTTATAGGATATTATAGAATAATATTTGCCTCAAACTGTTTTCAGAGTACAGTTGGCCCTTGACCAAAACAATGCAGGAGTCAGGGGTATCAACCCCACACTGAGTCAGAGATTCACCTACAACTGCAGTTGGCCTGCATCCTCATATTCCTTGAAAAATGGGGGTTTGAATGGCCTGGGTCCACTTACTGAAATCTGCGTATAAGTGGGCCTCCGCCGCTCAAACTCATTGTTCAGGGGTCAACTGTATTTTATTAAATGAAGTTAAAATACACGCCTGGCCAGCGTGGCTCAGTGGTTGAGCGTTGACCCATGAACCGGGAAGTCATGGTTCGATTCCCTCTTGGCAGGCTCAATTCCCAGTGTGGGGTGTGCAGGAAGCAGCCAGTCAGTGGTTCTTTCTCATCATTGATATTCCTCACCCTTCTCTCTGAAATCAATAAAAATATTAAAATAAAATACAGAGGTTTAGAGTCCAGGTGCCTTTTACTCCAGGGCACAGACTGAACACAAGGCCCAGGCTCTGCACGGTGCGCTGAGCTGAGTCACAGGCACCGAATCAATACCTTGACACTTGGGGTCCCTTGTTGTGGGGACGATGTGGATAATGACCTGCTGGACACTGCAGATCTGATGCTGTCGGTGTGGCTGGTTGATAGCACACCTACATGTATGTTCTAGTTAAATACATGGTATTTGGATGGCTGGACAGCGCTGTGCCAAATGTGGGAAGAACCCTGCAGTCACTCACCCTGAGCCCTCCCTGGCCTTCTGCCGGTGTTTCCGGATTCCAACTTTGTCCCTGAGTCTTAGTCTCCCAGCCGATCACAGGAGAAGCTGCTCCTCCACGACCGGCGGCTCCCGGTGTTGGCACAGAGCCCCGGCGAGCAGCGCCTCTGACGGGGTTGGCTGTCCTGTTGCTGGGCATCCTCCTCCGCCCAGTGGGCTGCTAGTCTGATGGGCACTCAGCCCTGTGGTACATAGTGTCCAGCAGGCATGGCACCTTTGCAAAGTGCCTGCAGGCCATTCACTCACTGAAATCCTAGATACTGACCTAAAAGGTAATAAAAAAAATACGCAGAAAAGAATATTCTGTTTTTTAAAGACTATGAGTACACACTATTGTAGATTAAACTGCATTATAAAAATATTACAGAACTATAAGGACATATATATCCATGTGTTTTTTATTTTATTGTTGACTGTATTACAGATGTCTCCCATTTTCTCCCTTTTGCCCCTCCCCACCCAGCTCAGGCCTTTCCCATGCTATTGTCTGTGTCCATGGTTATACAGATATGTTCTTTGGTTAATCTCTTCCTGTCCCCTCCCCTCTAACCCTCCCTTCGAGGTCTGTTATTCTGCTCCATGCATCCATACCTCGACCTATTTTGTTTGTCAGGTTTTTGTTTTTTTGTTTTCCTTTAGAATCCACTTACAAGTGAGATCATGTGATAGTTGTCTTTCTCTGACTGGCTTGTTTCGCTTAGCATAGTGGTCAGCAAACTCAAACAGAGCAGCAAACCGTGGCTCACGAGCCATAGTTTGCCGACCACTGGCTTAGCATAATACTCTCCAGGTCCCTCCATGCTGTCACAAAGGGAAAGAGATTCTTTTTTTATAGTTGCATAGTATTCCATGGTGTAAAGGTACCACAGTTTTTTTACCCATTCATCAACTGATGGGCACTTGGGCTGTTTCCAGATCTTGGCTACTATAAATAATGCTGCTATGAACATAGAGATGCATGCATTCTATCTGATTGGTGTTTCAGGTCTCTTAGGATATAATTCCAAAAGTGGTATCACTTGGTCAAACAGAAGATTTTATTGATTTTTTTATAGAGAGGAAGGGAGAAGGATAGAGAGTTAGAAACATCAATGAGAGAGAAACAGCCATCAGCTGCGTCTTGCATACTCCCTACTGGGCATGTGCCCACAACCAAGGTACAGAGCCTTGACCAGAATCAAACCTGGGACCCTTCAGTCTGCAGGCCGACGTTCTATCCACTGAGCCATACCAGTTAGTGCCAGAAGATTCACTTTTTAATTTTGAGGTGACTCCATATTGTTTTCCATAGTAGCTGCACCAGTCTGCCTTCCCACCAGCAGTGCACGAGGGTTCCCTTTTCTCACCAGCATTTGTTGTTTGTTGGTTTATTGATGGTAGCCTTCTAACAGGTGTGCGGTGAGATACTTCATAGGACAAGTATATTTTTAAAAAACGTAGAAGATTGTTAAAACTTGACAATCCCAATAATTGAGAGGCTGAAGTCCACATTGCTTCTTGCTCTCTTTTATACGCCCCAAATGTGCCCCCAGACCCAGATCGGGAGAAAGTTGGGGGGTAGGGGAGGGATGTGTGACCTGGCAGGTTTCTGAGGGGGGAGTGGGAGGATGCACAGTCACCCATGCTGCTCCCAGGGAGACATGTCTTGGCTGCACGTGGATTTGACAGCAGCATCATGTGTCGGGATGACAGGAGCAGGATTGGGCCTCCTTCCATCTCCATGCGATGTCCCAGCGGGAGGGAGAGGAAAACAGCAGAGTTTTTGGGAGAGGCCTGCCTTCACTCATGGACCTCAGAGCCCAGCCAATCGAGTTCCAGGGAGAGGCAGCCTTTTCTTTAGGACTTCCAGGCTGTTTCCTCTTCTCTCTTTCTTTTTTTATAGGCATCAGGATGATTTCATCTTAATTTAGACAAACCAAGTTACTTGCAAACATGTCTACTATAATTTCACAGTGATGACAGATCAAACCTTTGAAATTAAGTAGTGCCACAGAGAATGGCCAAACTCTGGGGTTTTCCAAGAAAATAGGTTTATTGTTGCTTGAAGATCTCAGATAACACTTTGCAGCTGGCTCGGGGTTTTGGAAGGCATGGAGCTGGGGCTGTCTGAAGGAGGGGTGACTCGGTTAAAAGTGGAAATGGTGCCATCTGGATGTTCGGGGGTAAGTGAGGTCAGTCCGCCCACTGCCAGACGATCCTGGCGAGTGCAGCCTCTGCCCTCACCTCTTGTGGCAGGAGGCCCTCGAGGTCTGTGTAGCCACCTGACCTGTTGCCGGTGACACAGAAGAACACACAGAGGGGCCTGATGCTCTTTCCCTGCCACCGCTTGAGTACAGGGGAGGGGAGTGTCTGATGCTGGGGATCACGGGAGGCCACAGGTTCCAGACAGGAGGAAGCACTACCTCCGTTGGAAGGGTCCCTGGCAGAGCTGGGTTTGGGGATGCTTGGCCCTCACGCACCTACTGATGTGCCATCTTTCCTCAGATAGCGCCAGCTGCCCGCCGGTCCAGGAGTGGTTTGTGTACTCTGGGAACCCGCTGACACACCCAGACCTCGTCAGGCCTCTGCAGATGAGCCTCCCAGGTACAGATGGCTCGGTCCAGCAGGTCGCTGATTGTTCCCCGGACGGTAGAGTGCAGATTCCCCTTGAGACACATTTTCCAGAACTGCACCCGCACTAGTGGCCAGTTCAGTGGGCCCGGAGGAGGGCCTCTGTTCCTCACAGCAGAGGGAGGCGGCTCGCGGACCTGCGTGCCAGCCTGCTGCTGGGCTCCGCTCAGGGTTTCAGACAGCCCATCACCGCCAGACCCAAGCCTGACCCATTGAAGGTTGGGTTCCTGTACTCTGCGCAAATCAGCTCTTCTTCCCACTACTGAGAGCATAGTTTAATTCATGGAAAGTTATTTTAACAGAATAAGCTTCCTTTTTTACGAGAGGCATCTGCAAACACAAAATGAGAGGGAAGGAAAAGCACGCTCACCCACAGCGAGCTGACGCGAATCCTCCCTACCTCTGTCTGCTGTGTCTTCCTCGGCGCTCTTGCATTGTTGTGATCCACGTTAATGAGCAAGGGGCTTTTCTTTTTTTTGACTTTAATGTAAATGCATGTATAACAGACAGAAATGAAGCCCTGAAAGTTACACATTAGGGATTTATTTCCCAAAGCATGGGGCCCGTGGGCGCCAGTGCCCGTTGTGGCACCGTAGCCAGCAGGACAGCCGGGCAGTGTCAGGCATGGCAGCTGGTCCTGTTGCTCCCTGGAGTTTGGAGGCTGCCCGGCAGGGTGGAGGGAGGGACAAGGTGAGCAGCGCCTGGGAACGGCCTCCAGAAAGCATTCTTAACCCTTTGGGTACCGCGCAGAGAGGAGAGAGCCGTGCCCTCAGAACACAGAAGCGCAGTGTTGTCCTGGAAATGCGAGTGCGCAGGCCTTCAGCCCAGGACTCTGCTGACATTTGCCTCTGGTCCCTCTAAGCTTTAGAGCCCCAGGTGTCAGGGGCGGAGGGAGGCTTGTGTCCTTTGCTCTCGCACTGTCTTCCTAATGAACCTCGCTGGTGCCGAGGCTGATGTCATGGACTCCGTGGACTTTTTGTGCAGGGGGAACGCCTAGCTTGAAACTGCTGTGGCTGAACCACGAGCCCGGAACCCAAGCCCGGCGCGTGGAGGTGCTCCTCGCCTGCTTCGACCTCTCCTCCTCGAGCGAAGAGCTGCAGGCCGTGGAGAGCCCCTTCCAAGCACTGTGCTGCCTCCTCACCTACCTGTTTGTGCAGGTAACCTGGGCGCCTGTGGCTGCTCAATTGCTCTCACTGTTGGCCTCCGTCTCACAGGAGAGGCAGCACTCGTGCAGCCAGGCGGTGGCTGCATCTCTGTCCAGTGCTGGTCCCCGAGCGCCAGCTCTGCGGACCTGCCTGCCGCCTAGAGGAGCGTGCAAGTAACGGGCTTGGGAGCCCTGCTGCCCTTGGGTTCTGCTTCAAAGCTTCAGGACGCGGAGGCCCTTCCATTGGGTGACTGCTGCAATAAATAAATAGACTGACCTAGGGCAATAAATACCCTGTGAGAAACTAGCCTGGGAAGAGCCCCCGTGAGGGCATGTGCATCCCAGGAAGGGCGCTGAACCACTAGCAGAGCCATGCTGTTGAGTCACTAAGAGTCTTCCTTTCCTGGGCACGGGCTGCAGGGGAGGGCCCAGCTCTGAATCAGCCCAGCTGTCCCTCAGCAGGCCTGCGCAGCTGGGAGAGTGACTTCAGCTTTCCTAAGTCACAGCCAGCCGTTCCTGTAAAAGGAGAGCATGTCCCTTCACGCTCTCAGCTGAGAAGGAGATAACATCTTCCTGCGGCCTGGGACAACCTGGGGTAGAAGGTGTGGGGAGTGCTTTGTGGGAGCACCTGTGAGAAGGCTGCGCTCGCATCCCCTTCACCGTCAGTCCTCAGCCCGCTGTGGGGTCCCTGTCAGACCCTTCAGCGAGCTGGACAGCTCCTTCCGCATTCATTTTACACTTGGTTTACATATGAAAACCTATAAAAGCCAGTAAAAGGATTTGCCCTTTTGGTAGTTTTCCACAGTGTCCATCCCCAGCCCCACCTCCCTGCCCCCACTGTCCTACTTTACATTCCTCCATTGCCCCAACCACAAGAGCAGAGGGTCTGTGACTTTAGCCACAGAACTGTCCCATAATCTCCCCCTCCAAGCCATCTCTCTGTCTTTGGCTCTGATCTTGGGTCTGTTGGGCATAACCATGCATTGTATTTGCCTGGAGTGGGAAGTCGTGTGATTCTGTTTTCAATCTGAATTCACTTCACAAGTAGCTGCTGAATTGCATTTCAAGGACCTCGCGCTTCCCGGCCTCAGTGCTGGTGTCCCTGGAATAGCGAGGTCCTGACTGTCCCTCACAGGGTATTTATTGCCCTAGGTCAGTCTGCAAAGAAGGTGCATTTGTAGAATTCGCACACATCCATATAGCCATGCTTAGATTAGATGCTTTGGGGTGTGATTTGGGATAAAAATGTTCAGTGTACAAACTACACAGAAACTAGCCTGGGAAGAGCCCCCGTGAGGGCATGTGCATCCCAGAAAGGGCGCTGAACCACTAGCAGAGCCATGCTGTTGAGTCACTAAGAGTCTGCAGTGTCGACTTGTCCGCTGTAGCTGGAGGCTGGATGTGTGCGGTGAGAAAGCAGGGCGGAAACAGTGTCCCAGGGCCCTTTTTAAACCACCTTCTTCAAAAGTGGCTCAGAGCAAGAGGTGGCATCACATGCCAGCAAACCCAGGTTAATGCAAGGGTGGGTTGTGGATTTAAAACGACTTTCTCTGCTGGGACCTGTGTCTGCAGAGGGGAGGGGGTCTTCTTTCTTGGTCACGAGTACCACTTCCCTGCAGACGGTGTTTTCCCCCTGAGATGAGCAAGTGGCTATTTACACAAAGGCAACAACTACTTTGGAGTAAAAATGGAATAGGGAAGTGACATGGGGACGGGTGGGCGTCAGAATGTTCAGAGCTTAGCAGCATCTGTCTCCCCATGCTGGGACTTCCCACAGGGCGCATGTCCTGTTTGGAAGAGCTCCCAGGTCCTTCTGAGGGGGTCACTAGCTGGTCCTGCCCCCTCCCCTCCCTTGAGGAGGCCCGTGGAGTCTGCGTCCATCATGACTCTTGGCTTCCCCCCTGCCTCCCTGCCTGGCTCTTCACTTTTCTGCCTGCTTGTTTCTCCCTCATATTCTTCCTAGACCTTTCATTCCATGAGGGATTGGCGGAACTCATATTTTGGGGGTCCCGGTTTCCTTTAAATTTGGATTCGAAGGCACAAGCTTCCCGTGGGGCTGCTGAGGGTGTGTTCGCATCCCAGCCCTAGCCGCCCAGTGAGGCCATATCCTCCATGTGACGCTGTGCTGTCTGCAGGCTCTGTGTCCAGCTTGGCCTGGGGAGAGGCCCTGCTCATTTCCACCTGCGTCTCCTCTGCTGCTTGGGATCTGAACGCCGTGTGCCTGTGGCCACCATGTCTGAAAGAGCTGACGCTGGTCTCCTTCTCTCGCAGGTGGACACTCTGTCCCTGGAGGACCTGCATGCTTTCATCGCTCAGGCCCTGTGCCTCCCAGGGAAGTCAGCTGGGCAACTCGCAGACTTACAGGTACTGGCCCAGGTGACTGTCTCGGTGCTGAGGACACCTGGCTGTGGTTGGGACCCAGCAACCTTAAAACAGCCAAACAGGCATCATGCCCCCTCCTGCTCTGTTTACAGGCGGGAACTGAGGTGGAGTGGGAAGCTGAACGTAACTTTTCATGAAATGAAGGGGACGTTGACAAAGGTGCTCTAATTTAAAGGAAAAAAACAGCTCTCAGTGGCAACGCAGAAAGGGCAGCCGCACAGGCAAGGAGGCGCGGGCCGCACTGACGCAGCCCGGGCCTCCCTGAGCGTATGGCGGGGTGCTGAGTGCTCGGACGCGGCTGTTCTGCCCAGCTGCAGCTGTCCGTGTGCTCAGGCGACAGCCCCAGGGCCGGAGCACGCTCCTTGTTCATGCAGCCCGTGTGGAGACACTCGGAGGGAGATGGGATTTAGGGTAGAATCTGCAGAGTTAGGAGGGAAAGTCATCTAAGCATCTGAACTAGAGAGCACACGTAGCTTCCAGGGTCCCCCGTTTTAAGCAGCAAGACCATCCTCCCTTCACCCCCCCACTGGCTTTAACTCCAGCCTCCTTCCAGACAGAAGTTCTCCTTTCAGAATGAAAGAATCAAGAGGACAAACGGACGCAGCTAAGCAAGTGGGCAGCCTCTGCCCTCACACGCTCCTGACAAGCTCATGGTAGACAACTCAGCCAGACCCGGAAGATGAGAGCAGCCCCAGGACACGAGGGCCAGACGCACACCCCTGACCTTGGGGCCTGCCGTCTTCAGCGACCGCTGTCCTCAGCGCCCACCCAGCATGGCTCAGATAATCTCCTGAGGGCTGTGTTAGACGGCTGTGCCCACTGCTACCTGCAGACCCTGCCCCAGGAGCTTCTGTGGGGAACCTGTGACATCGGACCAGAAAGGTGACTTCAGAGCCTCCGACTGGAACGCTGTGACCTGTGAAAGGCCCCACTCGGCTTCGATTCGACGTGTTCTGTCTGGTAGCAGCTGGAGCTGGCGCTGCTCAGCCAGCTTCCCCCAGCCCTGCTTCTCCACTGGTTCCAGTCGTCAGAGCTGTTTGCTTGCTTCTCTTCCTGAGTGGCTTCTTGAGGAGGAGAGCAGAGTTTATTTTCTAAAACCGAATGTAATGGGAAAAACAAAAG
This sequence comes from Lasiurus cinereus, assembly GCA_011751065.1. NCBI lineage: Eukaryota > Metazoa > Chordata > Mammalia > Chiroptera > Vespertilionidae > Lasiurus > Lasiurus cinereus. The sequence continues at coordinate 2,036,535 of JAAGEH010000152.1, forward strand.
GAGGCAAACGTGGCTGAGAAATACTTTTCTGGGAAAAACGTATTCTGGGAAGTGAAAATATATAACCACGCCGGTTTTGAACAGGATCTTCCGCCTGTAGACACCGGGAAGCTCAGGAGAGCACCCTGGACCTGTGCGTGGTTCTGGGTGGACACATGGCTGCTGCTGTGGGTGGCCGGTGTGGAGCCGGAGCACAGCCGAGGGGAGGCCCGGCGCCCGCTTTCTCCGACACGCAGTGTGCCCGCCGCTCCGGTTAGGTCCCACATCAACCCTGTAAGCTGATGTGTCCTCAAGAGAGAAAGCCGTCCTAGGAATGGGAATTAAAAGCGTTCCTGAGGTGTTGGTGCTGCCCCTCCCGTCCCAAGGTGGCAGAGCTGGGACCATGTCCCCTGCAGCCCCACAGCTGCCTGAAGTCAGGTCACGCATCCCTTTCCCCCTCGGGGTTCTGGGGCAACACGGGAACGTACAGCAGGAACGCTGGCCGGGGCTGTGGCTCTGCCGCAGGGAGGAGGGCACTGCTGCCTGTCTCGGAGCTGACGGGTGCCGTCCGGCTAGGTCGATGCTGAAAGCTTGCACGGCTTGGTGTTCACTGAAGATCTCGAAGAGCAGGCCCTGCCTATCACTAGGTCCATGGTTTCTCCAGAGCAAACTTTTCAGTGTAAAAACCAGTGATGTCTCCCCCTTTGTTGTGCTTGCCTGTGGAGAGCTCCCAAACCAGCGACCTGCGCAGAGGGGGCCCCGCCCGCCCCTGTTTTACCCGGCTTTCGGAGCCCATCCCTCTCCCAGTAGGAAGGGAGCTTGACCTTGAACAGACTTCAGAGGACATCAGCAGGCCATGGTGTCAGGACCATTGGGAAAGCAGTCCTGGACAGCAGATGCCTTGACTCAACTTAGATCACCCGGTAATCCCAGCTGATGGTGCATTTCCCAAGATGATCAAGTATTTTTTATGTCCGTCAGTGAAGTAGAACCTTACTTATGAAGGGGATAAAGCGTCACGTTTCCTGGCTTTTCTGGTTTTGTACTAAATTAGATAAGCAACGACATCCGAGTGGCGGCAACTGAACTTGAGCCTCTCGGGCCGGCTGAGCGGACGTGTAGCTTCAGCAGAGCCAGCGGAGTGTGCACACGGCTAGAACCACGGATGCCTGCTGGGTGGCGTGACCTGTGTGCCCCACGGGCCACAGTCCCACTCCTGCTGACGGGGAGCAAAGGTTGTCACCCAGCAGGTCCCCCTGTGGCGGGGTAGCCCGTCTCAGGCAGGCAGGATGTGGCCCTCAGGGAGACTTGATGGCAACAAAGAAGTACTTTGTGTTGGGAAGGTCGTCCTAATTGGTAAAAATGGTCAGCCATCGGCCCTGTAAGCCATTGTGTCCTCAGTGATAAGTGTTTACTTAAAGTGACCCTTTTAGTGACCTCACTCACGGTTAGAACAACCGAGTGTCCCTTTTCCATCACAGGGAGCCCATCGCAGAGTGCTCCCCCGAGCCTGCCCGAGGGCTCAGCTTTGCGGGGGAAGAGGCCGCTCACAGGGCATCTAGGCGTGTGGGCGTGTGGAGTGGGTGCATCAGCTCTCGCAGGCCCCTGCCTCCGTGCCTCGGTCCCAAGTGGCACGGTTGTGAGCACAGGCTTGGGTCTTTCCCTGGGTGGGCTGCATCTCACCCCTCTGGTCTGGTCTCCACAGCTCGATCACGTGGACCCCAGAGCTGTGCAGCTGGGCTCCCTCCTGGTCCGCGGCCTGACCATGCTGCTGCTGGTCAACGGCGCGTGTGGCTTCCCCTGGAGCACGAGCGACCTCATGCCTTGGAGCGTCTTTGACGGGAAACTGTTCCATGAGAAGTACCTGCAGGCTGAGAAGGGATATGCTGTGGAGGCCCTCGTGGAGCAGAACGTGAGTGCCTGGTTGTCCCACAGGCTGGGTGGCCTGGCTCGGGGAGGTCAGTGCTGTGTCCTCAGGCCCCTCATGTGGATGGCGGGCACCGAGACCCCCGCTCAGGCCCTGAGCCGCAGACACGCTGCCTGTTGCTCAGGAGCCAGAGCGTCCGGCTTCCATCACACACGTCTCTGGCCCAGGACCTCACACGTCTTGGCGGGGGGAAGAAGGGGGGGAGCAGCAGCGCAACCCAGTGCGCCCACAGCTCCTGCTGGGTCCTCCCTCGTGTACAGTGGCAAAAGAAAGCCGTGCAGGGAAACAATTAAAAGCGCCCTGAGGTGTTTCCTCCCGTCCCAAGGTGGCAGAGCTGGGCCCATGTGTTTAACTCTCGGGCATGTCCCTCCACCCCCTTTTGAGTGAGAACAGGTGTTTCCTGCAGAGGTGCCTCTGTGGACTCCAGGCAGGAGTCGTGTCCACTTATTAAATGGAAAGATGCCGAGGCCGGAGGGTGGGCTGGGGTGCAGGCTGTGGCCTGGCGTCATGAGTCCAAGCACGTGATTCCTAGGTCTCCAGTGAGGCTCGGCCAGGCTCACTGTGATGCCCGTGGCGCGTGCGGGGGGCGCAGACACCTGGCAGGGAGGCACCTCAGGGCTCCCGTGGTCATGGCTCACGCACAGCAGGGCGTCTCGGGGACTTAAAATCAGGATTTAGAAGCCACCAGGGCGTCAGGTGCAGATAACAGGAGCCGGACCACGAGGGAGCAGTTGCTCCCACAGAGCTGGCTGCCACAGCAGGGCGAGTCTGGACCATGGGTCTGTCTGCTCCCTCCAGCGCCTCGACCCTGTGCCAAGTGGCTGGGTGCACACAGCCTCTGGGTAGAACAGGCGGCAGGACCGGATGTTCGTGAAGTAGGCTGGGAGGCAAGGGTTCATTTCCTCCGTCGGCTGTTGCTCGCACACGAAGTCGTTCTGCAGCGACGGGCAGACTTTTGGGTCAGGTTCTGGTGGTGACCCAGTATCCCAATGGGACGTGAAGGTGTTTGGCGTATGTCTGACCTGCAGAAGAAAAGACATGGCTGCTAATTACCGTTGGGACTCGGGAGAGCGGCCAAGTCAGAGCCTGGGGGACGCCCCGCCGTGTCCCCAGCTGCGTGTCTGACGCCGGTCTGTTTGCAGAGGGCGCGGCTCACCCAGTTCCACCAGCTGAAGTCCGTGGTGTGCAAGGCCTGCCTGCGGGAGGACCGGCGCATCGCCAGCCGGCAGCTCTGGCAGCCACTCCACTCAGGTGGGTCGCTGCAGGGTCTCGGGAGGAAGGCTGGGCTGACGACAGGGCTTCAACTTTGGTTCCTTAGCAAAGAGCACGTGGGAGCGTTCCTTGGTGAATTCGTGATTCAGAGCTGCTTTGGGTGGGAGCCCTTCTGGGGTCTGGAGCACAGGCCCTACTGATGGCGTGTGCTTGACATGGGTGCATGTTTCCTCACACGAAATATGCACTCGACAAAAGCAGATGCAGAGAAGACTGTTAAACAGGGAACACAGTAACTGCAATCACGTAGCTGTCGGCTGTGGACAGTTGTGTGTCGTGCGGTGCCTGAGCTCCCATCTCTGCTCTTCCCTGCAGCTCTGCGTCCGGTGTCCTGGCAGCACTGCCAGCCAGCAAGTGTGGGCGCCTGTCGCCAGCAGAACACCTGGCTCCCGCCCACTTAGCCACCCCCCAGCCCCCCCCACGCCAGCTCTGAGGTAGCTTTCAGTTCTCGGTACACATAGGAGTGTTACCTGATCATTAGCTTAGAATGGAGGACGACAGTTTTTACAGAATTGTAGATCAGCAACTAATCGGAACTGGGTAAACGTCACTAACTTACGTCGCGTCCACCCTCCACCGGCAGCGATGGAGAGCTCCAGCTCGTGCGCCCTCACTGACCGACGGGGGGAGGCAGCGCGTCCTTTGGATGCTCAGTGTCTGCCAGTGGCCTGGGCCTCCTGTTCATCAGCGAGTTTCGGGACCTCCATGGCCTCATTTGGCCAGCATCCGTGCCTGTGGCTAGAGCAGCTCCTCTTTCTTCCTTGGTGGATGAGAGACCACCCAGCTTCCTCCCCCGTGGGCTGTCCTCGTTCTGCTTGGCATAGCCTTGCACACATCCTTCCGGGAGCCTTTGTGTTCCGAGACCAGGATAGTCCCCAGGGCACGTCCAGCTCCTACCAGGTGCCACGTGGGATCTGACGCAGGGCAGAGCCTGGGGAGTAAAGGGACTGAGGGCAGGGAGGATGGTGGGGACAGGGAGCAGGCTCTGACCTCCCTCTCCTCTCCCGGTGAGACTTCTCCTACCAGCACAGGCAGATTGCCCCGAGCGGGACTGCAGGGCTCTGCCCACGGAGGTGGCCACTAGGCAAGTCTCTGCATATACAGAGCCTGGTCATGCTAGCAGGCACCTTCCTTCTGTGGGTCCTCATGAAACACCACATATTTTTAACTTGCATGTACATTGGACCTAGTCAGAACACTTGTGTTAAAGTCTGATGGGGACAGATGGTCGAGGAGCTGAGGGGCAGTGTACGGTGAGGACGTGTGTGAAGGACACGTGTGCAGGACGCCTAGAGCAGTGGGCCTGGCGACCGAGGCCCTGCACTGGTCCTCACAGACGGGTCCTCACTGGCGTGGACTCCCTCTGCTCCCGTCACCAGGGGTCCCATGTCCCACCACTGGCCCCGTCCCCCAGCACTGGCACAGGCCCCGTCCCCCCAGCACTGGCACAGGCCCCGTCCCCCAGCACTGGCACAGGCCCCGCCCCCCAGCACTGGCACAGGCCCCGTCCCCCCAGCACTGGCACAGGCCCCGCCCCCCAGCACTGGCACAGGCCCCGTCCCCCCAGCACTGGCACAGGCCCCGTCTGCGTTTTCACGGCTCTCCCTTCGGCTGTAAAGACACAGACGTTGGACGCTGCTGTGCCTGCTCACATGCTGGTGGTGTCCCCACAGGGAGACGGGGAAGACCGGGGTCTGGTGCCCACAGGACGAGCTTCGGAAACAGCCGTTCGGACCAAGGACAGCACTGGCGAGAGCAGGGCCCAGGTAAGAGGGCGCTGCCCACACGGCTCGGTTGGCGCCGTCCAGTGTCAGTGCCTGGTCTTTCCTGAGGTGTTTCCACTTCGTGTCCTGGCTCCTTTCAGAGTTAGAAGCTGGACTGTCTCAATAGAGGTATTTTTTTTATGTATTTAAATAGTTCTTTTACCGACTTCAGAGAAGAAGGGAGAGAGAGGAGAGAGACAGAGAAACATCAGTGATGGGGATCAAGCCTGCAACCGAGCATGTGGCCTTGATTAGGAATTGAACCTGAGACCTTTCAGTCTGCAGGCCAATGCTCTATCCACTGAGCCAAACAGCGAGGGCTCAGGTTTTTTTCTATTAAAAGCCAACAATGTCAGTTGTACTGAAATAGCCAGAATAAAGCTATGTTTTAAAAAATCAATAAAGCAAACAACCAGACCCTGACCACGGTGCTGGCCTGGTCACCCTAGCCATCACTGCCCGCCCAGAGAGGCCATGCATGAGTACCTAGCCCGCCACAGCGCCATCACCCGGGGAAAGCATCTGCCCTTGCGACACGCCTTCAGCCTCGCTCTTAGCCCCCACTGTGTTCAGTGCCAACCCCCTGCGGGTGCCGTGTGCGCATCATAGCAACTGGGTGCCTGCTGCTGGGCCCGAGGAGTCCACCTCCAGCGAAGCTGGGCCAGCACTGTCCCGTGTCCTTACCTGGCAGAGTGTGAGGCTGGACACTGGACTGGGCAGACCGTGGCTGCAGACAGCAACGGGGTGCAAGTACACACCCCAGGTGACACGTACGCAGGAGGTTGCGTTGCTCACTGCGTGTAGCAGTGCCCATATGGTTTTTAACTTCAGGTGTTTCTGTGTGAGGCATGTTTTGTGTGCATACACAGTCTCGTATTGTGAGTGGAACATGTTTTTTCAGGTCAGGTAATCCAGTTTTTCTGTTTTAATCACCACGTTTGAATTACACCTTTACTCGGTCAGCACTGTTTTGCTGGGTTTTGTCTCCCTTTGGCCACATGGTTGGGAAGTCCCAGGGCTCCTCCTGCTAGAAGCTCTGAGGGCGGAGAGTGCAGGGCGGGCAGGGAGGTGTGGGCTTGAAAGCTCCAGGACCCTCTATTAACCTCCTTGCTGGTGTGAGGGCTGGGGTGTGAAATTCCACAGCCAGCAGCTACCAATTGGCTCCTGATTTCTTCAGGTGGTCATTCTCTGGGCGCTTCTGAGGGAGCGGCTGCTGTAAAACTGCCTCTGATCCCCCGTAACAAGGGGAGAGGTGTGAGCAACAAAGACCCCCTCCCCCGCCCTCCTGGGGCGTCATGACCTCAGGAGCCTGGCCGATTGTGTGGGAAAAGCATGATCTGCTGAGTGTGGGACCGGTCACCTGTGGCTGCCCTGTGAGGGGGGGAGGGGTGGGGGAGTGGAGCCACACCACCCTGGCACCTTGACCCGCTGTAGAAAGAGTTCTGTGCCATCTTCCCTGGACTTGGCAGGATGTTCCCGTGGCGTCTTCCTGGGAAGCTCCAAAGTCAGGCCTGTGCAGGACGCCTAGAGCAGTAGCCCTGCAAGGGAGGTGCCTGGAGTTGGGAGTGGCACTGACATTGCTTTCCACCGTGAGGCTGCCTCCAGCACCAGCATGGAGTCAGTGAGCGAAAGTGCATGGCCACGTGGCTGACCCGGGGGGTGAACGCACCGAGCCCGCAGGTGCCCACGCGTGGTCTGGCACCTGCTTAGAGATGGTGGTTCCTCCCGAGTGGATTTTAGACAGAGTCCGTTCTCACTTACCATTTCCTGTCTGTGCAGGAAGCAGACAGCAGGAGCCGGACCCATGGAGGAGGGGCTCCTCGTCTGGGTAAGTCGCCCTTCCGTCCTCTGAGGGAGCCAGTTCACCAGACGTTGACACGAGACACCTCTCTGTAACAGACCTCACACCAAGGGCCGAACGTGAAAGGAATCCAGATGTCAGGTTCTGCGGACAGGCCCCTAAGCTAACTTGGTTTCCAGAAAAGTCCTTTTTTCTCTAGAAAAAGGGTGGAGAGAACAGATGGCGAGTTTGGACTTGAAACCCCAGTGGCACTTCCTTCCGTCGTCGGAGCTGGTGGTTCTGCCTGGAGGAGAAGGACTTGGGGTCCAGACCTGGCTTTCAGAGGGAGGGCGGGCATCCTTCCACTCCCCCTCAGGCCCTGGGGAACCTGTGGGCTGGTGCAGAGAGTGTCTCCTCCCGTCTCAGCACCCTGGGCCCGTGTCCTCTTTCAGATTCTGAGCACAGTTCTCACAGGTCACGTTCCCGGCTGTCTGCTCGGGTCCTTGCTTCCTCCTTCCTGTGGGAGGGTTCCCTCAGGGGAGGGTTCAGCCGTGTCTGCTGTGCGCCCTGCCCTCCCTTCACTTGACTCTGCTGGCTCCAGCTCGCAATGCATGCTGCGGGTCTCGGCCCAGGCTGCAGGCCTCCAGCAGGGGCTCCCTCTTAGTGTCAGGAGCCTGATTGGGGTCCACTGATGCAGGGTGTCTGCTGCTCTTTATCTGTGAGCCCCAGAGAGCTCTTAGCTTAAGACACTAAAGGGAATCAAGTCCCAAGCAGTCCTCTGCGCGACAGCATTTCCAGGAAACCCCCGAGTGGGCTGAGCCCGAGACCTCTGGCTGTGGGTAACGACCAGAAGCGAAAGCCAGGCCTCGGGCAGCCGCTGCCTAAACCATGGGGGGCTGGGAGGTTGACCCCCGCCCCACTCCCTGCCTGACCCCAGCTCCCAGAAGGGCTCCCGCACTCCCCGGTCCACCCTCCTCCAAGCAGGGGCCCTGCCGCCAGCTCAGGGCGTGGAGCCCCGGCCCTGTCTTGTCCTGAACCCCATCTGGGTTTCCGGAAGTGGGCAGTCTCCAGGGACCTCGGTGCGTTTGTGTTTCTGACGTGAGAAGCACTGTGCTCCGCTGTGCGGACGATAGTAGATCTGGCTGCTCTGCAGGACCTGATTTCCCAGGTTGGAAACACCCCCTTTCATTCCTCTGAGGGGTGTTTTCTCTCTAAAGCCTAGGTTTTGTCCTTTCATTTCTGCTAAGTTGAGACTGCTGCTGCCTCTCCACGTTTTGTCCTTTTGCTGCTCATTTGTACAACTCTGAACACGTGCTCATCCCCCAGACGTCGGTCGGCCCCCAGGATGACCTTCCTTCCCTACAGCTCAGGTCTCGCTGGTCAGGCAGCTGTCTGTGTGCCGTCAGCAAGCGTAGCTGCCATAGAGGACCAGGGGGGCGGGGATCTCGGCCACTCTTTTCCCAGTGTTGGGTAGTTCACCCATGAAACCGACTGGTCCTGTGCTTTTGTTCTGGGAGGTGAGGGCTGAAGATAAGTAAGTAAAGCAGCCTTCGTGCAGAGGCCCCAGCTGGCATCAGGTGCAGCATTGAAAGGGGCGAGACTTCTTCTGAGGAGGAAGACAAGGTGCCAGCCCCAGCATCCCATTCGCCCTGGCTCTGAAGGGCTGACCAGAGCAGCAGGCAATAAAAATAGTAAGGCATTTCCAGGGCAAGACTGACCCACAGGTAGAGAGTCCTAGGGACGCCCCCAAACTGTGAGAACTACTTACTGAAGTCTGTGAAGTTTCAGGATACAAAACCAACATACAAATACCAGTTGCTTTTCTATACACTGACAGAAGTCTGTCTTAAAAAAGAAACTAAGAAAAGCAATCCTGTTCACAGTAGCATCAAAAGGAGTAAGATACTTAGAAGTCACTGTTGCTAAGGAGTGAGGGACCGGTGCACTGAAAACTAAACATTGAGTAAAGAAATGGAAGACGACCCGGTCGATGGGAAGCTGTGTCAGGCTCATGGCAGGAAGAATTAGCAGCATTAGTGCCCACCGCGTGAGCCAGATTCCTGTCAGCAGATCCCACAGCGTTTTTCATAGAAATAGAACCAAAAAGGTGGTGGTGCTGGAATGAGAACTCGGGTTCAAAGGCCAGTCTCAGCAGTGGGAAAGAACCCACTCAGAGACGGGCAGTGATTGAACCAGAGGAGTCAAGTAACAAGTGAAGGACCGGACAGAGGGGCGCGTGATGCCATCACGCAGACACGCGCCGTCACAGGAAACGATGGCAGAGAATCCCCAGGGCAGGGCTGACACTGAGCACTGGGCCATGTGCCGCAGCCCTGAGAGCGCCTGGTGAGTGAGGCCAGGCTCGTGAACACGGCTGGACATGTGACCTTCGGTTCAGCAAGTTGGCCTGTGCTGCCGGCCACAGCACGGCATTTAGTAAGGGTGAAACCGCAGCTCCTGCCAGTCCGGCAGCAAGTGCTCCCGGAGACCTTCTCCAGCCTCAGGTTCAGATCCACAGGTCAGCTGCTGTGTGCACCCACACACACACATACAGCCAGACACCCCTACATGTGCACCCTACACACATACACCCCTAGGTTGGACCACGTCAGTCAGAGCTTCAGCTGACAGTCCCCTCGCTTCCTCAGGGTCCCCCCTCACCCCACAATTGGGGACTCGCCCCTGGGGGCCGCGGGGAGGCGTGGCCTCGCTGCCCCAGGCTGGCTAAGGGCAGGCGCTCACACCGTCCATCCCTGTGTTGCAGGTGGTCCAACTGACCCTCCAGGCCCTCTCAGTGGAGACAGCCCCTGCAGACTTGGACACGGGACAGGAAGTGGACACATCCTGCTCATGGACCATCAGGCACCGAGGCTCTCACATCGCCACGCTCGGCACTGGGACAAAGCTGTTCGGTCCTTCCCCCGACAGCAGTCAGCTCCGGGTCAGAGGGGCCTCGGGAGGACGGCCTGCTGGCACGTGGCATCCCCTCGGCCTCACCCCCACGGCCTGCCTCTGACGAGAGGCGTTGCACGTGTGAGATGCCACGGGATGGTTGCGGGCAGTCGTTGCAGCTGCTGGTCTGACAAGGTGGAGAGAAACCTGCAGCCTCAGGCCACGGACATGAATGTCTCCTGCCAGCGGCCTCGGGCTCGTCACAGCAATGAGGTTAGAGCTCACTGAGGTTAGAGCGTGGCTCCAAGGTAGCTCGAGGCGGCCCAGGCCCTGGCTGAGGGCCCTCGGCTAGGTTTACTGGTTCACACACAGCTCTCTGCTGGATTCCTTGTTCAGATTTGCCAGAAATGCCGTTAGTCGCCCTAGCTGGTTGGGCTCAGTGGATAGAACATCAGCTGCCGACTGAAGAATCCTGGGTTGATTCTGGGCAAGAGCACATGCCCAGGTTGCAGGCTCAATCCCCAGTGTGGGACATGCAGGAGGCAGCTGATCCAAGATTCTCTCTCATCATGGATGTTTCTCTCTCTTCCTTCTCTCTGAAATGAACAAAAACGTATTTTTAAATAAAAAGAAATGCCCTTAGTCACGAGGCTCGCCTTTCCCCTGGTGAGGGAGCGGCCTGGTGTGTGGCCACCGCTGGCCCAGGCCTTGCTCATGGCAAGCAGGCTCACAAGCCACGCGTCCGCTGCTTTGTCCGGCGCAAGCAGCCGCTGGGTCTGGTGTCCCTCTGTGCTGGGGAAGGTCTGTGCGTGGCCAGATGTAAACAGTCACTGTTACCAGTGAGAAATGGCGGCTCCATTGCTCCTGCTTCTCGTTTGGGCCATTAACGCACCCAAAGAGAACGGGGAGGGCAGTGAGGTCCAGCAGGGTCACCTGTGGGCCGGGACCCCTCCCCCGCTTTGTGCCTCTGGCGGCGTCTCCAGTTGACAGGGTTGCTTCCGTGGAGGGTTTCCCAGATGTGTACACACTAGAGAGGAAAATGGGGGCGATTTCTGTCGATTTGCTGCTGCTGTTAAAAATGTCAAACAGGCATCAGACCCTCACGCCTGGAGCTTCCTCAGCACGGCGTTCCCTGGAGACGTGGGGTGAGTGAGGCGAAGGCAGATGGTAGCACAGGTGTGTTGCTGCCTCAGCCCCCAGGGCTCGCAGCAGGCTGGCCACGCCAGGGTCAAGTCCAGGGTCGCACGGGACTGGCTGCAGCCCCACCGCCGCCGAAGGGACATGTGTGGCCTGAGGGGAGCCAGCACGGGGGGGTGGGCACAGGGAGGCTGGGAGACCCTGCCTGTCGCACGGCCACAGCCCCTCTCGGGATCCTGTCTCCCCTTGGGGAAGGGAGAACCCCTGGGGGCGCCCCTCCCTCGAACCCGCAGAGCCTCTGCGGTGCTGGTCGGGGGGACTGCTGCCTTGTCTGTGCTGCCGGGGTCTCTGCAGCCAGAATGGCTGGGGGAGGAGGGTCCTTGAATGAAGAGCAGGCACCGTGGTGGCCAGTGCTCGTGCCTAAGGAGGTGCTGTGTCAGGCTGCTGCCTCCTGGCCTCCCTGGGCCCAGGCCCGAGAGCTACATGCTCGTGGTTCTCACCCTGGCTCTTTGGGTTTAAAGTTTCGAGCTCTTTGAGCACCTGCCACAGCTCAGGAAGGAAGGCAAGTCGTTTCCCAACGGTCACAGGGGAACAGAGACGGTGCAGGCAGCCTGTGCCGTGTGAGAGAGTGTGTGTGTGCCCTGTGTGTACATCTCCCTGCCACATGTGTGCCGTGTGTGTGTGTGTGGCCGTGTGGGGTGAAATGTCAGCTGTGACACACAGCTTGTTGGTGGGAAGAGCAGGGCCTTCATGTCCCATGTGCTGGGTCGGGCCCTCCCCGCCGTGTCCTGGGCTGAGCTGACCACCAAGCAGGGACCTCGGTGGAAGGACGACCCCGCCCGCCCTTGGGAAGCAGCAGCTCTGGGGAGCGCCAGCCTGTGCCCCTGGAAAGCCGGTGCCCGTTGGGCCTTGCTGCATGTGGTTTTGTTTGGTGCCAGTTGAACACGGGCCTGAGCGCTACCGGCCGGCTGCGTCCACTGCCGTGCGGAAGGCTGACCTAGCTTTTCCTGGCTCCGGCTCTGGCTCCTGAACTTGGCCCTTTGAAGCGCTGAGCAGAGCTGGACAGGGGCGGCCTGCAGGCTGGCCACACTCTGGTCCGACGTGATGGAGGCCAGCAGCACTCGGCAAACACTCCCTTCCTCCCACCGGCCAAGGGCGTGGGGCGGTTTCGGTGCTTAGAAACGTCGTCCGTCCACATCCCTCACCGCCTGGGGACAGGGCACGTGCCCCCGGCTGGGAGCATCGCCGCAGAGCAGCCCACCCGGGCCCACGCCGCTGTGTCAGCCTCTCAGGTCACAAACCCCGTTCTTGGCGGTGACTTTGCATTCATGTCCTTTTCATCCGTGAGACCCCACTGGTCTCCCCGGCCTCTTCCTCCTCCCGAGGCTTGATTTTCCCAGACACCCTCGGCCCTCACCCCTCGCTCGTCCACGTTCGTTGAGCAGCTGCCGTGTGCCCGGTGTGTCAGCAGCGCCCAGGCCTGCACCGGAGTCAGGGCCGCGTACCACTGGTCGGGCGCGGTGACGTGCAGGGACGGTTGGGCGGGGAGCGAGTCCCAGGCGTGGGGGGCGCCGTTCTCACGGGAGACTTGGGGTCTTGCTGTGAGTGCTGCCCACTCTGCTCACAGGCCCGCGGGCAGGTGGGCCGTGTGACTTCCGTTGCTGGAACCTGGAGGCAGAGTCTGAGGCCCCAGCGGCAGGGACAGCCTGGGAGGACGGGCCCAGGGAGCGGGAGAGGTGCGGCGAACCCTGTTGGCCCAGCCAGAAGGACAGGGGCTGCGGGCAGGTGGGCTGGGCGCCCAGCTCACCCGGAGCGGCCCCCAGGGCCCCCTGCAGGGCACTGCCCGTTGGCCAGGTGATCCTGGGGAAAGTGACCTGGAGGCCTGGCCTCGGAGAGGCCGCCTCTGGGCCCTGGGGGGTGGACTCAGCCCTGCCCTGGCGGCTGTGCTGGCCATGGGCAGCTGCCGTGATGCTGGGGTGACCGAGTCCCGCTGAGTCCCTAAGCCCTGGGCGGCCGGGGGGGTGGGGATGTTCCGGCCCATTTCAGGGCCTCCTGGGACTCAGAGAATATTTACAAATGAGGCTGCAGCCTCAGCGATGACCCCGAGCCTCCGCGCCTCTGCCCACCCCCACCCGGACGCCTGCGGAGATGGGACGCTGGTCCTCCTGGGGGGTTAGTTTCTCCCGGGGGAGGTGGGGGTCCGGGGAAACGCCCTCCGAGCCCGGCCTGGCTTTGTGGCGGCGCGTCCAGCCGAGCCCTGCGCCCTGGCCCTCGCGGGCGCTGAGCAGCCGCTCCCCTCCAGCCGGGGCAGCGCTGGGAGGCCCGGGGACCGTCAGGTCCCCCGCGAGCTGCCCACCCTCCATCTGTGCCCGTGTCAGGGCTCACGGAGCATATGCTGCCTGTTGCTCACTGACCATCTGCTGCCGAGCTGATGAAGTGTCCCTGTTACCGTGGCGACAGAGCCCTTGATTGGCGGTGGCACCACAAACATTCCCTCCTCGGGTTTCACTTTTATCTGTGCTCTGGAATGGGCTGGGGGAGGGGGACCATGGGATTGGGAGGGGCCGGGGGAGGGGGGCCTTGGGGCTGGAGAGGGGGGCCGTGGGTTTGGGGAAGAGGTGGGGATGAGTTTTCCTCCACCTCCCCCGCTCCCCTCCCTGCAGCCCCTGAGCAGGTACAGTCGGGGATTTGGGGGTCAAATCAGAGCACAGGGTGGGGCTTGCTTCTGCCTGGCCTTGGGACTCCAGGGGAACCTTCCAGAATCCCAGGCTGGTGTCTGAGAGCTGAAACTCTGCCCTAGGAAGGCCTCACCGGGCCTGAATGTGCCTTGCAGTCTGGAGATCTCTGCTCCTTCCTTATCCACCTCACCCCCCGCCCCACAGTTTGGGGAGCTGCTGGGTATGGTGGCCAGGCCGGGGCCCTGATCTGGTCAACCTTCCTCCCAGGCCCCCAGGAGCCCCCGAGTCCAGCTCTGAAAACCTGAAGGGAGTCGGGCACCCCAGTGCCCTGGTCCCCAGAGGAGGCAGAAGGCCTCCTGGGTTATGAGCGTGAAGTGCTGCTATTTCAGTAAAATTAACGTCTGGCCTCCAAACAGCCTCCACATTAACCAACAAACATGTGCTGGGCAAGTGAAGAGCAAGTGAAATGTGGAATTTTACCAAAAGCAAAACTCCTGCTTTTAGACTTAGTATCTCAACTTCTTATCTCATGTATCTCCTAATTCAGTGGTTCTCAACCTTTCTAATGCCGCGACCCTTTAAGACAGTTCCTCATGTGGTGGTGACCCCCAACCATAACATTATTTTTGTTGCTACTTCATCACTGTAATTTTGCAACTGTGATGAATTGTATCTGTGTTTCCCAATGGTCTTAGGCGACCCCTGTGGAAGTGTTGTTCAACCCCAAAAGGGGTTGCGACCCACAGGTTGAGAACCGCTGTCCTAATTCCCACTGGCTGCCTGGGAGACCTCTCCTCGTTGCTCAGTAGCAGGGGAGGTGATTTCACTTCCTCCCAGAATCCCAGCTGCTCCCACAGAAAGCGCCAGGTTGCTCAGAGAGCCAGCGGAGACCAGAGGAAAGAAAGCCTGCAACGAATCCGATGCCTAAAGAGCACGTGCAAATCGAAAGCAAAACCCAGTGGTGTGTGCACAGCATTCTGCTCCATGACTAATTCTCTCCAGCAAAGGTGATGTGGCTGTGGATAGAAATCACCACTTCCTAGAGCCAGGAGGAAAGTCATCGGCTCGTCCCTGAAGACTGAGGAGCCCTGGGCGACGGGGGACCCCACGCTCTGCTTTTGAGATGCTCTGGTGATGGAGGTCTTGCTGCTCCAGCGTCTCTGCCCCTGGCGGCTGGCCTCACGGGAGCGTGCAGCTGTCCCTGCTCGGCACAGGCCGCGTCTCAGCGCCTGCACCTTCACCTCCCCGGGGCCCTGGCCACGTGATGAGTCTGGAGAAAGAAAAGCGTCCACCGGGGAAGGATTAGCTGGAGGGACCCTGGTGGACGGTTTTGTGTGTCGGGGAAGACAAGCCTCAAGCAGCACCTGCAGGATCGAGAGAAACGGAAGCAGAACACGGAGCTCAGCAGCCGGGCTCTGTAGGAACCAGACCCCGGGCTGTGTGATGGGAGCGGGTTGGCCAAAAGGCATCACAGGCAGGACCTGGCGGGATGCATCTTCAGGGAGAGCTGGGCGGGAGGAGGTGGGCCGGGCACCACTTCTCGGACACGGCTGGGCACACAGCAGCCCCGTCGGCCTGGCAGGGCCGCGTTCACGCCCACAGTTGTACTTGGTGGGAGTCCACGTATGGTACCTGCGGGTGACAGCAGGCACACGTGAGTCCCCTGGGCCGGGTGACCTCAACGTGGTAAGAATGTGTGACGAGTAAATGGAGTGGATTGAGCACTGTTTTGGGAAATGGTTGACACTGACATGGCTGTTTCGTGCTGTCTGGGTGCCAGAGCCTGTGTGCGTGTCTGAATGCTAACTTTACCTCTCCCAGCGCGGCGATGACCCCCCTCTCCCCCGCCCCCAGGAGCCCTGGCTCGCCCACTCGCACACGTTTATCCAGCGGGAGCGACCTGTCAGACCTTCCCTAGGCAGGCACTGCTCGGTCAACCACCCCATCCTCCATCCCTCAGCTCAGGCAGAGCATCAGCCCTCAAGGCCACCGCGACACCCCCTTACTGCAGGATTCCCTGCGATTTGGAGCGAGGCGGTGGCAGAGGGGATGGATACGGGGTGCCCATCACCCACCAGCTCTGTTTGTCCCAAGAGGAGGACGGAGGGCACAAGGCCAGACATCCATCCTCTGTTTCAACTGCCTCCCCCACCCCCCAACCCCGCTCTGATGCCCTTCCTCAGTGTCCTCACTGCCTGCCTGGGGTCACGGGACCAGGGCGGCTCCTCCACCTTCTTTGTGAACGAGGAGCAGAGATGTACCTGAACCTCCTTGCTCCCTGCCCTCCCTACCTGTGGCATCTCCCAAGTAGGCACCCTCCGAGGCAGCATGGGGGCGTCTTCCTGTCTCGCCCCGAAGGCAGGTTGTCACGTAGGTAAGGGGAGTGAGCGAGCCGTTCTGCAGGTTCCTGTTTTGGGACGAGGGCCCGCCAGGCTGTCCTCCAGCAGCCGGCCCTCGGCGCTCCCAGGTAGCAAGCTCTGGTTCTGGTTCTGGTTCTGGTTCTGGGAGCCTGAGAGCGGCATCACATCACTTTCGCACATGGGTTCCTGCTGAGGAGACCATGCCCACCTTCCGCCCCTGCTCCCGGCCCACGGCCTTCTGACGCCTGGAGCGGGAAGCGGGGCGACCTGGGTCTGTGTCAAGCCACTGGGAGGGGAGGTCGGTTTCCTGTTCCTGCGGCACCAGAGCCACCCACCCCTGGACTCCCCGCCTGGAGCTCGCCCTCCTGCTTTGAAGCGGCCCCATGACGCTGGGTGGAGCTGGGCCACCCTGGGTGCCTGCTCCAGGATGAAGAAGGGGATCGCAGGTCTGTGCCCACCGAGGAAGGAGGTCCGCTGCCTGGGGCCGCCGAGAAAGGTCAGCTGTGGCCACCAGAATGGGGACCGCACTGTCTCCAGCGACACAAAGACAGGGGGTTCCAGGCACCACTCGGAGCTGTTGCTGTGGGAATCTCAGCAAAGCCGCTGCCAGCAACTAGAAGGCAGTGGGACAGGATCCCCAACCCAGAGGGCCTGCGTCCCCAGCACCCAGGTCACTGTGGCCTTCCCCCTCGTCACCTGCACTGAGCCCGGCTGTGTGGCTGCGAAAACGAGCCCATCTTAGGGCCTCTGGGTTGTGCCCTCTCTTTCCTCCTCTCCCTCCTTCCCTCCCTCCCCCTCTCTCTCTAGCTCTATCTCCCCGCCCCCCTCTAAAAATCAATGGGGGAAATATCGTTGGGTGAGGACTAACAGAAGAAGTCTCTCTCGCTTGAGGCCAGGAGCTCAGGAATCCTTTGAGCTCACTGACCCCAGGAGAAGGGGGGGGGGGCTGTCTCCTCAGGGTCACAGTGCGGCTGCAACAGCCCCAGCTGTGCCCCCGCAAAGCCCCCAGGGCCAGGGGAGGGCGTGGGTGTGAAAGTGCCCAGCTGGTGGGAGCCTCTGCAGGGAGCCGAGAGGAGGCCTCACTGGATTTCCCTCTGGGCCTCAGGCTGGGCCTCTGAGTGGGGACTGTCTGGGCCACGCGGAGGCCGTGTCCATGCAGGAGGCAGCAGGGGGAGAAAGCGAGAGGCTGGGCCTGAGAGCAGCCCGGGGTGTGTGACCTTTGGGAGTGACGGGGTATCTGGATGCAAACGGAGGAAGAACACTTGTCCCACATGAGGCCAAGGAAAAAGAGACCGCCAGCCAGAAGCTCTGGGACAGGCGCCTCCTGCTATCCCCCTGCCAGGAATCAGAGGAGGGTGGTGACAGCCACGGGCATGATGTCCAGAGGCTGCGGTGGCGGGGGGGGGGGGGTAGGGGTAGGGGGAAGCTGCCACTATCCCCGGCTCGCCGTCCACGGCTGGCATGTTTATTATGCTAAGCTTCTTAGCCAAATAGCTATTAAACATATAAAACTGTTAAACACATACAAATCCTCGCACCAAATGGTGAGCAGCGATGAGAAGCTGACAGGTCGCTGCACAATTTAATCTCTGAAATGTGCATGAGCTCGCCAGACAGGAGGGCGGCCCCCAACCGTGTGGGCCACAGACAGACAGGAGGGGCTGGGGCGGAGGCCTGGGTCTGGCCAGTGTGGGACCCGGGGCCGACTTCCGCCCAAAGAAATGCTCATGATTTTCTCTAAGGAAACCGTGCGTGGCACAACACGCTTTACACCTGGCACAGGGTCGGCTCTTCGTGAGCGTGTGTGCAGAGCTGGGTGAGCTGCCTCACGGAAATCCGCAGTTCACGCTGGCACCCGAGAGCCACCAGGGCCGCTCCTGCGACGAGGCACCCACGCACTGGCCACAGGGGCAGCGTGGGGGTCGGGAGGCTCGGGTTGGGAACTCTGACCCTGCACATCACGGTCTCGCTCAGTCTCCAAACGGCGGGCCTCCCTGAGTGAGCCCCAGCCTCCCGCCTAGACCCCCCCAGTACCAGGCACAGAGCAGGGCTCTGAGGTGTGGCCGAGACCTGGCTGGTGATGGTGCAGGGTGGGGAGGGGGCCGAGGGAGGCTCAGGTGGACAGGGTGACAGGAAAGGGGCTCCTGGACTCGGGGCGGGGGGAGAAGGAGGGGAGGGGGAGCTCCTGGCCTGAGGAGCTTGTTCTGGAAGGTCCAGTGGCCCTGGGAGAGCAGACGCCCAGGGGACTGCCATCCTGCATCCCTCCCTGCGGACACAGGCCAAGCCCTCAGCCCGTCCCCACTTCCCCAAGTACAGAAAACAGCACCCATAGTCAGAGCCCCAGCCTCAGACGCAGGCAGCAGCAGCGCCACCAACAGCGCCCTGTCTGGCCTTGAAGATGGGGTCTCCCAAATCCTGCAGAGAAAATAAACCCAAACAAAGGCACGTTCAGACGTCCCAGGGACTGGCGGCACCTTTTAAAAATATATATATATATTTTATTGATTTTTTACAGAGAGGAAGGGAGAGAGATAGAAAGTCAAAAACATCGATGAGAGAGAGACATCGATCAGCCGCCTCCTGCACGCCCGCCACACAGTGGAGATGTGCCTGCCAGCAAGGTACATGCCCCCAACCGGAATCGAACCTGGGACCTTTCAGTCCTCAAGACGACGCTCTATCCACTGAGCCACACCGGTCTCGGCTTTTTTTTTTTTAATATATTTTATTGATTTTTTACAGAGAGGAAGGGAGAGAGATAGAAAGTCAGAAACATCGATGAGAGATGCATCGATCCGGTGGCAGCTTTTAGAACTGTCGGCAGTGAGACCTCTGGGTGTAAAGGAACTAGAAACCGGGCACCTTCCAGCCACGAGAGCCCTGCCTCGGTGGTCAGGTCACCCCGTGGCATTTTCAGAGCATCGTTCACGTGGTGTGGTTCCATGCAGCTCTGTGGCTTTGCCTGTGTCTGGTCTCTGAGGCAGCACCCAGAGGCTGGCCGTGGGTTTACAAAACAGAAAAAGCAAAGTGAGCAGAAACCACCTCTCCCGACCGGAAGGGGTTTTAAATAATGACCCGCAGGTGCAGTGTCAGCCGCAAAGTCCGCAGGCAGCCGAGGCGGTGCCATGAGGGTGGGGAGGTGGGCTCGGCACAGAAGTTCGGTCACAACCACCATTTCTGGGGGACACGCGTGTGACGGAGACACGTGCAGACACACACACTCACACGCACCCCCCTCCCTGGGGGACAGGCCAGTAACGGGAGGTTGGCGTTGGTGCTGAGAACAAGGCCCAGGGCAGACCTCCCCCAGCCTCTCAGCGGCCTCCTCGATGCCCGGCCTGGGGTCGGCCTCCCACAGCCCTTTCCACCAGACCCTCACGTCTCCACCCGCTGGGCCCGCGTTTGTGCGTCAGTAAGTCGTGTGTGAGAAGCTTGTGGCCTCGTCTGCAGGCTTTGCCGAGCGCCTGCCGAGTGCCGGGGCTGGCGGGGCCGGGTGCACGGAGAGAGGGCAGACACGGACCTGCTCTCTTCCCCCTGCGCTGGCGGATGGGCCACCTCACTGCTGGGACCTGAGGCAGGACCGTCAGCACCTGGGCCCGGGCCTGGGCCAGGGAGCGGGCTGGCCGCCAGGCCCTCTGAGGAGGCTACAGGGAGCTTTTCCTGCCTCACAGCCTCAGCCAATGGCCTTGAGGGACCACCATCTGGACAAGGACAGATAGGCACCGTACCCCCCCCCTCATCACGTCTTGTCCCCCTTCTGGCTGGGAGATGCCCAGGGAAGCCCCTCCAGGGCCACCTCTGAGGAGAAGGGACCCCTTTTCAATGGTGACCAGTTTGTTTCAATCCTGGGAGACAAGCAGACTCCCAGGCCCACGCCGTGTCTGTCTCCCAGGCCTAGTTCAGAGATTCACCTACAGGCCCCACGACGGCCCGGTGGCCCTCCAGCCCCTCCCCTCTGCTGGGGCTGGGCAGCGGTGCCTCCAGAGGCCATCTGTCCTGCCCTCCCCTTGCTCCCAGGTGCCCTGCAGGCTGGTCCAGCTGCCCCTCTGCAGCTGGGATTCATTGAGCTGGGCCATCAACACTTGGCTGAGAAATGGGGCTTCTCACCTTCCTCTTCCCTGAGCCACAAATGACCCCAGAGAGTCTGAGATCAAAGGGCCCAGGCCCTCCCATCCCCCTGCCCTCCGTCACCCCAGGGCAGGAATTCACACGCTGTGGGGCAGGGGCTGAGCGGGGGTGGGGGTCCCCCGCCACCTGTGAAGGTGGGTGAGTTTGAACTTTCAGAAGGAGGCCGCCAGCCACCTTCAGGTGACACCTTCCTGCACTCAGAGGCTGTGGGTTTGCGTTCCAGGGGGTCCTTCCTTCACTGTCTTTGGCTTGAGACCTCTAACCCTGCTGTCCTCCCCCTGTGGCCGGGTCTGCAAGGCCCAGGACCCACACCTCCTGGGAAAACGCCCCAGCCAGGCAGAGCAAAGCCAGCAGGTCCTGGGGTTCAGAGGCCAGGGCTCCACTTTGCCGGGAGAAGCCGTAACGTGAAGCATAAAGAGGAGCGGGAGGGGGAGAGGAGGTACCACGGACAAACGCAGCCTCGTGCCCCCGCCGTGTCCCTGGACCTTCCTGCCCAGCTGCCGTGTGTGACCTGGAAAGTGCCCTCAGCTCCTGGCACTGGGCCCCGGGTCTGTGAAGTGAGTGTTTTTCCTCAGAACACGTCTCGAGGGGCCCCGGAGCGTGTGGGGTGCCTGGCCCGTAGATGAGGGTCTGTCCCCACGGCTCCATGCCAGGTGCTCCCTCCATTCAGACGACATCTGATGGATGGTGTCTGTTCACCTCAGTTAGTGTTTCTGTTCGTTTGGTCAATCCTCACTGCAGGTTATATTTTTCCACTGGTTTTTTTGTTTGTTTGATTTTAAATATATTTTATTGATTTTGTACAGAGAAGAAGGGAAAGAGATAGTTAGAAACATCGATGAGAGAGAGACATCCATCAGCCGCCTCTTGCACGCCCCCCCACTGGGGATGTGCCCGCAACCAAGGTACATGCCCTTGACCAGAATCGAACCCGGGACCTTTCAGTCCGCAGGCTGACGCTCTATCCACTGAGCCAAACCGGTTTCGGCTCCACTGATTTTTAGAGAGAGTGGAATGGAGGTAGGAGATAGGAGAGAGAGAAAAAAAAAGAGAGAGAGAGAGGAGAGAGAGAGAGCACGCATCAATGTGAGAGAGGCATTGATGCCCTTGACTGGAATCGAACCCTTGACCCTTCAGTGTGTGGGCCAGCGCTCTAACCACTGTGCACCCGGCCAGAGCAGCCTCAGTTAACCTGTCAGTGATCTCGGAGCAGCCGGTTCTAGCCGGTTCCCGGGACACGGGGGGGCTGCAGGTGGTGGCGTCTGCCTGGGCCCCGGGCTCAGACCCCGTGAGAGCGGTTTGGGGAACAGCGTGGCTTCTGTCTAATGGACACAGGCCCAGCGGTCGCTGGCATGTGCCGCGAACCAGTGAGGGAGCTGTCAACAGGAAATTCCTCCAACACCAGCCAGACAACTCGATTCAAAACCCGCCCCCGTGAAAAAGACGCACCAGCTCGCTGGCTCCTGGCCGGCTTTCTAGGCCTGACTCCCCCCCACCCCCCCCCCCACCCCTCTCAGGGTCCTCGGTGCCGTGGGCAGTCTTCTCCGCGCGCCTGGGGTGCCGAGGAGGCCCCGGCCTCCGGTGGCCCCGTTCCACGGCCCTGGCCCTGAGCCCGGACGCACCGGCCCGTCCAGCCGCCGGGCCCCAGTGGTGGGGCTCACAGTAGGTGCTCAGTGCCCATTGGTGCAGAGATGAAGGGAGGATTAATGAGCGTGGAGATGCCGCCCTGGGCCCCGGTGGGTCGCGGGGAGGACTCTGTCAGCAGAGGGGCCGCCGCGTGGCCGTGAGCAGCGCACAGCTGTCCTCCCTCCAGAGCGAGGAGCCCCTCCTCTCACACGCCCTCCCCAGCAGCTGCCAGGCGGCCGGGCCTTTGGTGCCTGTGCCCAGCGAGCCAGACTCTGGCAGGTGGCCTCCGCAGGTGACAGTCCCGATCCCGTTTCCCGCCCCGGGCTCCCGGGTCCCCCTCCTTCGGGGAGGCTGTGCTGCGCCCGGCGAGCCGTCCCCTCCTTCCTGTCCTCACCTCTGCTTCTCCCGCGGGGAGGAGGCGGAGGGGTGGCCAGCTGCCCACAGCGATGTCTGCCTGGCTCTGAGCAAACACTGGGTGCTCCCACCCACTCAGGCCCCAGGTGGGGGCAGGAGTTCAGGGACCACCTCCTCCCTCCCCCGCCTGCCACCAGGCGGAGAAAGGACGAGGGAGGACCCTGGGCTGGGACTGGACGTCCTTGGGCTGCTCTGGGCCTTTGACCCCGTCACAGGGGCCCTTCCTGGAGGGAGACTGGGCCCGGGCGGCACGAGCTGTGTGGTCTCCAACAAGCCCTTCCCCCCTCTGGTCCTCGGGGTCCCCTTCTGCCGAGACGGGTGCCTCCCTGGGGGGTGACCGCGGCGGAGGTAGGACCAGCAGAGTCTGTGAAGGGTGGCCGACCCTGGCCTTCACCCCGGGGTTCCCCCCACCCCCAGCCGCCTCCTGAGCCCCCTTGCTCCCCAGGTGTTGACCCGGGGTGAGACTCCCTGTCCCCTGAGACATGAAGCTCTTTGAAGAGACACCCCGACCTCCACAGTCTCCTTATTGAAAAAAAAAATGCAGAGAAGGTCACGTCGGTTCTGCGAAGGTCGCCACGATTTTAGTGGAACTGGATGTCGGCATCGTTGGGCCCTGGCCGTGTGTGGTTGGGGGTGTTATCCAGGCAGCCGGTGTCGCCCCCGGCCAGGACCCGCATAGGAAGCAGCCCGTGAATGCACACGTAAGTGGAACGACAGGATGGTGTTTCTCTCTCCCTTCCTCTCGCTCTAAATCCTGTTCTTAAAAATAACCTGCCGTCAGGAGATTTGGGGAGTGATGGCGCCCGTGGGGGGCGCTAAATGCCCCAAACTATCTCATGTCCTTCCGAAAAGCTTGTATCCGGTCACTCAATGCAAACACGAGCCAGTGCCCCCTGACCCCCGCCACCCCCCGTGGGGGGCCCTGTCTGTGGAGTGGCCGTGTGTCCCGCAGCCACAGTCGGGGGCGACTCTCGGACACTCCGGACGGCCGAGGGCCGGTGGTTTCTGGGAGCTCAGCCCAGAGGCAGCTCCTCCGGCCACGTGGCCGACCCTTTTTTGCTTAAACTGGCACCGGTAGGAGTGGCCTTTGCACTCGAACTCGGACCCCAAACACCCTGTGTTTGCCCGCCGTCCAGCCTGTTCTCGGGCTTCTGCCGGAGGGCACATCTCAGAGGTGGACGAGCACCTGGGCCTCGTCTCTCTCCTGTCAGAGGAGACATGCCGACCATGACCTCACTCCCACCCTCCCTTCTGGGAGGGGCTGACGTCCACCCTGGGTGGGGAGAGGGCTGGGCTGGGGGAGGTCAGTGAGAGGTTCTGAGCCAGACCCGCCCGGCCCCAGTTGACAGCAGAAGCAGAGCCCACGCCGAGGAAGGACCTGGCTCCCTGTCCCCGTGCGTGGCGACAGCTGGTTCACACCTCCAGGACGGTTTTCAGAATAAAACAAGAAAATGGACAGGAGGGGCTTGAGGCGGGGCCACTGGGAGCCTCAGAGAGAGCAGTTTCTTTTCCTTTTTTAAAAAATACATTTTTATTGATGTCAGAGAGGAAGGGAGAGGGAGAGAGAGAGAAACATCCAAGATGAGAGAGAAGCATGCATTGGCTGCCTCCTGCACCCCCAATTAGGGATCAAGCCTGCAACACAGGCATACGCCCTGATGGGGAATTGAACAGTGACCTCCTGTTTCACAGGTCGACATTCAACCCCTGAGCCATGCCCAGGGGCAAGAGAGGCGTGTTTCTCAGGAATAACAGTGAGATCCCAAGCTCTCCCAGCGTGGGAAGTTTCTGAGGCCCTCCCTCCCTGCGGATGGACTGTGGGTGATTCAGGTCACAGGCAACTGGAGGGTACACTGTCCCCAGCCAGTCCCCTCACTACCCGAAGCCTTGAGTCCCCCTGTCAATCCCCTCAAGGTGGGGGACATGACCTGAGGTCCCCCGTCAAGCCCTGCTGGGTGGGGAGCATGGCCTAAGGTCCTCTGTCAAGCCCCAAAGGGGCAGGGGAGGGCATAGCCTCAGGTCCCTGCTGATTGCTTGTTAAAGCTCCTTAAGGGAACTTGGCCTCAGCTGTGGGGGCAGCCATCTTTGATACAGACTGATGATCAATTAGCATATTCCCTCTTTATTAGATAAGACTAGAGGCCCAGTGCATGAAATTCATGCCCTTGCAGGGTCCCACAGCCTGGCCTGCGCCCTCTCACAGTCCAGGAGTCCTTGGGGGATGTCTGACTGCTGGCTTAGGCCCGCTCCCTGGGGACCCCTCACTCCTTACCACCCGCCTGCTTGCTGCTTCTTACCACTTGGCTTGCTGCTCCTGAGCGCTGCCACAGAAGCGGGAGAGGCTCCTGGCACTGCCACGGCGCTTGCCAGCCGTGAGCCCGACTTCTGGCTGAGTGGTCTCCTCCTGGGGGAGGACACTGACCACCAAGGGCAGCCCCTGCGTGGAGCATCTGCCCCCTGGTTGTCAGTGCATGTCATAGCGACTGGTCATTCCACCGTTTGGTCAATTTGCATAGTAGCCTCTTATTATACAGGATGGCCAAGATATAGAAGCATTCTGAGTGCCCATCAGTATTTGAGAGCATAAAAAGCTGTGGTACAGCCCTAGCCGGTTTGCTTCAGTGGATAGAATGTCAGCCTGAGGACCAACGTGTCCTGGGTTCGATTCCAGTCAAGGGCACGTACCTTGGTTGCAAGCTCCTCCCTGGCCTGGGCCCTGCTAGGGGTATGTGCAAGAGGCAACAAATGGATGTGTTTCTCTCACATTGATGTTTCTCTCTGTCTTTCCCTCTCTCTTCCACTCTCTCTAAAATCAGTGGGAAAATATCCTCAGGTGAGGAATAAAACAAAAACTGTGGCACATCTACACAATGGAATACTATGTAGTCATAAAAAGAAGGAAATCTTGCCATCTGCGACAGTGTGGACGGACCGGGAGGGCATTATGCTAAGTGAAATAAGTCAGAGAAGGGCAAATGCCAAATGATTTCACTTATATGTGGAATCTAAAGAACAAATCAAAGGAATGAAAAAAATAGAAACTGACTCACGGTTACAGAGACTCAGCTGAAGGATGCGGATGGGAGGAGGGTGGGGATAGGTGAGGGGATTAAGAAGCACAGACTGGTAGCTACAAAATAAAAGCAAGTGCCCTGCCTGGTGTGGCTTGGTCGGTTGGCACATCATCCTGTGCACCATGGAGCGGCGGGTTCAAGTCCCATTCTAGGCACATGCAGGAGGTGGCCGAACAATGTTTCTCTCTCTCCTTCCTCTCTCTGGAATCAATTTTTTAATTAGTTAAAGCCCAGCCAGTATAGTTCAGTGGTTGAGCATTGACCCATGAACCAGGAGGTTGCCGGTTTGATTCCTAGTCCGGGCACATGCCTGGGTTGAGGTCTTGATCCCCAGTAGGGGATATGCAGCTGATCAATGATTCTCTCTCATCATTGATGTCTCTATGTCTATCTCTGTCTCTGTCTCTATCTCTATCTCTGTCTTTATCTTTCTCTCCCTCTCCCTTCCTCTCTTTAAAATCAATAAAAATACTTTTAAAAGCAGTTTAAAAAAATAAAGATAAAGATAGCCCAGCCATTGAGGTTCAGTGGTGGAGCCTCATTGACCCATGAACCAGGAGGTCATGGTTTGATTCCTGGTCAGAATCCTCATCCCGATGGCACCTGGGTCTCCCACCCTGTCCGTGTCTTCTGTGCCTGTCGCCCTCAGCTGACGGTGCCTGTGAACCACTCTCAGGAAAAGCTCTCCCTGAGAAGACTCACAAGGAAAGCGGGAATGGCTCAGTGGATAGAGCGTCTGCCTGTGGACTGAAAGGTCCCAGGTTTGATTCCGGTCAAGGGCATGTACCTTGGTTGCTGGCACATCCCCAGTAGGGGGTGCGCAGGAGGCAGCTGATCGATGTCTCTCTCTCATCGATGTTTCTGACTCTCTATCCCTCTCTGTAAAAACTCAATGAAATACATTAAAAAAGAAAGAAAGAAAGCAGGAATGGGGAATGCCCCGAGGCATTTAAAGCTTCCTGGCGGTGTCCCTGCGCTGGAGAAGATCCTGGGAATCCCAGGAAGCAGGAAGAACAGCGCTGACTTCCTGGGAAGCTAGCGAGCACAGGGGAGGTGGGGGGTGGGGGGGTGGGGGGGTGGAGATACACGTTCTCAGCATTTTAAATGAAGGAAAACAGCAGCCTTGCCACAGCTGGGCCAGCGTGTCTGCACCTGCGAGGCCTCGCTGTGGTTCTCAACAATCAATTCAGAAAGGGAGCGAGGGCTGCCAGCACTACCCACAGCTTTGCAAACAGTTGAAGAAAAATATTTTAAAGGAAATTAAATAGAGATCCTTAACACATCTCTTACAAGGGTTAACGTTTCAGACAGCCTCGGACTCCAATGCTGGTCAGACCCAGCGTTACAGCGAGCTCCCTCTATGGTTTAGAAAATGTGGTCGTTCTAACTACAGAATTTCCTTTTACCTTCATTAGGGCAGGTCTGCCCTGGACTTACTGATTTTTTCTTCTGTGCAAGAGGAAAAAAAAGGCAAAGTTACTTGTGACCTACGAGGAAAACACATTTAGCCCTGGCCACTGGCAGGTGGAAGGGGCCGGGCCAAATCCCCGGAACCGAAGGCGTCGAGTTAAATGCAAGAAGCACAGGTCCCACGTGTGCTCCTCTCACCAGCACCCATGCAAAACCCTCACCCAGGTCCTTCGATGACCAGAATATCAAGGTTCTTTGGACGGGAATTTACCCAAGTACAAGAAATGAAGGACTTGCTGGTAGCAGAAAACCAGGAAAATGAGAGGTCAGTAAAATTCTGTCTTAGTCTCAGGTCACCACTGGTCAGCTCCCTGGAATCGTTGGGTTTCCCTGTTTCCTAAGAAATTGTTATGATTTTTGTCTGCTGAAACCACGGCCAGTCCCTCCTGCTTCCTTTCTCTCTCTATCTCCCCGACCCACACCTGGGGCCTCCACATACATTCTGACCTCCTGCAGTAGATTGCTACCTTGCTACTGACTTTGTCCCTTCCACCTGGGGTTAGCACCAGCTGAGGCCTGGAGCGGGGAGGCGCCCTCCTCCCAGGCGAGGCGAAGCTCAGCCAAGCCAGGCACCAGGACCTTGGCCAGCGACAGGCCTCCTCCCCACCTCCGGCCAGGCTGACACTGCCCCCTGGTGACCTCCAGGAGAGAGGCGGGCACCTGTCCTCTTGAAGGCACACCAGCCAACTCGGAGGCAGGGGGCTCCGAGCAGTGTCTGGGTGCAGAGAAGATGCAGGCCCTGGGACTAGGAGAGGGCAACGTGGTGCAATCACATGCCAGGTCGCCTGTGTGCTTCCAGCTCAGCTCTGTGGGCGGCCAGCCACACCCCAGGTCCTTTACTGAATGGAGATGTTTCCCATTTGTAGAAAAATACTTTCCAAAGATGACAAGTTCCCAGGAGCCACTAAGACCAGGTGGGCGTGCTGGGAAGATGTCTGTGAAGGGCCTTCGGGCAGAGATGCGGACTGCGGCCTCTCCCTTTGTTGGACGTATCCTGTCACCTCCAAATTGCACACGTGTGAGTTCCCCGTCCCAGAAAGAAAACTCGCCCCAGGGTGTTGGCAAACTCTTTAGGCCCGCACAACAGAACCGAGGGTGAGGTTCCGGATCCTCAGTGCTCCCAGCCTTCTGGCTCCCCCAATTGTCCATGGACACAGGGGCTCCTCCTCCACGGAGCTCCTGACCACACGGTGTAGTGGCCGGCAGCTGGCAGGTGAATGGCAAGGCTGTCTCTGGCTCTGCAGGCCCTATAGCTCCTCTGCAGAGGCAGGGTCCCTTGAGTGCATGCCATCCCCCGCCAACCCCCAGTGGGAAGTTCTGAGGCGGGTGTGGCCCCAGTGACAGGCACAGTATGGATGTCAGGCTTCTGCCCCACACAGGCCATCTAACCAGCCCCTTACCTGTACCAAGAACCCTATAATTCACCCTTCACCCTCTCCCAGGGCTGTTTCTGAGGGAACTTGTCTGCAGAGGAGCTGGTAGAGTTTTCAAGTGTGTGACCATCATCTGGGCATTGGATGGTTTACCATACAAGTGTTCAGGTCTGGGCCCTGAGGGTAGGGTGGTACACCTAGGGTGGCCCAGAATCAGTTTAGGACAAGTGCTCTGTGGAATGCAGGGGACCCACCTTCCGGAGGTGAAAAAGGCAGGTACCCATCAGCTGGGACACTGCGCTGGCCAAGACTGATGGCCCCACCCTCCCAGGCAGGCTCGCAGTCAGTCTCACAGGCCCACTTCTCTGCCTGCAAGACAGAGCAGAAAACATGGAGGCCCAGCGGCAGCTGCAGGTCGCAGCCAGGGTGGGATGGGGCAGGCAGCCCGTCTAGCAGACCCAGAGAAGTATTTCTGCTAAGAACAAGTGTCTACACAGCATTCCAACTCAGCGTGTGAATCCAGAAATGAATCCGGAGTGAGCTGTGTCCTGGCAGGAACATCACTGACTTGAGGGGTCTCAGCATAACCAGAACCGAAAGCCAGCTGTCAAAGGAAGTTGTCCCTTGCCCAAACCAGTTTGGCTCAGTGGATAGGGCGTCATCCTGCAGACTAACCGGTCCCAGGTTCTATTCCGATCAAGGGCACGTACCTTGGTGGCGGGCACATCCCCAGTAGGTGTGCAGGAGACAGCTCATCGATGTTTCTCTCATTGATGTTAGTAACTCTCTGACCCTCCCTTCCTCAGTAAAAAATCAGTAAAATATTTTTTTAAAAAAAGGAAGTTGTCCCCCGAATCTGTCCAGGTGCTAAAAGGCTGCCTTTTCAGGTGAGCAATTATGGTGGAACCATCTAGAAAAGCCGCCCAGTAACTGGAGTCAGAGTTGGCTCAGAGGGGCCCACACACCAGCACCTGGAGGTTGGAGGCGACTCCTCCTTCACACACAGCCTTCAAAGGAGACCATGTCCGAGCTCTGGAGGAAACAGGGCTAAGCAACTTGTGCCTGAAGCTGTGAAAGATGGCTACTAGGAACCTTCAGAGGTGAGGACCACATAGAGAATTCTAGACACATTCATATAATTTCAAATAGTGAAAAAATGAATCCCAAACTCAAAAAATCCTTTGAAACAGACAAATAGCCCATTTACATAAGTGCAGTGGTTGTGTCGATTTGACTGGATCAGTGTGCCCAGATATTTGGATAATTATTTTTCCTGAGTGTCTGAGGCGGCTGCCCTCCCGCAATGCTCAGGCAGGGAGGAGCCCGAGTGGGGAGGAGCTCCTCACTGCAGCGGGAACCTGCTCCCGGCTCTTAGGCGACAGATCAGCGGGGTCACGTCCTCACCATAAGTTTGTCTGTGTCCGACCAGTTGCTTCCCTGAAGAACTAGTCCAATAAGGATGAACTCAATGATGTGGCTGGTTTCCACCTGTGACCCTATTTATAGACCAAACTAGGGGCTTTAATAATTTTAATTAACTCTTGACAAAGTCAACAGTAAATTCCCCCTTAGGCTATAAAGAAAACCATACCCCTGAGGCTATGTTGTATAATTGGACTTGCTCAACACCAAGAAAACTAGTCTAAGATTATATGTAATGGAGCTAAAATGTACATAATTTTAGAGCAAAAATTACTTTAGTGCCATCAAAATTTAGGTCTTAACATTTCTAAGCTGTTTGGAAAAATTATCCCAGATTTCTGGCCAAGGCCCATGTAAAGGCCTATTTGCTTATATGATTTTCCTCTATGTAGTGATTAGAAGATGTGTCTCCAAAACAGCCCCTCCAGGCTGTGTTCCCCAAAACCCGGGAGTATGAGTCTAAGGTGTTCACTTACATCCACTGACGTCTTAGTAAGACCCAGAGGAAGGAAAGGGAACCATGGAGAAGACACCCTAAGCATGGCGTCTGGAGATGGGTCGGCCATCTCCACGGATAAAAGTCAACTTTTCCAGACAAACTTTTTGCTCATAAATGTAAGGAAAACTGACACGAGCTGTTTATTTTTTCGTCCTTAAAATAAAAAAATAGCTCTGGAGGACAGAAAAGTGTGGGAGAATGAGGAAAATGAAAGGAAATTCAGCCCCCCGGACCTGTGCTGCTGAGAAGACAAGTTCTAACAGGACGAGCACATCAGGGTTTATTTTAATAAACAAAGCAGCACGTGGCACAGAGATCAATCCTTCCGCAGGGGCACCGTCTCCTCCCGGATGCCCTCCTTAGTCACGATGCAGATCCGCAGGGCGTCCCCGGTGTACACGTCCCTCTCGGCAGCAGAAATGAAGACGTCTTTCACGAGCCGCATGGCTCTGTCCAAAGACAGCGGGACATGCTCCACGTTCTGCATGTTCTTAAAACCAACCTGGTAGGACAGGAAACTTGGGTGAGGCATCACGTAACCGTACAGAAGACCAAGCCCCTTGTCCCTCCGCCTTCACATGTCTGAGAGTTCATAACAAACACGTCGCACGGAGCAGTGTCCCCCCACACAGATGTGTGGGGACAAAGCCCTGGCTCCCAGGAAGCCCCTGCCCTGGAGGTGGGCAAGGCAGCAGGGCAGAGTGTTACAGACTGTGCTGCAGCTGAGGAGGGAGGGGGCCGAGAGAGCCAGGGGCCGGGACCAGACCCCCTAGAACAAAGGACACTTGAGCTGGGCGTGAAGGGCAAACGTGTGAAGCAGCGAGGCTGGGGCATGTCCAAGGTCGAGGAGATGGGAACGACAGTGCTCCCAGGGGCGGTGGAGTGGAGTGATGGGAGGGGAGGCAGTAAGCAAAATGAGCAGAGAAGTTACTGCATGTGACAAACTTCAGAAAAGCGAGGAGAATGACCTGGGGAAGGGAGCCAGAATGCAGGACAGATGTGGAGATATAGCAATCCAGGCAAGATGCCACACTGGTCTGAGTTCAGTCAGCAGAAATGGAAAAGGAGCATGTTACTAAGACACAGAGATGGTATTGGGGAGAAAGGTGTTTTCAGGAAACAGGTGAGGATGGCAAGGAGAATTGAAAAGATGGACCAATCGTGGTCAGCTCCAGAGACCTAAAAGTCACAGGGATGCAGGAAGCAGGCAGGTGTGGGATAGGTGAGCAGTGGCCGAGGGCCAGCAGAGACCAGGAAGTCGGGCAGCAAATCAGCACAGTCCACAAGGATTTAAGAAAAAGCCCCGGCTTCCCCACCCTCCCCGGAGTGGAAGACTGGGGCGGTGTCCTTACCTGGTTGTCCAGCAGGGGCTGCAGCATGGCACTTGCTGAACCTCCCGCCTTGAAGGAGTCTCTCTGGTAGGAGCCCACTGGGTCAAAGCTGTACACGGCTCCCTTCCCTTCAAGAAGAAAACAGTCTCCATGAGGCTGCATCCTGACCCCAATCTCAAATCACAGCAAAAGTGTGAAGCTGAATGGACTACTGACTTAGCTAAAATTTCAGCAACTCTCAGCGAGGAGCACAAGCCCTGCTGCACAGGGATACCAGCAGCCTGCCCTCCTGCCCCCCAAAAGCCCACCGCCACTCCTGTCTCCACGTGGTGTCTGCCATCAGACTGCACTCTACATGCCAACACCCCCCTGCCCCTGCCTTGACTCCCTGTGTTCAAGTGGCCTCACAGGCACGCCGGTTAATGCTCATAGGTCCTGCTCTAAGTTCTGCACCGAATTCCTCCTGAACATCCCTAGTTGGTATAGAACCAAAACTGCAACCTCTCTGAAGCTGGCCTGTGAGACATGGGAGCGTGGACAAGGCCATTTCTGTAGCTCCTAAGAGCAAAACTTTTCTGGCAGCCTCAACTCCATCAGCAGAAGGGGCACGTCCACAGTGACGGACAGCCTACAGAGAGGGTGTGGCTGGGGTGTGGCGATCAGACCTGACCATCACACGTGGGTGCAGCATCGTCAAGAGGAATGGAAGCCAAAAACTGGAACAGAAATGTGAAGGAAGCCTCCAATGTAGAAGAGCCAAAAACAAACAACATGAAAACCAATCTGATAAAATGCAACAACTCAAGGAAACTTCAAAGTACAACAAAGTCCAACAAGAGCAGGATTCTTAAAAAACAAATAAATAAATAAGGAAACTGAAAAACAAAAAAGGAAAGCTGGTGGAGAAGGTGAGGAAAGACCCTGGACGAGGGTCAGGACTCGGGATTTAAACAGAGACCAACAGCAAAGTCTCAGGAAGGCCTTACGGTTTTTTGTTTTTGTTTTTTCCCCCCCAGAAATCCGCTGGGAGAAAAACCAAGAAAAGGGATGCCTTGGTCAGAGCTGAAGACTGTCGGGGGATAAACTTCTTTAAGAAATGGCATTACTTTAAGGAGAATCAAAGACAAGATTAGAAAAGACAGTTGGAAATGCCTGAGACTCAAATCCACCAGAAGCAGGAGTGCTGTCACGTGGAAATCAAAGGCCAGGGAGGGCCTGCAGTCAAACAGACCCAAACCCCAGCCTGCCAGTTAGTAGCCGAGAGCTCCCAGATCAGCCCTGACTCTCAGGGGAGCTCATGGATCTTGCCTGCCCTGCTGAAATTCAATGGTAGCCAGGAATGCTGCTGAAACAGGAATTTATTGGTCTGGCATTCAGATCAGATATAACTTAAGTCAAAGAGGCACCAGAAGAGCTGTGCTGGGTTAGGCAGCTGATCGGTGGCTAGAATTTAATTGCCCAGGTTAAGAGTAATTCGTTTCTGATGATCATTTCTAGCCCTTACACTTTCTTAGTTTTCAAGGCCGAAGGCCTCAAAGGAAACTGTGTCGTCCTAGTCTGTCTCGTGTGAACCGTGAAGGCAGAAGAGCACAGAGCACCCAGAGCCCCTGGGTGGGGGCAGAGGGAAGCCTGTGGGGCAGAAAGAGACACAGAGCCTGGAGGAATCGACAAGCCCCGACTCCTCCCCACCCAACGTCACGCTTGGAAGCAGACCCATTTCACTGGCTAGGTCTCACTGATGCTTCGGTAACGTTCACCCCGGGTCACTCTAAACGGTGCACAGACAGTCCTGAGAGTGACGTGGTGTTTGAAGCAACTGAAAGTCAGCACAGATCAGACCTGTGTGAAGCCGAGCGAAACAACAGGACAGAAACATCCCGGCTCTCCCGGAAACCAGAGCCTTTCAAAAATGTTACAAAAACACGGGCGAACCCTAACCGGTGTGGCTCAATGGAGAGAGCATCGGCCTGTTGACTGAAAGGTCCCGG
Organism: Lasiurus cinereus; assembly: GCA_011751065.1. Lineage (NCBI taxonomy): Eukaryota > Metazoa > Chordata > Mammalia > Chiroptera > Vespertilionidae > Lasiurus > Lasiurus cinereus. The sequence goes on from JAAGEH010000152.1 coordinate 2,069,648, forward strand.
GTTCGATTCCGGTCAAGGGCATGTACCTTGGTTGCGGGCACATCCCCAGTGGGGGGTGTGCAGGAGGCAGCTGATCGATTTCCTCTCTCATTGACGTTTCTAACTCTCTATCCCTCCTCCTTCCTCTCTGTAAAAAAAATAAGTAAAATATGTTAAAAACAAAACAAAAAAACACACTTGCGAAAAAGCACGCATTCCTTCCAAGACATCATTTTTTTGATGTCAAACAAGTTTATCCTCCAGATCAGATTTCCTTTTTAAGATTAAAATGCTGAGTAGCTACTTCTGAACTCACTGAGATCTTGAGGAAATCGTGTAAAGCAACACCTGCCGACATTCTAGCGCCAAATGCCAACTGCTCTGTGTCCCTGGACAACCATCTATTTCCTCTCAGCTTCGGTCTCCATTGCTTTATCAGAAAATGGAATTGTCTGGCAAGATGGTTCTTTTCAAGTCTAGATGAAACCCCGGCATTTACGACATGCCAGCCCCTCCTTTCCCACAAGAAAGACCTTACCTTCTTCGTCAAGCCCCCCGATGATGTTGTAAACGTAGTACGGAAAGAAGCGCCGTGAGTAGAGGATTGTGGACAGCATTGCTGCAATAGCCCCCGTGGTCATGGCCTTGTTATTGGAATGCTTGTACATCTGAGATTTTTAACAAAGACAGGAATGTAGAGGCAGACTATATTTATTATTACAGGCTACAACAATGAATAACAAAGGAAAAATAATAAGTGCATATATTGGTGAAAGAAAAGATACCTGTTTCTCTCATGATCAAAAAACACAATATCACTAAGGTAAAATAATTCACTATACCCTATCACTTTGGGAGGAATAAGAATGTTTAGAGGAAAGAACACTGAGTTTGCCCTCCAGTATCTGGTTTACAGACTATTTCCCATGTCATCCTTATTCCCAGACAAAGATACAAACTCCAGGGCAAACTAACACCAACTCAGCTCTTCACGCCGCATAGACCAGAGTCAGCAAACCATAGCCGTGGGCCAAATCCAGCCCCACCCGTGTTTCTAAACAGTCTCTCCATCATCACATGCCGCCCACAGCTGCTTCTGCCTTTCAACAGCAGAGCTGAGCGTTGCCACCAAGACCCAGTGACGCACAAGGCTGGGACACTTTCTATCTGGGCCTTTGCAGAGTCTGCTGAGCCCTGATCAGATGCAGGTCAAGGCCCCTCTCTGCACAGCAGCCTCGCCTGAAAGCAGAGATGAGGCCGCAGTGCCGCCGACTCTAGGACAGGGTGTGGTCTTGCTCCTAAAGCCCCTGCAGTGAGGACAGGAGCCTCCAATCCAGGTGGCATTCACATTTAGGAAGTCCCAGCCCGCATTTACTTCACCCGTGGGAACCCAACTTATCTAACAGACTGAGGAATCCTACCAAAGGAGCAAACTTAACATAAAGTTCCCCAAATTGTCAGCCACATGGCAACCACCTCTGAAGAGAAACCTAGCAAGTACTGTGGAATCCTGACAAAGCACTGAAGACACATTAGAAAGGAGCTACAAGTGGTGCATGTGTCAGCGCCCAGAAGAATGTTTTCCAAGTTGAAAGCCGTACAAAATTTTCATTTCATTTTATTTCAAAACCAAACCCATGTATTCACCACACCATCTATGTAATAATGCATTGAAGAAACACTTCAGGAAGTATTGTGCACTAAGGTGACCTCACTGATTCTCATTTTATTTAACAATACAGTTCTCCCTGACAGGTTTATTTTAGTCCTCTAAGTCCCATTTACAAAATATGCATTAGAAACCACACACAGGTCAATGAACATAAGTTGCTGAAGCTTGCAATGTAAGTAGAATTTTTAAATAAGTATCAACAACCGATGAAGACTGAATGAAATGGTTCCTACACGTGCAAAAGGCACATGTCAGGTGAATAAGGCACCGTGTAGTCCAGTGACCACGCCACTCACAGTGGGAACATCTTAGGTGTTACAAACAGGCAGGCAAACCTGGTCACTATTGCTCATTTCTTCTTTTGGCAGATGGACCTACCCACCACTTAAAAACCATGGCCACAGCCTACACAGTTAAATCAGGAACCAAGGGCAATGGAACTGAGACTGCAAATGCCACCAACAGTGACAAAGCCTCGCCAGGCTACATTTCTGAATGCTGACAATGGTGACTGGGAATTCTGGCCCATCTGAGTGCCGCCAAACCCACCTAACAGTCAAACACTCCTACCCTAGTCTGGAAACAAATAGAAATAAATGCTTTCTGTACACAGATCCTAATCGAGTCCAGACCCGCCCTTGCGTCATCAGAGTCGACTCCAACTCATGCCTCAGGCAGTGACCTGTCATCCCTTTACAAATGGTTGGTTCCACTCCTTCTCACTTCTTCCTAACACTGCCCCTCCTCTCTCCTACCCCACCGGCCTCCTGTCAACTAAAGCCTGTGAAGGTAGTAGGTACTCCTAACCACAAGCTCTGTCTGTAGGGGGCGGTGGAAAGCACGCCAGCTGACAGGATTCCAGACCAAGCTCCCATCAAAAAGCTTGTCTTCTCCACAGAAGTCGACCCGTTTTGCTTTTCAGGGAAGAGAATCTTCAGAAGAACTCCATGCCTGCTGCCTCAAGAGAGGACAGAAATCCTTTCTGTTGTAGGGATCGGACAGGTGGATCTGTTGTGGATTCATGTACTATATGTTAATGATGCTGCATCAACAGGTCAGTTTCTTGTACTAACCTAGTGCTTCTCCAGCTATTCTGAGCAGCAGCCCTCCATGTCCGTCCAAGAGTCTAACGAGTTATTAGCTTCCAATAGTCAGACATGTAAGACGCATCTACCTACCTTTAGTCTTGCTTCAATGATCTTCGTCAGGGTTAGACAGTCTCCATGGAAACCGCTGCATCCAATGACTGTTTTGTCTGTTCTATAAAGAGCACATTTCAGGACACCGAGTTGGTTAAACAGTAAAGCAAAACACATGTTGGCCGATGCTAAACTTAAAACTCCTATTCCCATTGTTCACTGGACGGCAATGGGACAACTGCCATCGCCGTTTAGTGGACAATGGAAATGGGGAATGTCTGTAATCGGCCACCTAATTCCTTACACCACATAAGTTTTAAGAGAAAAATACAAAGTTTAAAAGAAAAACTTAAGAAAATGTACTTGTAATACATATGACCAAAGTCCAGCTTTAACTCTGTCTACAATTAGGAAAAATGTTAACACTGCAGGGGATCATGGGGGTGTAACGTGCAGCGTGGTGACTGTCGTTACTAATACTGTCCTACATATCTGAGGTTGCTGAAATAAGTTCTCTTTACGATAAATAAATCTGTGCAGTATGTGCATGGACAGGTTTTACCTAGACTTACTGTGATCACTTTACATTATATACAAATTAGAATCATGTTGTACATCTGAAACTAAATGTGTAAAATGTTATGGAAGTCACATAAAAGTAGACACAAGTCACCATAAACAGATGAAAAGAGCTTCTGAGCAGATTTAAAAAAAAAACCACATTTAATGGATACAAGGATGAGAAAGTATGTAAAATGTTATTAAGATCTAGGTGGCAGTATATGGGTGTTTATCACAACATTTTACTTCTGTTGTGTATTTGAAATTTTTCATGACAAAATGTTGAGATGAAAATATTTAGGTTATGAAAGGCACTGTTGGTATCCACAATTGGCAGATACCATGAACACTACATAGTAAATTATTAGGAAATACTAATTTATAAAATTGTTTCCTAACAAAAATGCAAGCAAAGCCCCCAACAGGCGGTCTAAGAACTCACTGCAACACACTGTTTAGAAGTTAAATTACTGTAGCATTAAATTACCAGAAGGAGCTGGGAAATGTGGAAGTAGACATTTACTTACAATTTGTAACATTTGGGACTGTCTCGGGTGTGGATTGAAAACCCTTCACTCAATCGGGTGTCAGAAGCAACAATTGAGAAATCTTCTCCAGCAATAGCCAATACAGTACTGAGGAAAAAAGGACAAAAAAAAGAAAGAATGAATCCTCCTAGATGGGAAACAAGCCTGACCCACAGAAGGGTGCGGACCCAGTTCCGACCACTGCAATAAAGCGAGTATCACAACAGAGTGAGTCATAGTTTCTGGGTTCTCTGGGCATAGAAAAGTTACATTTATACTACACTGAAATAAGTGTGTAACACCATGAGGTGTTTTTTAAATGTACATACCTTAATTTAAAAATGTTATTGATAAAAAAAACACTAGCCACTCGTAAAGAACGCATCATCTGCGAGCACATGGAACACAACGCGAGGTAGGCCTGTACGGGGAGAAAACCACTGGTTGCGACAAGAGCAGGATCCGGATAGAAGAGGCAGGATCAGGAAAGGAGCCCTGGCTACAAGTCATCTGGAGAAATATCGAGAGTTCCCTAACATACAAGCCTCCATCACAGCAAAGGGTCTGTAGTTGGAGGTAAAAGAAGAGCCACAGAATTATCACCATTATGAATTAAATGCCTGCCCCGCGGTGTTGCTCAGTGGTTGAGCATCCACTTATGAACCAGGAGGTCCCGGTTCCACTCCTGGTCAGGGTACCTGCCCGGGTTGTAGCTCATGCCCCAGTGTAGGTTGTGCAAGAAGCAGCCAGTCAATGATTCTTATCATTGATGTTTCTAACCCTCTCTCCCCCACTCTCTGAAATCAATAAAAAATTTAAAAAATACATAGACTGAGAAGGTAACTCAATTTAATAAGCAGAAATTCATAGGGCTTAAATTGGATTACAGGGGCTAAAACGTGAGCAATGGGTACCGAATATTCAACACCTTGCAGTCTTACAAAGGTTTCACAACTGCCTTATGAAATGGATCTAACAGCCACCTTAGGACATAACTACTCCATCAGCTGTCACCAAAAGTGTTCTTAGAAGTGAAAGAGTAAAGCATAAACTCAGTGGCCACAGAGATACGGATTCAAGTTCTAGCTAATGCCATCTAATACTCCGGGCAGCATGAGGATGAAAACACGTAACAGCTGGCAATTTACAAAATGCTTCATTCTCTTCTAAACTCTAAAAAGCTAAGGAAGAGAAGGGCATTTGTGTTCAAAAAGTGGAGAGGCTGCCGAGACCGGTTTGGCTCAGTGGATAGAGCGTCAGCATGCGGACTGAAAGGTCCCGGGTTCGATTCCGGTCGGGGGCATGTCCCTTGCTTGCGGGCACATCTCCACAGTGGGGCGTGCAGGAGGCGGCTGATCGGTGGGTGTCTCTCTCTCATCGATGTTTCTGACTTTCTCTCTTTCTCCCTTCCTCTCTGTAAAAAATCAATAAAATATATATTTTTTAAAAAAGTGGAGAGGCCACATTGCCCTCCAGCGGCAGGCACAGGCTAAAATCCTACCTCCCACCACATCCCAAACATAGGTATGCATACTTCACACCCCCAAGACCCGATGAAATGAACTGGTAGTCTTCCCATCGGTGTGTGCGAGCTGGTGTGTTTGCTTTACGCCGTTTGGTCGGTACACTGCCACCACTGACTCAGTTCACAGCTGCCAAGAGTCCTTGCTGGAGCATCTCCCTACAACCCTCAATCTGGTGTACAGACCAAGAAAAAGCACCACGTAACGTAAAGCTGGTATTTTTATTTAAAAAAAGGACAACTTAATATATTTTATTGATTTTTTTTTTTAACAGAGAGGAAGGGAGAGGGACAGAAAGTCAGAAACATCGATGAGAGAGAGAGACATCGATCAGCCGCCTCCTGCACACCCCACACTGGAGATGTGCCTGCCACCCAGGTCCATGCCTCCGACCGGAATCGAACCCGGGACCTTTCAGCCCGCAGGCCGACACTCCATCCCCTGAGCCCACACCGGTTTCCGCAAAAAATGACAACTTACATGTACCATGCAAGCTAACATCTTTAAAGGCCCTCTGCCGAGTATTCTCCCCCCCCCCCCGGGGACTGAAGCTCAAATCTTAAAAAACAAGCTCTTCACTCGGAAACGAGTCCTACTTTCTAGCTAAAATGACAGAAAACGGCCCAGACCGGTGTGGCTCAGTGGATAGAGCGTCGGCGGCCTGCGGACTGCAAGGTCCCGGGTTCCATTCCGGTCGGGGGCATGCACTTGGGTGGCGGGCACATCCCTGGTGGGGGTCGTGCAGGAGGCGCCTGATCCATGTCTCTCTCTCTCTCATCGATGTTTCTGGCTCTCTCTATCCCTCTCCTTTCCTGTCTATAAAAAGAAAAAATCAATAAAATATTTAAGGAAAAAAAAATGAATGAATGAATGAATAAATAAATGAATAAATGAGTGAATGAATGAATGAACGAATGAGTGAATAAATAAATAAATAAATGAGTGAATGAATGAATGAATAAATAAATGAATGAGTGAATAAATAAATAAATGAGCGAGTGAATGAATGAACAAATAAATGAATAAATGAGTGAATGAATAAATGAATAAATAAACGAATGAGTGAATAAATAAATAAATGAGTGAATGAATGAATAAGTAAATAAATGAGTGAATGAATAAATAAATAAACGAATGAGTGAATAAATAAATAAATAAATGAGTGAATGAATGAATAAATAAATGAGTGAATGAATGAATAAATGAATGAGTGAATAAATAAATAAATGAGTGAATGAATGAGTGAATAAATAAACGAATGAGTGAATAAATAAATAAATGAGTGAATGAATAAGTGAGTGAATAAATAAGTAAATAAATGAGTGAATGAATGAATAAATGAGTGAATGAATAAATAAATAAATGAATAAATGAGCGAATAAATAAATGAGTAAATGAGTGAATGAATGAATAAATAAATAAATAAATAAATGAGTGAATAAATAAATGAGTGATTAATAAATAAATAAATGAGCGAATAAATAAATAAATAAATAAATAAAACGACAGAAAGCGACTAAGCTGCTGGCTCAGCCCCTTTAGCTGCAGGCACAGCGCTGCATCTACCAACGCGGACCACCGACCCGCCCTCCGCCCCCAGACGCTGCTGCTGCCCCGCCCGTCCCCGCCGCGGAGGGTTCCCTCCGGGAGGCTCCCCCCCCACCCCCCGCCCCGCGCTGCGGAGGCCGGGCTTCCGTGCCAACCCGCGGCCTCTGTGCGCACCGGCCGGCAGCACCGGGACCCAAAGGGCCGCGCCGGCCGAGAGGACAAGCCCAGCACCGAGACCGAGGAGGCCGCCCGCCGCCCGCCCGCCCGCGGGAGGGAGCGCGCCAGGCCCGCGAGGGAGGGAGGGCGAGCGCGGGGCCTCACCCGCCGTTGAACGCGTAGGGCGAGAAGCGCAGCTGCACGGGGCCGGCGCCGCCGCGCGGCTCCACCGCCAGCACCTCTCGGCCTGGGCCCCACGACGCGGCTGCGGAGGACGCCATCGCCGAGCACCGGCTGCTCCTGCTGTCTCACGGCGAGATGGCCACCGCGCCGGAAGTCGGAAGCGCCTCACTTCCGGTCCCGCCGCGGCGCTTCTCCGGCCGCCCCGGGTGCCCGGCTCCGAGGGTTCCGGGTGGCCGCCCCCCCCCCCCCCCATTCCAAGAAAGCTGACGGCGGAAAGTCAGGGTTTTCTTCCTTAAGAAAACCCCCGAATTCACTCTGGAGGTACGGGAGTTTTTAAAGTCTGACCGTACACACACACAAAAAAATTGCCAAGTCGAGTCGTCCTACCGGAGTGCAAGCGGATGCGGCGTCACCCGGCATCGTTAGAGAGGAGCACACCGGGGGGGGGTGCTCTCCGCCGGAAGGGCACGTGCAGGAATGGCCGCCCAGCACTGTTCCAAGCAGCCGCACATTGGGGGTGAGCCAAGGTCCGCAAACGCAGGCGTCTGTCGCGGCGACGACGGTTAACCGACGTCCGCCAAGTAGGGGGGGGGGGGGCCTCTGTCGCGACATACGCCACAAAACGGAAGGACACAACCGGAAGGGCCGGCAGTACCCGGGCTGCCTCATTATTGACAGCCTCCTGTTCATCCGCCCGTGTGTTTCCACTTCCTTTACGGTAACACATTTATATTTCACCACTTCTGAAAAAGTGCTTTTAAAAAAAAACGTGACGGAGGACCCCGAGGCGGAGAGGCAGGCCACGGGCCAAAAAGGTGGACGCAGACGGTCGCTTTGGCCCCCTTACTTCCGGCAGCAACGGCCAATGAGAAGACGACCAGGCCAGCTGGCCCCGCCCCCGGAACTCTACCCGCCCCGCCCGTCCTTCAAAAAAAAAAAAAAAACACGCTGATCCCGGGAGGCGGCGCCGCCGGAAGTGACGCAAGCCCGCACGTCCCGGGGCGTGGCCCCGCGCGGAAGCCGAGCGCGGCCGGGCGGAAGTGGCGTCATCAACGCGCGCCGGGGGGCGGAAATCTCCGGAGGGTCGGCCGGGGTCGCCGCGGCGGGCGCCTGGGCCGCCGGCCGTTAGACGGGGGCCTCCGCGGGGGGTGTTGGCGTCGGCCGCGGCCCCAGGTAACAGCCGCCTTGGCCTTTCTCTCCTTCCCAGGGCCGGGCGGAGGCGACCGTGCGGCGGGGGGCCGCGCCCGGAGGCGGCGGCGGCGGCGGCGGCGGCGGCGGAGCGCCCAGGCCGCGCGGGAAACGCGCGCTCCGAGCCGGGCGGGCGCGGGACCGGGTCCTCCTCCTGCGCGGCCGCTGTCCCTCTCCTTTCCGCTTCCGTGGCGGGAGGGTGACGAGGTCGCCCCAAAAAGTGACTTTCCCACCTCTCTGACACTTTCTCAAGCGGGTTCTCGTTTTTTTT
>JAAGEH010000152.1:2081180-2111798 GCA_011751065.1 Lasiurus cinereus
CCTGGCCCCGAGGAGCCACGTGTCTCCTGAGCAGGTTACCCCATTTAAGCCTCAGTACATGTAACATGCTCATCATGGTATGTGTTATGTTTTAAACACTTTAAAATATCAGTTTACTAAAATTAAGTTTATATATCATGAAATCGAATTAGTTTGAATGAAACAATCAGGTTTCCAGATAGTCATCTAACACCTCATCCTGTAAAAGTTAAATTAAAAAATTATGTTTTCTTTTCAATTTTTTTTTGCAGAAATATTGTATCCACAGTGAATCTTGGTTGTAAACTTGACCTGAAGACCATTGCACTTCGTGCCCGAAACGCTGAATATAATCCCAAGGTCAGAGCAGTTTTAATGTATTTCAGCCTGTAATACAGGCATTTGCTTCTCAAGATCCCTAGATCAAAAGTTTGTGCCCTGGTAATAAATAAATGCTATTTCTGAAAGCCAACTGGAAATAGGAGGTCACTTCCGCACATATTGATGTGCTTATATTCTGCCTTATTAATTCCTTTGGAGGTGAAGGTTTTCCAAGCAAAAGTTTATGGTTACAGAAGCTAGTCATGGGAAGCAGCAAATACAAGGTGGAAGTACAGGCCCTCGTGTAATTAAAGAAAAAATTGAGCCCTGGTCTATGTGGCTAATTGGTTATGCTTGTCCCGGACATCGGAAGGTCCCTGGCTCGATTCTCGGTCAGGCCCTCTGCCCGGATTGCATGTTTGATCCCATGGGAGGCAGCAGATCAATGTTTCCCTGTCACATTGATGTTTCTCTCCCTCTTCCTTTTTTCTCCCCTCCTCCCTCCGTCCTTCTTTTCCTCCCTCCTTCCTTCTCCCTTTCTCAAATCAATAAAAGAACTTATTATTCTTTTTTAATAAAAAGATTTGCAAGTACTCCCTATCCTATAGACATGTAGGGAAGAATATAGAGGTCGTGGTTCAACCCAGTTGTCACAGTTCTTCCTGTGGTAAAGCTTGTGCCTTGCTGATGGGAGGTCCTACGTGGGGGCGCATGCAGGTGCTATGGTGGCTGTGCACAGGACTTCTTAGCTGTCATTGTCTAGTTTTCCTCACGCCTTAACGACTCTCCACCATTCCAGCGGTTCGCTGCTGTCATCATGAGAATAAGGGAGCCCCGGACCACAGCCCTCATCTTCAGTTCTGGGAAAATGGTGTGCACGGGCGCCAAGAGGTAGGTGTGGAAAGGGGCGTTCTATCTGTGGTTTGTATGTTCTCAGTGGTAGGCTGATGCTTTAATCAAATGCTTTTATTGCTTTCTCACTAGAGTAGTTGGCTCTAATCACTTTAGTCGGCAGTAATTTCATTTTTTTAAAGTCAGGCATGGCCCTGCCTGGTTGGAGGATCAACTCGTACACTGTAAGGTGGCAGGTTCTGTTCCCGGTCAGAGCACATACCTGGACTGCGAGTTCGATGCCCAGTTGGGGAATGTACAGGAGGAAGCTCATCAGTGTGTCTCTCTCACATTGATGTTTCACTCTCCCTTTCCCTTCCTCCCTTTCTAAAATTCAATTTTTTAAAAATCCATAAAACAATAAAACTTAGGCATGACTTTTGGAAGTATGTTACTGTTGCTTATTTCCCTACAATTCAGTTGCATTTTGTGTGTATTTTGATAAAATATTACATCACAACTATTAAGGATGCCTTAGTGTAAAAAACTTTATACACAAATTCATCCCCAGGGAAAAGTCTGCCTAGGAATCAGGATGAGCCGAGACCTCCTTGGCTCTGGCAGTGATGTGGTGACAGGTGCCGCTGTGCTCGTGGGATGGTGTTTGTTCTGATAGTCTGAGTTGTGTGCCTTCGTGTCAGATGTTGTTGCCTGTACCCTGCCTTAGTGTGCAGTGAGCCCCTCTGTGAATGCCTTGACTAGTTTAAGCCTAACAGCACACAGATTTGGTAGGAGACACAGGAGTGGGGGGAATTAGACACAAATGAAGTAAACTAAACTCCTAAATAAAAGGTGATTGATACACTTGTACCTGTTAACGTACAGAGGGGCTGTGGAGCTTTTGCTAATTCTGAACTTGAAAGTCGTCTTTTAAGAAAGCCATGGGTGTGGACATTCTGGTTCTGTTCTCAGTGTTTTCAGAAAGTGAGATGTGGGTTGGCCCCTGGCTCCACATCTCACTTCATTTTGGCGTCTTTACCAGCTTGTTTTACTTGGGATGAGGCCGTGGGACTTGGGGTTTCCCAGTGGATGCTCCATGTGTTGCCTTCACTGTAGGCACGCTGTCTTGGACCTCAGAAGGAACAGTGGGTATCTGTGTGGGTAACTATTGTATCAAGATAAATCATAAGTACACTTATTCTTAAAGAAAAAAAAAAAGGCACTGCTTGTATGGTTAATTTTTGTCATTCCTGACCCTGTACCTGAGAGAGTCTTGTTTAGGGTGGCATCTTTGCTCTCATTTTCCGTGTTCTCCATAAACTGCATTCCGAGTCAGTTTTATCCAACAGGTGAGTTTTAGAAATGGACGTGAAATAGGGTAGAACTAGCGTGTGCATTCTTTAAGTGCAAACCTCATCAGTATATTCCTATCAATATGAAACTTGTTTGTTTTCTCTCAGTAGGAATTTGTGAGCTAAAAATACAAAAGCAGTGGTCATGATAGTGATTCTGTGTGCACATCTGTAAACTTGGGGCTGGCAGCAATGGGGTCAATTAGAAAGGTGGTCATTTTGGTAGGCCTGGTTTCCTAAATCTGTTTGTGTCTGCAGATTTTTTTTTTTTGGGGGGGGGGAAGGAGTGACCAGTTCACACTTTGTAAAGTTACTCATTTAAATAGCTGTTTTAGCTGGCTCTGAGTATGAATAGCTCGCTTTCCCCTTTCCCTAGTGAAGAGCAGTCCCGGCTAGCAGCAAGGAAGTACGCCAGAGTTGTGCAGAAGTTGGGTTTCCCAGCCAAGTTTTTGGACTTCAAGATTCAGAACATGGTGGGGAGCTGCGATGTGAAATTCCCCATCAGGTTAGAAGGCCTGGTGCTGACCCACCAACAGTTCAGTAGGTAAGTCTGAAGGGTGTTGGGATTGCTTTTGGCAGCAGTCTGTTTAAAAGTTCACGATAAATTGTAGCTCCCACTGTGTTTACGGTGGAGGTTTCTCCCGATGGTCAGAGTGACGTCTCTGGATCTCGCTGGCCTTCTTCCCACTCACTGCACGTGGTAACGTCAAAACCCCCTTTACCGGGTGAAATTGATCTCCCACTCTCTGTTCCATCATCATATTGCTCAGTGACTATATTTCAGATGTGTGAATTAATCATCTGTACGCCATAAGCATCTATAGAGGTATAGTTACTTCCGTATTGGACGCATGCCAGTTAGCTGGTTAAATCCACCACCTTGTGCGTCAACCTTCCCCCTTCGGTCCACTCACCGATCATTATCAGACCCACCAGCAAAGGGCATGGTTGAGGGACATGAATATCCTTTTGCTGCTGCTTCCTGCTGAGAACTACCAGGCAGATGGTCCCTCCCCAGCCTCCCTGCTTGCAGCACTCCTCAGGCTTATGGTGCCCTTTGGGGTACCAGGGCCTCTGCACATTCCACTTTTATACCCAGCATAGTCTCACTTTTGCTTTGAAAACTCCCACTTGCATTTCTAACCTGAGCACCTCTTCCTCAGAGAAACTTTCCTGAATTTTCTGCTAGGCAATACATATATCCTGTTTTCAGTCTCTGAACTAATGACACAAGATTTCTAAGTTTAGGAAAGACACATGAGTAGAGCATCCAAACAGCGGAGTCAGGGAAAAGTTCATTCTCTACCCAGTATCTGCTCCAGCACTTTAGTTAAATGCCTGACCAGGGTCAACAGCTAGAGAATATTTCAATGTAAGGAGATGAGATAATTAAAAGGCAGAATGTGGCTGTCAGATCTGAGAAGCAATGTTATCCCTAAACTTGTCCAGAATAATACTGGGTAAGGGTCAGAGAGACTTCAGAACATTATGTAAAGCTCTCGTTATTATCAGAAAATCCACACTCATTAGAGAGTTATTTAGTCCTCAAGTGCAGACTACCAGTTGGCTTCCCTGGCCTTCTGCCCCCTCTCCTTTGATGCTACTGAGGAGCTGGGCTTTGCCTCCTTACAGCTGTTTTTTCTTGTTTTTTTGCTTATACAGGTTTTCATTTTACCTAAAAGCACGGGCAACTTTTAATTTACAAACTGTTTTTTATGTTTTCCTTCTAGTTATGAGCCAGAGTTATTTCCTGGTTTAATCTACAGAATGATCAAACCCAGAATTGTTCTTCTTATTTTTGTTTCTGGAAAAGTTGTATTAACAGGTAAGTTGTAACAGGAAGAAGTGTCTGAAGAATGTTGTTTTTTTCCATGCGAGAAGCAATGTCACGGAGTTGGGACTGTTGGTAGCTACTTGCAGAGGCCTTTCCTTTTATCCCATCCAAACATGCTGGCAAGAAACGTACCAGAGAGGAGGGAGTGAGAGGAGGGAAAATCAGACCCTATTCCTGCTGGTCCTTCAGCCCAGGCTTGACCTGGAAGGGGTGGAGGGGGGGAGAAGATTGGCATTGCATTGGATAAGAGATGAAGTATTATGGGAAATTGCCCCTTAAAGCCTTTGCATTCATCAGCAATGTGGTTTTGAGACAACAAAGGGCGATTCGGAGGAGGTTGGTGGGAGGCAGCAGCTGGGGAATACTATCCAGCCATTGTTACTGCACCTGTGGCCCTGATCTGGTTCAGGGACCAACACTGTGATGCCTGCAGAGAGGGAGGCTGAGTCACAGAGTGCGTTGCTTTTGTAATTTGAAAAGTCCTTTTAAGAAAACTGCTTTAGCCAAAACTGGTTTGGCTCAGTGGATAGAGTGTCGGCCTGTGGACTGAAAGGTCCCAGGTTCAATTCCAGTCAAAGGCATGTACCTTGGTTTTGGGCACATCCCCAGTAGGGGGCATGCAGAAGGCAGCTAATTGATGTTTCTAACTATACCTCTCCCTTCCTCTCTGTGGAAAATCAATAAAATATATTTTAAAAAAAAGAAAATTTTAAAAACAAAATTGGGGTGACAAGGGGCTTTATCATTAATACTAAAGGCCCCGGGCATGAATTTGTACTTTGGTGGGGTTCAGCCGGCCCGTGCCTGATGGGGCCATTAGGGACAATCGGGGGGCCATTGGGGGCAGGCTGGCCAGGGCTAAGGGCCGCGGGCGTTACGCTGTTTGGTCATTTTGCATATTACCCCTTAATTATTTAGGATTTTAATGCCCGCATCCGCTAGTCTAACTCGGAGAGATTTGTGCTAATGGTTTTAAATCATAATTTTGCCTCTTAATAGGTTACAAAATGCCATTTTAGACTCTCATCAATACCTCACTTGTCTTCATAGGTGCTAAAGTCAGAGCAGAAATTTATGAAGCCTTTGAAAACATCTACCCCATCCTCAAGGGCTTCAGGAAGACGACGTAATGGCTAGCCCACCCTCCCACCCACTTGTAAAAACATCTGTTTGGTACATTTAAGTGGCGGTGTGGGTGGCCTGGGTCCGTGTGGGTTGCAGCCTGCGTGTACACCTAGGCACACGCCAGGTGTTTCTGTAGTGCTGCGCTGTGCTGCCCATCTATTTAGATTTAGATTTTAAACTCTTACTGCTGTTGACAAGTTGGTTTAAGGGACAAAACTTTAGTGTTAAAGCCACCTCTACAATTGACTGGACTTTTAATTTTGTTTGCTTTAGTCCCCATAAACCACAGTTTTTATATTTCTACCAGAAAAGTAAAAATGTTTTTTACAAGTGTTGTTTTTCCAATTTGTAATCCTAGGGTTTATTTTTGTGCCAGACACATTCCACCCTCTCAGTATTGCAGGACAGATGTATTAATGAACATGGATGGCTGTAAATATTTCTCTCCTCAGTACTCTGTACAATAAATGCTGTTTATAAAAGTGTTAGGTTGATGTTATAAATGATGCCTTGTAAGATTTATGTGATCCTACTGTTAAAAGGTTGTATTTTGGATATAATGCCTGAAACCACTCATTGTGTGTGTGCTTGTTGTTTCAATCAACATTTCATTGTCTGTTGCAATGGGAATGGAAGAACTGGCCGAAGGCTTAAGGTTACCCATCAAACATGTCTGTCATGGTCATGCACTGAGTTCATTTTCCCAAAGATGTTGTCTGTGACTCACCCTAACCTTGTCCCAGCACATCTGTGTTGTTCCTTAAGTCTTCCCTCCATCTCTTTTCCTTAACATTTCAGGCCATTTGGCTGGTGGATCCTCCTATTTGGTTCTCTTATTGTTAGGGGGTTGCAGATGATGAAATTCTAATCATTTCCCTTTTCTTCATATTCATTGGAATACTTTTATCCTCTATACTGAAAATTCTGTTTAAAAACACACGAGATGAGTTAAAATACCCCAGTCATTTCGCATTATACACACACCAGTCTTACACCCTACCACAAATATGATTATCAGAAGCATTACGGCATAGTTTTTGCTGTTTCTTAATTGTTGGAGGTGGGTAGGGCCAAAGCCAGTACCTGCTGCACAGCAAGTGGGCCGCTCCCCTACACGAGTTGTCTGGTCAGACAGTCTGGTGAAGCAGAGGTCTAGATTTGTAGTAATGACGTCCTCTGCAGGAGCCATAAAATGTTTTGACATTTCTAGAGGCAACCGAGTTGCGTGATGTATTTGTACATGAGGAAGGAGGGTCTGGGGGGGGTGGCGGCCACAAGGGATGGCAAGTGATGACGAGTTGGGTGGCTCAGGACACAACCTCCTCATCACTTCTCACACTTCATAACAGACCCATTTTCTTTTTAAAGTTTTATTCCATTGCAGGTCAACACATGTAAAACCCACTAAACACTTAGAAAAAGGAAATGATACACAGATGTACAAATATTTAAAAAATACATGATCTAGGAATACCATCTATAATGGTATCTTGGTGCCTGTTCAGATCTGTACTTTACTGGATGTGAATACAGGTCTGCCGCAAAAACTGCACAGCTTTTCACTGCAGTTTCTGTAATTCCCTGTTACTGGACATTTTTATTTCACTAATATTTAGACACTAGAGACCCGGTGCACAAAATTTGTGCATGGGTGTATGTATGTGAATGTCTCAGCCCGGCCTGTACCCTTCCTCTCACAATATGGGACCCCTTGGGTGATGTCTGACTGCCGGGTTAGGCTCAATCCTGTTGGGCCTAACCCGACAGTCGAATATCCCTCTTGCAATCCAGGACCACTGGGCTCCTAAATGCTAGCCTGCCTGGCCCTAGCCACTTGCCTCCCTACCTGATGGCCCCTAACCATCTCAACTCCCGCGGCTTTGTCCGGAAGGACGTCTGGAAGGTTGTTCAGCTGTCCAGTCTAATCAGCATATTACACTTTTATTATTACAGTGTGTTGTGAATAAGGTCTAAAACATCATTGTACCTCTCTGGTACAGTTATTCCCTTAGGATAATGTCCTAAGAATGGAATTGCGAGATTTAAGAGGTTATGAGCACTTTTAAGGCTTTTCGAGGTCGTCTTTAAGGTGTATCTGTTACATCTTGCTTCCAAACAAATTCCTCTGTGTAGCTGGTGCCCAGGCTGCAGCTCTCAGCGCAGGTGTAGATGGCCAGGACACCCCAATCAACACTCTTGCCCAGCCTGTCGGCTTTTAGGTAGTTGAGCAGCTGAGGCATGACCTGAGAAGAGGACGACACAGTCAGAGACCTGCTCAGGTGAGGAGCACTATCTGCCTTCAGCAGACCTTCCTGCCAGGCTGATCCTGAGCTGTAAAGTTTCCATGCTACACAGCATTATAGACATGCAATGAACGTACTGAACATTGAAAAATATTTTGCAGCTCTGTCCTTAGAACCTGTTTCATTTGGCATTTCACTTCCATTTGAGGAAGAAGTTCCCAAAAATAAGACTGGCTGATCCATTTGGCTTAGCTGGTTACTTAATTTTATTAATAACTAGAGGCCTGGTACACAAAATTCATACACTGGGATGGAGGCAGGTTTCCTCAGCCCAGCCTGTGCCTTCTCACAGTATGGGACCTTTGCTCCTTACCACTAGGCTTGCTGCTCCTTAGCACTGCTTCTTAGCTCTGCTGCAGAGGCAGGAGAGGCTCCTGCTACCACTGCTGAGCTCACCAGCTGTGAGCCCAGCTTCTGGCTGAGCGGTGCTCCCCCTGTGGGAGTGCACTGACCACCAGGGGGCAGCTCCTGTATGTAGTGACTGGTCATCCTGCTTTTCAGTTGATTTGCATATTAGGGATTTATTATATAGGATGTGCCATAAAATAGGACCAAGGCTGCTTCTATCTGGGAAACTTTTACTTCCTGTCATTTGAATAGCAGATGCTGGTGCAATGACTGAATGAACATTGGTATAATGAATACAAAAAGGAAATCCGTTGATGTCTGTAGAGAAAGGGATCTCAGGAGGCCAGCAGTTGGATGGAAGAGTGAAGATCTGCCACACCAGTAGGAAACTGCTTCACACACAGACACACACACTGGCAGCTTAACCTGGCATGAAGAGCTTTGGGTCAAGAACCAACCAATTCCCTTTTCACCCAGAACAAGTATTACTTACCAGTCTAAGATTACTGAATCCACAGAGGATTGATTTCCACCCAACCCCAAAATGATTCTGATGCTAACAATCTCTTTTGAAAAAACATTTACCTTAATCACACTTAATGTATCTTGATGATACACGCATTTGTTTTCCTAACAAATCCACAAATGAACACTAAATAGTGCAAGTTCTGAAATACTCCTCTCACAGTGTACAGAGTCAGTGTACACTGATCAGTGGAAGATGATGTATTATTTAAAATTACCAACATAACAGAGACACTGAAAACAATGCTGTATCTGCACTGGAAGGTGGGGGGTGGTCCAGATAGTAAAAGCAAACACCTGTAAACCCTCATTATTGTAGAAGCCCACAGATGTCTGGAAATTAGTAAAATTACAAATGATAGGAAAATCATGTTACTTAGAGATGGGAAAACTACCAGATAAAGCAATAAAAGAGTTTTAAGGCCTGAGGTGGGACAGGAACCTTCTGATTTTCATGGTGGGATAAATTTTGTAATACCATTCAGACCCCATGCATACCTTACTTTGGTAAAGTTCTGTAATGTTTTAAAGACATAAAGCGGGGTAATTATCTAGTAAAATAATTCCTATTTAAGGTCGTACCTGGAATTCAAATATTCTCTTGGCTCCACAGGGGCAATCTGGAATATCTTCCTCTTGGGGGACATTCTCACCAGAGATCCAGATGGGGGTAAGGCCTCTGCCATACCTGAGAATCTAAAATCAATTCAGATCACATTCCGATCGTCCACATCTCACCTAAGAGTCTTCCCCGCCCCTATCCCACCCATTCTCAAAGTTAATTTCTTTTCAATGTCACCAAAGCAATGATTCCAGCCTCTCTCATTCAGGATCTCAAAATTTAATCGGAATCTCGTCATTTATGCCGGATGCTGGGGTGAAAGCAGTCACATGTGCTCAGCCAGCAGTTGTGCCGCTGGCCCACTGTTGCTGGGGAGGCTTTGGGGAACACAGACACTCATTCACACGTTATGAGGGGGCGCAGGTGCTGGGTAAGCCTGCAGTTACATGCGTTGTGTACAGGGTTCTTCCAATAAAGGCAACTATATTTGTTTACAGTGACAGACTGTGCAATGATCCAACTGCACAGTATATGCTAGAAGACTTGGAGCGAATAATATAGTCATTCTCACAAGGCCAAGAAAAAAAAAAGAAAGAAAAATAAAATAAAACACATCTATATGACAGTGTAACTTTTGTTCTCTCGGTAACTGTTAAAAGGATCAGAACAGGAAAAGCACCTTCCCTTTGTGTGACGGGCTGCTGTGACCAAACAGCTTCTAAAGATGACAGCCCTAAAAGAACACCAGAGGGAACCGTGGGAGTTCTACTCTACCTGTTCTGGTTCCAGTGCGATCTTGTTTTTAAACTCCTGGAAAATTTTATCTTCCCTGGATTCATGTTTTGCCATGGAATCCAATTCTTCCGCAGGCGCTTCACCTAAAAACCATCAACACGACCATTATGTTGACAGGAATAATCCCCAGGACTCAACGATTCAAACAGCTCGAGGGCTGCCAGTTTCCAGCAACCAAGTTTGGAATGAAGCAGACGGCGAGGGCCAGATGTTCCCAAGGGCTGTCCCTATTTAAGTTCTTTCATGCTGGCTCTACCGGACCACCTGAGCTTCCGGGTGCCCGTGAAGCACTATTCGCTACCCAGGGTCCTTCCTGGTGACCACTTCTCTTCATTAAAGTTCCAAATTTAAAAGAACAGACCAAGTCGTAGGCTCAGGACGCTGTGTCTAGCACACGTTAGGACACTCAACCAACGTGGGCTCTTCTTTAAAAAAAAAAAAAAAGTTTTTATTGATTTTAGAGGAAGAAGGGAGAGGGAAAGAGATGGAAATATAGTTGAGAAACACCAATTGGCTGGGGATCGAGTCACAACCTGGGCGTGTGTCTTGTCTGGGAATCAAACGGAGGACCTCTTGATTCATGGGACAACGCACACCCAGGGAGCCGCCCAGGCCGGATCATGAGCCCTTATCAGTATTACCCTTATGCCACCTGGACTCTTCCAATCTCCTCACACCTCCTCCCAGCTGGCCCACCTGCTAAGCTGTCCTGCCAGCTTGTTCCTCTGCACTCTCAGCTCCTAGGACCCCAGCCACCTGTACCACTGCTGTCCCCAACAGCAGTTAATCTTTGTGACAAGTGTTACTATATATTCTCGATATCCTTACATGAACTGTAGACCAGGAAGCCAACATTCTAATCTAAAATCTAATTTTGTGGTGGTTTTTAAGAGCTCGAGTTCTAATGAGTGAGATGTGAGCTCAAACTCCATTTGAAACCTAAAAACTTGGGTCAGTTAAATGACCAAACAAGTTACACCCAGAACCTCAAAGTCCTCACTGCAAAATGGGGTTGCTAATTAATTGTGACTTTCCTGAGGTCATGCATAGAAGCCCTTGGTGCAGAGTAAGTGCTAATAAATGCTGCTGCCAATCAGCCTCTTAGGTATCCCATCAGCAGAGGCTCTGGAGTATGACCAGCTCTAGAGAAGTAACCAAACTGTTTGTAAAACTGGTCATGTTACAGGGTCCCAGGGCAGGAGGAATAGGGGAATGGAGGCAGGAAAGTTAAAACAAGCCCAAATAGTGTGGGCAATTTGCAGTCAGCGGTAATTAACAAGCCATTAGCTCCCCCAGCCAAGGACTGAAAGCCAATGGTTAAAAAACCTCCCCAAGGCCAAAACCAGTTTGGCTCAGTGGATACAGCCTCCACCTTCGGACTGAAGAAGGGTCCCAGGTTCGATTCCAGTCTTGGTTGTGGGCACATCCCCAGTAGGGGGTGTGCAAAAGGCAGCTGATCGACGTCTCTCTCATCGATGTTTCTAACTTTCTATCCCTCTCCTTTCCGCTCTGTGAAAAATCAGTAAAATATATATTTTTTAAATTTTAAATAAATAAATAAATAACCTCCCTAAGGAGAGAATGCAGAAAGGGAGGGGGAGGTGAAAGGGGGAAAGGGCTGTTTTACTCCCTAAGCAGAGAAGCCAGCAGTCCCAGGTTTGGCAAGATAAAATTGCCAGGTGCTTCTCATGAATTCTGGGAAGGCCACAACAAAGTAAACACGGACCTTGAGAATTAATCTGCACCAAAATATCCAGCAGAGGAATTCTGAAACCTACAGACAGGAGAGTATATAATGCTCAGACCACCACCCAACTGGTTCTGCAGATTAGCTGAGAGTCTGTCTGCGCTTCCTAGGTCACGTGCATAGGTTTGCTTGCTTTGCTTTTTCACTAAAGGTGCATGCCCTAACTCTGCTTTATTAAATTGGCTTTTTGCAATGCATTAGAGGTCTGTCGTCTAAATTTATATAAGATAAGGGTCAACTTTGGGGATAGCCCTCTCTGGGGTCAAGGAGAGGCACCTCTCACTTTGAAATGGCCTGCTGGCTCTGGCTGGGTGCTCGGTTGGTTACAGTGTCATTCTGATACACCAAGGCTGTGGGTTCCATCCCAGTCAGGGCACATGTAAGAATCAACAAATGAATGTATAAATAAGTGGAATAATAAATGGATGTTTCGCTCTCTCCTTCCTCCCCTCTCTAAAAATCAACAAAAAATTATGTTTAAAGTCAATTAAAAAAAGAAAGTGTCCCACATACTCTCACGTACACCATCTTAATCTGAGGAATAGACCTTGGACCCAGATGAATTTACCAATTTCCTAGCATCCTATGCAACCCTACCCAAGTGCCACCTGCATACTTCCTCTGATTGACATACCTTCATGGACCCAGAATGTGCCTGACATGTGTCAAGGTGAGAGGAACAGGAAGGGTGTTGTCAGATGAGGCAATAATGGAAAGTTCTGTATTGCAGTCTCCAAAGTGAGCTGGCTTTTCCTGTCAGCCCCTCTCTTCTGGACACCCTGAGCCCACTGTCTCAAGCAATCACCACCACTTAATGAATCAAGTTCTGAAACTGACTCCTTACCCATGCTCTCTATCATCTCCGTCTCATCGTCTTTTTCTGAAACCTCAGGTGTAATCTCATCTTCTGTTTCTATCACAATTTCAAATTCTGGAAAAAGGAAGTTGTGATCTGGAACTGTGCTCTCCAAGTGATCTGAAACAAAAAAGGTAATTTGTACCATCAGCAATAACTTAGTTTTAAGAACGGTCTAACAGTGTGCTGTTTCTAAAGTATATTGCAATATAGTAACGGCTTCTCCTAGTAAACTAATATATGTAGCTCCAACATGTTAGGTTGTATTTAAATGCTGCTCCTGTGAGACCTAACCAAGTAGGTAGAATCTCACAGCTCTTCCTACTGGGGATCAAGCTGCAACCCCTGGGCTGCCCTGCCTGGGAATGCAACCGGAGACCTTTCCTGCACCAACCAAGCCACACTGGCCACGGCTCACAGCTCTCCCTTCATAAAGCTGGTGTCGCCACCAAACTTCTGAAAGTATCAGACTTTTCTAATTCTAACGTTTCGGGGCAAAATAAAAATCTGAGTTTTGGTAGATGCTACGAAGCTGAGCTGAAACTTAAAGAGAAGATGGACTCACCTGGCTGTCCACACGCCTGCTTATGTCCGGCTCTCCAGTCCACAGCCTGGTGGTCCTTACTGCAGTAATGCACCTGGCGACACTGAGAGCACGTCTTGGGGCCCAAGCAGCCGCAAACCCTGCAGAGATGAGCCCCAGACTTGAGCTGGAGGCACACGGGCTCTCCCGTCTCTGGGGGAGGCTCCTCAGGAGGAGGCTCATACGAGTAAAAGTCATTTTTCCTGGGTAGCTGGTTTCTAAAAACTAAGAGAAATGAGAAGAAACATTAGTAACATATTTCTATTTTTTAGCATATCAATTCAAATCATTTAGCTCCCATTGCACACAGGAATGAGACAGACACTCATCTGCTAAAAAGGCAGACAGACAGCAGGCCGTTTTTGCTTTCGGTGAACTTTCCTTATGAAACAGGAGGGGGAAAAGGGGGAAAGAACAAGGAAGTCTCAGGTCTATAAGCTGGTTCGGGGGTTCACACTGAGCTGGCTCTCTGAGCTCGCTCCATCCATCAACCCAGTTACCATGGAGACCCCAAACATGCGGGGAAGCTGCTGGGACGCAGCTTTCGGACAACTGGCCATTTTAAAGTCTGGACATGGGCACGCGCACCACGGAGCACCTTCGGGTAAGACAAAGTGGGGGCTGGAGGCGAAGGGGCGGGGAAGCGAACCCCGGGGGCGGCGCCTGCCGCTCACCGCGCAGGCCCCGCCCACCGCGCAGGCCCCGCCCTCTCCCCGCCGCTCACCGCGCAGGCCCCGCCCTCTCCCACATCACCCCGCCCGCCGCTCACCGCGCAGGCCCCGCCCTCCCCCACGTCGCCCCGCCCACCGCTCACCGCGCAGGCCCCGCCCTCTCCTCGCCCGCCACTCACCACACAGGCCCCGCCCTCTCCCCGCCCGCCGCTCACCGCGCAGGCCCCGCCCCCTCCCACGTCGCCCCGCCCGCCGCTCACCGCGCAGGCCCCGCCCTCTCCCGCGTCGCCCCGCCCGCCGCTCACCGCGCAGGCCCGCGCAGCAGGGCGGCGCGCGGCAGCAGAAGAGGAACAGGCCGCGGTGGAAGGCGTCGGCGCGGCCCGGCAGCGGCGCGTACAGCTGCAGCACGAAGGCCAGCGGGCGGCCGCAGCGCGCGCACGCCAGCTCCGCGGGCCCCGGCAGCCCCGCCTCGCCCAGCCACGCCGGCCGGCCGCCCACCTTGCTGGGGAAGTGCCGGCTGCGCAGCCGCCAGGCCGGCGCCGCCTCCGCGAAGCCCAGCTCCGCCACCGCGGCGCGCACCACGGCCATTCGCGCGCAGGGCCCACCGGACGCGCACCCCCGGCCGGAAGGAGGGAGGCGGGAGGCGGTCCCGGAAGGCGGGAGGCGGTCCCGGAAGGCGGGAGGCGGTACCGGAAGGGGGGAGGCGGAAGGAGGGAGGCGGTCGCGGGAGGCGGTCCCGGAAGGCGGAAGGAGGGAGGCGGGAAGCGGTCCCGGAAGGCAGAAGGCGGTCCCGGAAGGAGGGAGGCGGTCCCGGAAGGCGGGAGGCGGTCCCGGAAGGCGGGAGGCGGAAGGAGGGAGGCGGTCCTGGAAAACGGAAGTTGCGTAGGACAGCCGACCGGAAGCGGTGGGGCGGGGGCTGTGACGCACGTCCGGCGTCGCGGCCGGGGTCGTGCAGCGCGGCGGCTCCCGGGTCCGCTGAGCTGCGGCCACGGCCCGGCGCCCACGGCTGACCCGGGGCCACTTCCGCGTGGAGCTGCTGACCGTCAGGGCGGAGGGGCGGTGCGGAGCGCGGCGAGGACGGGGGAGGGGCTAGGGAAGGGGTCAGGGGTCAGGGCCCCGGGCTGGGACCTGGGCTTCAGGGTCAGGGGTCGGGGTGAGGCTTGGTGCTGGGGGGTCAGCCTCGCCCGGCCCCGCCCCCTGCCCTCCTGCCCCCCTAGTTCAGAGCCTGCGTGGTCACGTGCCCCTGCCCCTTGTTCAGCAAAATGTATTTTTAAACATTCAAGTATATTTCACAAGCATAGAAATAAAAATAAGTAAATAAGAGAAACAGAAGAAAAATGTGTTTAAAAACACATACAGGGAAATTATATAAGCAAAGAAAAATATGTGAGCCCTAGCCAGTGTGGCTCAGTGGATAGAGCGCGTCGGCCTGCGGACTCAAGGGTCCCAGATTCGATTGCGGTCCAGGGCGTGGACTTTGGTTGTGAGCACGTCCCCCCATGGGTAGTTTGCAGGAGGCAGCTGGTCCATGTTCCTCTCTCATAATGTTTCTAACTCTTATAGTCCTCTCCGTAAAAAAATTAATGAAATGTATTTTTGAAATCCGAGCATATCCTGAGGCTGAACAGCAACCAGCATCCTGGAGCACACGGCTGTGTCAGTGTACCTGAGCTGCGCGGTCCCATCGTACCGTCTCTGGAAGCAGACGCAAGGTGTGGAGGCTCCATCTGTCAGCAATCAATGTGCTAAGGTATAAAGAGGGGGAGTTTGGCCTGGCCAGTGTTGCTCGGCGGTAAGAACAGTGTGTCCCGTATCCCAAGAGTCCGGAATTTTGAGTCCCAGTCAGCCAATTCCTGCAAAAAAGTGATCCTCCACCGCCCTTCCGTGGCCATCTAAGGAAAAACACACGGTATCTCCGGCCACGGTGCTGAAATCACAGCTAAAGCCCGGCCACAGGACCAAAAATTCCACCCAGAAACAAAGAAAACACTAACAAAATCATCGCGTCTGTCCATGGCGAAAATCATTCCGTCCCTGGATCCACCGAAGTCACCGCCCTGGGTTCTTCAACTCTTCCCACCCCAGCCCTGCAAAGGGAGGCTCCGGAGGCTGCTGCAATGAGGTTCCACCGCCCTGCCTAATGTTCCTTAGCGCCTCTTTTAACCAGAGTAACGAGGGAGTGAGTGTATGTCTGGCAAGCCGATGTTTAACCAGTGAGCAACACCAGCTACGGATTCTATTCACTTTTAAAAATATATAAATCGGGCCAAAACCGGTTTGGCTCAGTGGAGAGAGCGTCGGCCTGCAGACTGAAAGGTCCCAGGTTTGATTCCGGTCCAAGGGCATGTATCCTGGTGGCGGGCACATTCCCTGTATCGGGCGTGCAGGAGGCGGCTGATCGAAGTCTCTCTTTCATCGATGTTTCTAACTATCTCCCTTCCTCTCTGTAAAAAATCAATGAAATATATTTTAAAAATAAAAAAATGTAAATATACATCGGAGTGGCAGTCAAGGGTCAGAGGTTAAGGCTAGGGCTGAGGCTAGAGCTGTGTTTGCTGTTAGGGTTTTAGAATGAGGGTGAGAGTAAAAGGTCAGGTTTGTAACGGAGCGAGTCCCCACAAGACAGACCACAAAGACCAGCCGAATTCAAACAGGCCTAAATTTATTACGGACTCGAATCTGGGCTCACCTAAATTTATTACAGATTCGAATCTGAGCTCAAACCTTAGCTGACGCAGCAACCTGGCTCCTTTTCCCCATCAGAGTGCCTGAGTTAGGGCAATCAGCTCGGCCTTTTAGGCAGAGGTCCCATGTCCTAGGGCTTGCCCAGATGACAAAGTCTAGGGTGACTACGGCAGACAAGTACTGTGGGTGCAGGTGGGGCATCACTGCACCCTCCAAGCAAGAGAGGTCCCTGAGTAGCTGGCTTCCCTGGCCCACAGCTGGGATGGCCCTGCCTGTATGCTTGGCGGTAAAGCGCAGGCAATACATCGGATTGCTCAGGGGTGTCGACGTCAGCGGGAAGGCGTGTCATCAGGGCTGGCCAGCAAGACTCGAACTTTGGGTCGCCACCACAGTCCCATAGCTCAAATTCACATGCTGTCCTTTATCGCTTCCAGAACCTGGTTTGTGATGGGCGATTAACAGACACTGAGTATAACAAAACAGGAATACCACATCTCGATTTAAGCAGGCCCTTTGGCACCGATCCCATAGTCGTACAACCCCGTAGTAGGAGGAACCTGTGGCCAGCAAGTGGTTCCCATAGCCACAGGACAGGAGCGTGAAAGGGGACATGAGGTCCAGCACCCCAGCCCCTGGGGGAAAGTCACTGCCCAAGTGCATCATCAGCTGCCCACTGTTGAGGTCTTAAGCCCAAAGACCATACCTTGGCCATTCTGTCCCTGGAGCCGCTCACGATGATGCCCTCTTTACAATCCACATAGTTCACCAGCTGTTGGCAATCGTCCCAGGTGGGTTGATGGTACTTCCAGCACAGCAAACCCAGCTCACCAGAATTAGCCAACATCACTCACTCACTGGCCCGGCCCACAGAGCAGAAAACCAGCATCAGCTGGTGTTTTTCAAACTAACTGAGAACTCTCACCCTCAGAGTGACAATTTAATAGAAGCGATGACTTCATGTTCCAAAGTTCGCACATACAGTTCCTAAGTTCGCACATACAGTGTCACATGTTGGCTCCTCTGGTAGAACTTCTCTGGACGAAGCGAGCGAGACAGGAGGGTTCTGGTTCTTCCAGTTGTATACTTCCAGGTCGCCCTGTCTTCCCTGGGCATCATGGGGGTGCGTCAGGGATTGCCACGCAGGGTTTAAAGATGATGTCATGTCAGGCAGGGCCTGGCCACCGGGCTGCCAGGGGCTCACCTGGTAAGAGCACTGACAAAGGGGCAGTCCCTCTTTTTATACCCATTCTGCCTTCCTCTATTGGCTCATAGATGCTGACTCGGCAATCTCTAATTGGTTCTCAGGCAGCAAGGGACCAGCTAACCCAGGAGGTTAGTAGTAAGGCTGATTGACCTAGTTAGCCCAACGGACCCAGGAACACATGGTTCAGGTGTTGTGGTCTGGCTGAAGATAGTAGGCTCAAGATTACAGTTAATCAGAGGCAGGTTCACACTTTTAACCCTGATTCTGAACCTTCCCTTCCCCCTTCTTTAATAGTTTGCAGGCCTGGCTTTAGGGGAGGAAGTGTTGCAAGCCTACCCATAAGGGGATTCCTCAGTAGTTCCCAATTTCAATCACTACAAGGTTCTGGGTCATGGCCAGGATTAGAGGTATAAAAACATGTAAATTGGCTTTGGAAATGCAGAATTTGAATGTATTTCAGCAGCATCAAAATGAGTCGCCCGTTCCACTATCTTAGTAAATTCCAAAATTGCTTCATATAATTTCAAGTTACTTCTGTGACATTAGGTTATAAAGATTAATTACTTTTGTGTTCTAGAATAAAATAATTGTAAACACCTTTTTTTCTGAATAAAAGATTCCATTTAATACTTTGGTTTTGAAGTGCATCGGTTTTTAAACCAGTTCTTGTATCGCATGGGGATTTGCTCAATACTTAGGCCTGTCTCTTTCAGAATGAAAGCTAAAATAATTCTGTAGAAACGTGCTAAGAGCAAACATCCTTTATTTAGTGATTTTGAGAATATAATCTTAGAGCATACTTATACACTGGTTTTGGGAATACACACTTACATTTTTTCTTGAAATCACTTAATATTATACTGTATATATCTATGGATCTATGTATATATTATTTTAGTCCTTAAGGGACGCTGTCAGCCAATTCCTGCGCGAAAATAATCCTCTGCTGCACTCCTGTGGCCTTTCAAGAAATAACACACTGTGCCTCTGTCCATGGTGCTGCAATTCCAGATAAAGTCTCTTAACCACGACTAAAATTTCTACCCAGAAAAAACACCCCCATGCCTTATGCTGCAGGCTACCATTACCGAGACTTTCCGTACTGCGGGGGGTTCCAGTTAACGAGGCCGCCAGTAATGGGCATGAGACCTTTACCCTGGCAGGCAGGCCGGTGCAGGACGCCTCTACTGTGGCTGGCAGGAGATTGGAAGCCGCTGTCCTCAAGGTAGTCAGTTATACAGAGCCCTCTCGTGTTGCGGCCCTTGGTACTTTGCAGGCGACCATTATTGAGGCATTCAGTCCGTACAGCGAGGTGCTGAGTACCGAGAGACTCGGCTTGCTTGTGAGAGACCGGCTTAAGTGACGCATGACGTTTCTGCTGGCCGCCATTACTGACACCTTCCTTACGGTGGGGGGCCCAGGCTAACGAGGCACCAGTATGAGGCACGGTGCCTTTACCCTGGTAGGCAGGCAGCTGCAGGCCGCCTCTACTGAGGCAGGTAAGTAGGGGGTTGGCGGCCACCGTCCTACAGGCAGGCAGTTATAGGAGCCCTCTCATGTTGTGACCTTTGGTACTGTGCAGGCAGCCATTATTGAGGCAGCCAGTGCATACAGCGTGGTGCTGAGTACCGCGAGATGCAGCGAGCTTGCGAGAGGCCGGCCTCAGTTATGCACGCTGTAAGCTCCTGGCCGCCATTACTGACACCTTCCATATGCCTGAGGGCCCTGCTAACGAGGCAGCCAATACGGGGCATGAGACCTTTAACCTGGTAGGCACGCAGCTGCAGGCCGCCTCTACTGAGCCTGGCAGGGGGTTGGCGGCCACGGTCCTACAGGCAGGCTGTTATACAAAGCCCTCTCGTGTTGCGGCCCTGGGTACTGTGCAGACGGCCATTATTGAGTCAGCCAGTCCGTACAGCGAGTTGCTTCTGTATCGCGAGATTTGGCTTTCTCGCGAGAGGCCAGCTTAAGTGACGCACACCGTAAGCTGCCGTCTGCCATTACTGACACCTTCCGTACGCCTGAGGGCCCCGCTAATGAGGCAGCCAGTACAGGGCACGGGGCCTTTACCGTGGTAGGCAGGCAGCTTCAGGCCGCCTCTACTGAGGCTGGCAGGGGGTTGGCAGCCGCGGCTAAGGCAGGCAGTTATAGGAGCCCTCTCATGTTGCAGCCCTGGTACTGTGCAGGCAGCCAGTCCGTACTGTGAGGTGCTGAGTACCGCGAGATCCAGCGTGCTCGCGAGAGGCCGGCTTAAGTGACGCACAGCGTAAGCTGATTGCCGCCATTACCAAGAACTTCCATACTGCAAAGGCCCCGCTCACGAGGCAGCCAGTACCTTGCTCGTAGCCTTTACCCTGGCAGGCAGACTGGCAGCTGCAGGCTGCCTCTTCTGAGGAAACCAGGAGGTTGGAGGTTGCCATTCTCGAGGCAGGCAGTTATATAGAGGCCTCTCAGTTTGCGTCAGTGGGTACTAGGCAGACGGGCATTATCGAGGCAGCCGGTTCGTGTAGTGAGGTGCTTTTTGTACCACGAGAGTCCGGCTTAAGTGACGCAGCCGTTCGCTGCAAGCCGCCATTACCGAGATTTTCAGTACTTCGGGTCGCCCACCGCTAATGAGGCAGCCAGTACGGGGCACAAGGCCTTTACCCTGACAAACAGGTAGGTGCAGGTCGCTTCTACTGCGGCTTGCAGAGGGTTGGAGGCGGCTGTCCTGAGGCAGGCAGTTATACAGAGCCCCCTTGTGTTTCGGCCTGTGGTGCCGTGCAGGTGGCCATTATTGAGGCACAGATGCCATTATTGAGGCATCCAATATGTACAGCTGGAATATTCCGAGAAGCACTGTTCTTTCGAGAGGCCGCAATAATCTACTCATGAAACTGGCAGGACGTGACAGGTCTCCTTTACTAAGGTTACTTGTCATTAATTAATCAGTTACTAGGATACTGGTTACTAGTTACCTGGTTACCAGGTAACTGGTTACCTAGTTACTGGTTAACTGGTTGCCAGGTTACTAGTTGCCTGATTACAAGGTCTCCTTTAGTAAGGATACTTGTCATTAGTTTATCAGTTACTAGTGTACTGGTTACTAGTTACCTGATTACCAGGTAACTGGTTACCTAGTTCCTGGTTAACTGGTTGCCAGGTTCCTACTTGCCTGGTTAAAAGGTACTTGGTTACTAGTTACTAGTTTACTCTTGTGGGCATTCAAGAAATAGCACCATGTGCTTCTGTTCGTGGTGCTGAAATTCTAGTTAATGCCCTGTGAACATCACAAATAATTCTACCCCCCAACAGGCGAAAAAACAAAAACCTTAAAGATCGAGAAGCCCTCAAAATCATCAAGTCAGTCCAGGGTGGGAATCATTCCTTCCCTGAATGTACTGATGTCACTGGTCTGGATGTTGCAATCCTTCCCGCCCCAGCCCTGCTAAGAGGGGCCGTGGCTGCTGCAATGACATTGAGAACCTGTGCATTCACTATCTCAGTCAGTACCCTAGAGGCTGCCATTTTTGAAGCCATCATTAACAGGAAGGCACAGTTAACAAGGCAGGCGGTGTGGAAAGTTCTCTACTCAGCCAGTATGTTGGAGGCCGCTAAAATTGTGGCAGTGGGAACCTTGCAGCCGCCATTATTGAGGCAGCCAGTCAGTACAGCCAGGTGTGGATACTTCGAGACTCAGTGTCCTCACGAGATGCCGCCATTATTGAGACCTTCCATAAGGCGGAGGCCCCCGCTAACGAGACAGCCAGTATGGGGCCGTGTCCTTTAACCTGGCTGGCAGGAAGCTGCAGACTGCCTCTACAGAGCAAGCCAGTAGGTTGGAGGCCACCATCCTCGAGGCAAGCAGTTATGGGGAGCCAGTTTGGGTAGTGGTAGTGGGTATCACGCAAGCCGCCATTATTGAGTCAGCCGGTCCTTACAGCGAGGTGCTGAGTACCGCCAGAGGAATTGGGGTCAGGAAAGCCCACCTTATCTGATGCATGTCTTACGCTGCAAGGTGCCATTATCCAGACCTTCCATACTGCAGAGACCCCACTAATGAGGCAGCCAGTACCAGCACGGGAACTTCCCTAGTAATTTTTTGTCTTTCAGAGTCAGAAATCTATTACTGCATCAGTCACAACCCGGAGATCCAACACAGATGCTTTGCTTCCTTCTAATTGCCACAGCTGAGGATGATGTAATGAATCTCCCAGTTACACCGTAAGTTGCAAAAGAATTCCCTCCCATATCAGAAGCTGCACTGATGTGTTGAGACTTACAGTGGCTTTCAGCTTATCACAGTCTCTGATTTTCTCTATACATTCCTGACTTTCATACTTTTGAAGCTTGCAAGCCAGTCATTCTGCAGAATGTCCCCCATACTGGCCATTAGCATTTTAGGATGTGCATTTTTTGAAGGGATTTGAGTGGTATTGAGAGGATGTTTTAAAAAGAAAGACTGCAAAATGTCATGAAAATTCTTCTTGATTCTTTGGTTCCACACAAAGGTATACATATCCTCAGAGTTCTGGAAACAGCAGCCACTATGGCTGAAACTCCTCTGGAACAACCACTGCAGCTCTCACAGCCTCTTAAATACTTCCTTGCTGCCCATTCAGAGTGCAGAGACTTAATACATGAATCAGTAGAAAAATCAGAAAGGATAGTGGCTGCCCTTGATTTATTTTAAAAACAAGCCTCAAACGGACCAAGTTTTTTTGAAGTGTAATAAATGGTAGTTGAACATAACTCAAGCTATAATAAAAACATCTGTAATGAATAGCCATGGAGTTCAATACCCAAACAGAATTGAAAAACCACCCCCACGTTTTAAAAATGAAAATTAGTATATCTCACAAGCACAGAAATGATCAAAAACTAAGAGAAACAGAGTAAATATGTATTTAAAACACACACACATGGAAATTATATAAGTAAAAAATCTGAGCATATCCTGAGGCTGAACAGCAGCATTCTGGAGCATACCACTGTGTCAGTTTACCTGGGCTGCGCAGTCCCATCTTACAGTCTCTGTATAAGCACACCCAAGGTGTTGAGGCTTGGTCTGTCAGCAATCAATGTGCTAAAGTATAAAGAGGAGGAGTTTGTCCTGGCAAGTGTTGCTGGGCTGGAAGAACAAGTGTCCTGAATCCCAAAGGGTCCGAATTTGAGTCCTAGTCAGCATTTTTCTGCGAAAAATTGATCCTCTGCTGCCCTCCTGTGGGCATCAAAGGAAAAGGACGCGGAGTTTCGGGCCATGGTGCAGAATTTACAACTAAAGTCCTGTAACACGACCAAAAATTCTACCCAGGAAAAAAAAAAGAAACACTCACAAAATCTTCGATGCTGTCCATAGCGAAAATCATTCCGTCCCTGGATCCATTGAAGTCACGGCTCTGGGTTCTTCAACTCTTCCCACCGCAGCCCTGCAAAGGGAGGCTTTTGAGGCTGCTGCACTGAGGTTCCTTTAACGTGACCCACTGCCCTGCCTAATGTTCCTTAGCGCCTCTTTTAACTAGAGAGGAGTGAGCGAGTGAGTGTATATCTGGCAAGCCGATGTTTAGCCAGTGAGCAACACCAGCTACGGATTCTATTCACTTTTAAAAATATAAATCGGGCCAAAACCGGTTTGTCTCAGTGGAGAGAGTGTCAGCCTACAGACTGAAAGGTCTCAGGTTCGATTCCAGTCAAGGGCATGTATCCTGGTTGCCGGCCCATTCCCTGTAGGGGGCATGCAGGAGGCGGCTGATCGATGTGTCTCTCTCATCGATGTTTCTAACTCTCTATCCATCTCCCTTCCTTCCTGTAAAAAAATCAGTAAAATATATTTTAAAAAATAAAAATAAAAAATATATAAATCGGAGTGGCAGTCAAGGGTCAGAGGTCAAGGCTAGGGCTGAAGCTAGAGCTGTGGTTGCTGTTAGGGTTTTAGAGTGAGGGTGAGAGTAAAAAGTCAGGGTCTGGGTCATGGCCAGGGTTAGAGGTGGAAACGGTAAATTTGCTTTGGAAATGCAGAATTTGAATGTATTTCAGCAGCATCAAAGTGAGTCGCCCTTTCCAGTATCTTAGTAAAATCCAAAATTGCTTCAAGTTACTTCTGTGGCATTAGGTTATTAAGATTCAGTACTTTTCTGTTCTAGAATAAAATAGTTGTAAACACATTTTTTTCTGAATAAAAGATTCCAGTTAATACTTTGGTTTTGAAGCCCATCGGTTTTGAAACCTGTTCTTGTATCGCACGGGGCTTTGCTCAATACTTAGGCCTGTCTCTTTCAGAATGAAAGCTATAATAATTCTGTAAAAACGTGCTAAGAGTAAGCATCCTTTATTTTGTGATTTTGAGAATATAATCATAGAGCATATTTATACACTGGTTTTGGGAATACACACTTATATTTTTTTCTTAAAATCGCTTAATATTATACTGTATATATCTATGGATCTTTGTATTTATTATGTTAGTCCTTAAGGGGCACTGTCTGCCAATTTCTGCGCGAAAATAGTCCTCTGCTTCCCTCCTTTGGCCATTCAAGGAATAACACACTGTGCCTCTGTCCATGATGCTGCAATTCCAGATAAAGCCCCGTAACCACGACTAAAATTTCTACCCAGAAAAAACACCCCCATGCCTTATGCTGCAGGCTACCATTACCGTGACTTTCCGTACTGCGGGGGGTTCCCGTTAACGAGGCCACCAGTAACGGGCAAGAGACCTTTCGCGTGGCAGGCAGGCCGGTGCAGGACGCCTCTACTGTGGCTGGCAGGAGATTGGAAGCCGCTGTCTTCGAGGCAGGCAGTTATACGGAGCCCTCTCCTGTTGCGGCCCTGGGTACTGTGCAGGCGGCCATTCTTGAGGCAGCTAGTCCATACAGCGAGGTGCTGAGTCCCGCGAGACGCAGCGTGCTCGCGAGAGGTTGGCTTAAGTGACGCATGCCGTAAGCTGCCGGCCGCATTTACGGAGACTTTCCGTATGGCGGGCGTCCCCGGCTAACAAGGCAGCTGGTAGTATGAGACACGGGCTCTATCCCTGGTAGGCAGGCAGCTGCAGGCCACCTGTACCAAGGCTGGCATGGGTTGGTGGCTGCGGTCCTAGAGGCAGGTAGTTATACAGAGTCCTCTCGTGTTGCGGCCCTGGGTAATGGGCAGGCGGCCATTATTGAGGCAGCCAGTCCGTACAGCGAGGTGCTTCTGTATTGCGAGACTGAGCTTACTCACGAGAGGCCGGCTTAAGTGACGCAGGCCGTAAGCTTAAGGCTGCCATTACTGAGAACTTCCGTATGGCCGGTTCTGTGGCTAACGAGACAGCCAGTACGGGGTTGGGTGCTTTTCCCCTGGCAGGCAGGCAGGTGCAGGCCACCTCTACTGTGGCTGGCAGGGGGTTGGCGGCCGCGGTCCTAGAGGCAGGCAGTTATACGGAGCCCTCTCGTGTTGAGGCCCTGGGTACTGTGCAGGCGGCCATTATTGAGGCAGCCAGTCCATACAGCGAGGTGCTGTGTCCCGCGAGACACAACGTCTCGCGAGAGGCCGGCTTAAGGGACGCACCCTTATGCTGCCGGCCACCATTACGGAGACCTTTCGTACAGTGGGGGGGCCCCGGCTAACAAGGCAGCCAGTATGAGACTCGGGCTCTATCCCTCGTAGGCAGGCAGCCAGGCCGCCTCTACTGTGGCTGGCAGGCGGTTGGTGGCCGCGATCGTAGAGGCAGGCAGTTATACGGAGCCCTCTTCTGTTGCAGTCCTGGGTACTGTGTAGGTGGCCATTATTGAGGCAGCCAGTCCGTATAGCGAGGTGCTGAGTCCCGCGAGACACAGCGTGCTCGCGAGAAGCCGGCTTCAGTGACACAAGCCGTAAGCTGCCGGCCACCATTACTGAGACCTTCCGTACGGCGTGAGGCCCCGGCTAACGATGCAGCCAGTACGGGGCAAGAGGCCTTTACCTGGGCAGGCAGGCAGCTGCAGGCCGCCTCTACCAAGGCTGGCAGGGGGTTAGTGGACACGGTTCTAGAGGCAGGCAGTTATACAGAGCCCTTTTGCGTTGCGGCCGTGGGTACTGTGCCGGCGGCCATTATTGAGGCAGCCAGTCCGTACAGCGAAGTGCTTAGTACCGCGTGATGCAGCGTGCTTGCGAGAGGCCCACTTAAGTGACACAGGTCGTAAGCTGCCGGCCGCCATTACTGAGACCTTCTGTACGGAGGGATCCCTGGCTAACGAGGCAGCCAGTACGGGGTCCGGGTCCTTTACCTTGGCAGGCAGGCAGGTGCAGGCCGCCTCGACCTATGCTGGCAGGAGTTTGGCGGCCGCGGTCCTAGAGGCAGGCGGTTATACAGAGCCCCCTGGTGTTGTGGTCCGGGTACAGTGAAGGCGGCCATTGTTGAGGCAGCCAGTCCGTACAGCGAGGTGCTTCTGTATCGCGAGACTGAGATTACTCACGAGAGGCCGGTTTAAGTGACGCACGCCGTAAGCTTGCAGCTGCCATTAAGGAGATCTTCCGTACGGCAGATGGCCCCGGCTTACAAGGCAGCTAGTAGGAGACACGGGCTCTATCCCTGGTAGACAGGCAGCTGCTGAATTTACAACTAAAGTCCTGTAACATGACCAAAAATTCTACCCAGAAAAAAAAAAGAAACACAAAATCTTCGATGCTGTCCATAGCGGAAATCATTCCGTCCTGGATCCATTGAAGTCACGGCTCTGGGTTCTTCAACTCTTCCCACCGCAGCCCTGCAAAGGGAGGCTTTTGAGGCTGCTGCACTGAGGTTCAAGGTGACCCACCTCCCTGCCTAATGTTCCTTAGTGCCTCCTTTAACTAGAGAGTAGTGAGCGAGTTAGTGTATATCTGGCAAGCCTATGCTTTAACCAGTGAGCAACAAAAGCTACGGATTCTATTCACTTTTAAAAATATAAATTGGGCCAAAAATATAAATCGTGTCACAGCCCTGGGTACAGTGCAGGCGGGCATTATTGAGGCAGCCAGTCCATACAGCGAGGAGCTGAGTACCACGAGACGCAGCGTGCTTGCGAAAGGCCGGCTTCAGTGACACACACCGTAAGCTGTCGGCCGCCATTACTGACACGTTCCGTACGCCCGAGGGCCCCGCTAACGAGGCAGCCAGTACGGGGCACGGGGCCTTTACCCTGGTAGGCAGGCAGGTGCAGGCCGCCTCTACATAGGCAGGTAGGGCTTGGCGGCTGCAGTCCTAAGGCAGGCAGTTATAGGAGGCCTCACGTGTTGCAGCCCTGGGTACTGTGCAGGTGGCCATTGTTGAGGCAGCCAGTCCGTACAGCGAGGCGCTGAGTACCGCGAGACTTGCCTGTTCTCAAGAGGCCCGCTTAGTGACGCACGGCGTAAGCTGCTGGCCGCCATTACAGAGAACTTCCATACTGCAGAGGTCCCGCTGACGAGGCAGTCAGTACCTGGCTCGTAGCCTTTACCCTGGAATGCAGACAGGCAGGTGCAGGCCGCCTCTTCTGAGGAAACCCGGAGGTCGGAGGTCGCCATTCTCGAGGCAGGCAGTTATATGAGCCCTCTCGGTTTTTGTCAGTGGGTACTATGCAGGCGGGCATTATCGAGGCAGCCCGTTCGTGTAGCGAGGTGCTTTTTGTACCATGAGAGGCCGCCTTAAGTGACGCAGCCGTAAGCTGCAAACCACCATTACCGAGATTTTCCGTACTTCAGGTCTCCACCCGCTAATGAGGCAGTCAGTATGGGGCACGAGGCCTTTACCCTGACAGACAGGTAGGTGCACGTCGCTTCTACTGAGGCTGGCAGAGGGTTGGAGGCCGCCGTCCGGAGGCAGGCAGTTATACGGAGCCGCCTCGGGTTGCGACCTTCGATATTATTGAGGTGCAGGTGCCATTATTGAGGCATCCAATCTGTACAGCTGGAGTATTTTGAGAAGCACTGTTCTTTCGAGAGGCCGCAATAATGTACTCATGAAACTGGCAGGACTTCACAGGTCTCCTTTACTAAGGTTACTTGTCATTAGTTTATAAGTTACTAGGATACTGGTTACTAGTTACCTGATGACCAGGTAACTGGTTACCTAGTTACTGGTTAACTGGTTGCCAGATTACTAGTTGTCTGGTTGTAAGGTCTTCTTTACTAAGGTTACTTGTCATTAGTTTATAAGGTAATAAGATACTGTTACTACTTACCTGATCATCAGGTTACTGGTTACCTAGTTACTGGTTAACTTGTTTCCAGGTTACTATTTTCCTGGTTACAAGGTACTTGGTTACTAGTTACTAGTTTACTCTTGTGGGCATTCAAGAAATAGCACCATGTGCTTCTGTTCGTGGGGTGAAATTCCAGATAATACCCTGTGAACATCACAAAAAATTCTACCCCCCAACAAGTGAAAAAACAGAAATCTAAAACAAAGAAAAGCCCTTAAAATCATCAAGTCAGTCCAGGATGGGAATCATTCCTTCCCTGAATGTACTGATGTCACTGGTCTGGATGTTGCAATCCTTCCCGCCTCAGCCCTGATAAGAGTGGCCATGGCTGCTGCAATGACATTGAGAACCTGTCCATTCACTATCTCAGTCAGTACCCTAGAGGCTGCCATTATTGAGGCCATCATTAACAGGAAGGCACAGTTAACAAGGCAGGCAGTGTGGAAAGTTCTCTTTTACACAGCCAGTATGTTGGAGGCCGCTAAAATTGTGGCAGTGGGAACCTAGCAGCCGCCATTATTGAGGCAGCCAGTCAGTACAGCCAGGTGTGGAGTACTTCGAGACTCAGTGTCCTCACGAGATGACACCATTATGGATACCTTCCATAAGGCAGAGGCCCCAGCTAAACAGGTAGCCAGTCCGGGACCGTGTCCTTTAACCTGGTAGGCAGGAAGCTGCAGACTGCCTCTACAGAGCAAGCCACCAGGTTGGAAGCCACCATCCACGAGGCAAGCAGTTATGCGGAGCCAGTTTGGGTTGTGGTAGTGGGTATCACGCAAGCCGCCAATATTGAGTCAGCCGGTCCTTACAGCGAGGTGCTGAGTACCGCCAGAGGAATTGGGGTCAGGAGAGGCCACCTTAACTGATGCATGTCATACGCTGCAAGGTGCCATTATTCAGACCTTCCGTACTGCAGAGACCCCACTAATGAGGCAGCCAGTACCAGCACGGGGACTTCCCTAGTAATTTTTTGTCTTTCAGAATCAGAAATCTATTACTGCATCAGTTACAACCCAGAGATCCAACACAGATGCTTTGCTTCCTTCTATTTGCCACTCCTAAGGATGATTTAATGAATCTCCCAGTTACACCGTAAGTTGCAAAAGAATTCCCTCTCATATCAGAAGCTGCCCTGATGTGTTGAGACCTACAGTGGCTTTCAGTCTATCACAGTCTCCGATTTTCTCTATACATTCCTGACTTTTATACTTTTGAAGCTTACAAGCCAGTCATTCTGTAGAATGTCCCCAAAACTGGCCATTAGCATTTCAGGTTGTGCATTTTTTGAATGGATTTGAGTGGTATTGAGAGGATCTTTTAAAATAGAAAGACTGCAAAATGTCATGAAAATTCTTCTTGATTCTTTGGTTCCACACAAAAGTATACATATCCTCAGAGTTCTGGAAACAGCAGCCACTGTAGCTCAAACTCCTCTGGAACAACCACTGCAGCTCTCACTGGCTCTTAAATCCTTCCTTGCTGACCATTCAGAGTGCAGAGACTTAATACATGAATCACTCAGTAGAAAAATCAGAAAGGATAGTGGCTGCCCTTGATTTATTTTAAAAACAAGCCTCAAACGGACCAAGTTTTTTTGAAGTATAGTAAATGGTAGTTGCACATAACTCAAGCTATAATAACAACATCTGTAATGAACAGCCATGCAGAATTGGAAAATTACCCCCACGTTTCGAAAATGAAAATTAGTATATTTCACAAGCACAGAAATGATAAAAAATTAAGAGAAACAGAGTAAATATGTATTTAAAACACACACGTGGAAATTATATCAGCAAAAAATATGAGCATGTGCTGATGCTGAACAGCAGCATTCTGGAGCACACGACTGTGTCAGTTTACCTGAGCTGCGCGGTCCCATCTTACAGTCTCTGTATAAGCACACCCAAGGTGTTGAGGCTGGGTCTGTCAGCAATCAATGTGCTAAAGTAGAAAGAGGAAGAGTTTGTGTTGGCAAGAATTGCTGGGCTGTAAGAACAAGTGTCCCATATCCCAAAGGGTCCGAATTTGAGTCCAAGTCAGCCTTTTTCTGCGAAAAATTGATCCTCTGCTGCCCTCCTGTGGGCATCAAAGGAAAAACACGGGGAGTTTCGGGCCATGGTGCAGAATTGACAACTAAAGTCCTGTAACACGCCCAAAAATTCTACCCAGAAAAAAAAAAAAAAATCTTCGATGCTGTCCATGGCGGAAATCATTCCGTCCCTGGATCCATTGAAGTCACGGCTCTGGGTTCTTCAACTCTTCCCACCCCAGCCCTGCAAAGGGAGGCTTTTGAGGCAGCTGCACTGAAGTTCCTTTAAGGCGACCCACCGCCCTGCCTAATGTTCCTTAGAGCCTCTTTTAACTAGAGAGCAGTGAGCGAGTGAGCGAGTGTGTATCTGGTAAGCCGATGCTTTAACCAGTGAGCAACACCAGCTACGGATTCTATTCACTTTTAAAAATACAAATCGGGCCAAAACCGGTGTGGCTCAGTGGAGAGAGTGTCAGCCTGCAGACTGAAAGGTCCCAGGTTCGATTCCGGTCAAGGGCATGTATCCTGGTAGCGGGCCCATTCCCTGTAGGGGGCATGTAGGAGGCGGCTGATCGATGTCCCGACCCCGGACCCTGTTCCTGCTAGAGCACCGAGCGGTTCTCAGCCTGGGGGGTCGCGACCCCGACCCTGTTCCTTATAAAGCAGCGAGCGGTTCTCAACCTGGGCGTCGCGACCCCGACCCTGTTCCTT
>JAAGEH010001773.1:0-27795 GCA_011751065.1 Lasiurus cinereus
CAACAAGAAAAGCCCAGTGTACTCAGAAGGAAGGAAATAGTGAAGATCAGAGTGGAGATAAACAATTTGGAGACCAAAGAAACAATTCAAAAAATCAACAAAACAAAGAGCTGGTTCTTTGAAAGGATAAACAAGATTGATGGACCTCTAGCCAGGCTCACCAAGAAGCAAAGAGACAAGAACCAAATAAACAAAATCAGAAATGAAAGAGGAGAAATAACAACAGACCCTGTGGAAATACAAAGGATTGTTAAAAAATACTATGAACAACTCTATTCCAACAAATTGGACAACCTGCAAGAAATGGACATTTTCCTAGAAAAATATAACCTCCCAAAACTCAATGAGGAGGAAGCCAAACATCTCAATAGTCCAATAACTATGGAAGAAATTGAAGCAGTAATCAAAAAGCTTCCAGCAAATAAAAGCCCGGGTCCAGATGGCTACACAGGAGAGTTTTACCAAACATTCAAGGAAGAATTAAAACATATCCTCCTCAGACTATTCAAAAACATTCAAGAAGAAGGAATACTACCAAACACCTTCTATGAAGCCAGCATCACCCTAATACCAAAACCAGATAAAGACAACACAATGAAAGAGAATTATAGGCCAATATCTCTCATGAACATAGATGCCAAAATCCTCAACAAAATTCTAGCAAACTGGATCCAGCAGTACATCAGAAAGATCATACACCATGACCAAGCAGGATTCATCCCAGGAATGCAGGGATGGTTCAATATCCACAAATCAATAAATGTGATACATCACATAAACAAATTGAGAAATAAAAATCACAGGGTCATATCAATTGATGCAGAAAAAGCATTTGACAAGATCCAACATGCTTTCTTGATAAAAACTCTCAGCAAAGTGGGAATAGAAGGATCATACCTCAACATCATAAAAGCCATATATGATAAACCCACAGCTAACATCATACTCAATGGGCAAAAACTAAAACCATTTCCCCCTAAGAACAGGAACAAGACAGGGATGCCCACTCTCACCTCTCCTGTTCGACATAGTACTGGAAGTATTAGCCATTGCAATTAGACAACAAGAAGAAATAAAAGGCATCCAAATTGGAAAAGAAGAAGTAAAGCTGTCCTTATTTGCAGATGACATGATATTGTACATAAAAAACCCAAAGGATTCCATTCCAAAACTAATTGACTTAATTAATGAATTTGGCAATGTAGCAGGATACAAAATTAATGCTAAGAAGTCTGTGGCATTTCTATACACTAACAGTGAAATTATAGAAAGAGAAACTAAAAAAGGAATCCCATTTACCATTGCACCAAAAAAATTAAGATACCTAGGAATAAACCTAACTAAAGAGGTAAAAGACCTTTATGCAGAAAACTACAGGACACTGAAAAAAGAGATAGAGGAAGATGTTAACAGATGGAAGAGCATACCATTGCTCTTGGATTGGGAGAATCAACATCATTAAAATGTCCATACTACCCAAAGCAATCTACAGATTCAACGCACTACCCATTAAAATACCAACGACATATTTCACAGACCTACAAAGAATTCTTCATAGATTCATCTGGAACAAAAAAAGACCACGGATAGCTACAGCAATTCTGAGAAAAAAGAATAAAGTAGGTGGGATCTCAATACCAGACTTCAAGCTATACTACAAAGCAACTGTTCTCAAAACAGCCTGGTACTGGCACAAGAGCAGACATATAGATCAATGGAATAGAATAGAGAACCCATATATCCACCCAAACCACTATGCTCAATTAATATTTGACAAAGGAGGCATGAACATTCAATGGAGCTCTTCAATAAATGGTGTTGGGAAAATTGGACAGATACATGCAAAAAATTGATACTGGACCACCAACTTACACCAAATACAAAAATAAACTCAAAATGGATACAGGACTTAAACATTAGAAAGGAAACCATAAAAATACTAGAGGAATCCACAGGCAGCACAATCTCAGATATATGCCGAAAGATCTTCTTCACTGATACTGCTCCAAAGGCAATGGAAGCTAAAGAAATAATAAACAAATGGGACTACATCAAAATAAAAAGCTTTTGCACAGCAAAAGAAGCCATCAACAAAACAACAAGAAAGATCAATGCATGGGAGAACATATTTGCAAATGTTATCACTGATAAAGGTTTAATCTCCAAAATCTATAGCCACTTATACAACTTAATAAAAGGAAGATGAAAGATACAATAAAAAAATGGGCAACAGACCTAAATAGAACCTTTTCAAAAGACAACAGAAGGAAGGCCAAGAGACACATGAAAACATGTTCAAAGTCATTAATCATCTGAGAGATGCAAATCAAAACGACAATGCAATACCATCTTACACCTGTCAGAATGGCAATCATCAACAAATCAACAAATGACAAATGTTGGCGAGGATGCGGAGAAAAAGGAACCCTTGTGCACTGTTGGTGGGAATGCAGACTGGTGCAGCCAC
Organism: Lasiurus cinereus; assembly: GCA_011751065.1. Lineage (NCBI taxonomy): Eukaryota > Metazoa > Chordata > Mammalia > Chiroptera > Vespertilionidae > Lasiurus > Lasiurus cinereus. The sequence continues at coordinate 2,468 of JAAGEH010001773.1, forward strand.
TGTGGAGAACAGTATGGAGTTTCGTCAAAAAACTAAAAATGGGTCTCCCATTTGACCCTGTAATCCCACTCTTAGGAATTTATCCTAAGAAATTACAGACACCTATCAGAAAGGATTTATGCACCCCTATGTTCATAGCAGCACAATTTATAATAGCTACAATTTGGAAACAGCCTAGGTGCCCGTCAGCAGATGAGTGGATCAGAAAACTGTGGTACATCTACACAATGGAATTCTATGCTGCCATTAAAAAGAAGGAATTCTTACCATTTGCAGCAACCTGGTTGGAACTGGAGAGCCTTATGCTTAGTGAAATAAGCCAGTCAATGAAGGAGAAGCATCACATGATCGCACTCATTGGGGGATAATAAAGAACATTATAAACTGATGAACAAAAGGGTAGATACAGAGACAGTAAAGCTTCAAACAGACTGTGAAATTACAGCAGGAAGATTAAAGTTAGGTGAGGTAGATAAGAGACCAATCAAAGGACTTGTATGCATGCATATAAGCATAACCAATGAACATAGACACTGGGGAGTTGGGGTATGCCTGGGAGGGAGGGGGGGGCAATGGGGAGATATCTATAAAAAATTAATAAAAAATAATAAATAAATAAATAAATAAATAAACGACAAGTGCTAGTGAAGATGTGAAAAAAAGGGAACCCTAGTACATTGCTGTAGGAATGCAGACTGTTGTAGCCATTATGGAAAACAATACGAGTTTCCTCAAAAAATTAAACGTGGAACTGCCATTTGACCTAGTGATCTCACTTCTAGGAATATATCCTAAGAAACCTGGAAACACCAATCAGAAAGAATGTATGCACCCCTATGTTCACAGCATTGTTATTTACAATAGCTAAGATCTGGAAACAGCCCAAGTGCCCATCAGTAGATGAGTGAATAAAAAAGCGGTGGTATATTTATACCATAGAATACTATGTAGCAGTGAAATAAAAGGACTTCTTATCGTTTGAGACAGCATGAAGGGACCTGGAGAGCATCATGCTAAGTGAAATAAGTCAGTCAGAGAAAGACAAGTACCACATCTCACTCATACATAGAATCTAAGTAACAAAATAAAGTGATGAACAGAGAGGATCCAGAGACATGAAGCATGGAACAGAGTGCAGAATCTTAGAGGGAAGATGGGGGAGGGTGGGTGGGTGGGAGGTAATCAACCAAAGACCTTGTATGCATATATGCATGGACTCAGACAATGAGTTGTTGAAGACCTGGAGTGGAGGATGGGAGTGAGCTGGAGGGAATCAATAAGGGACAAAAGGGACATATGGAATACTTTCAACAGTAAAGATTAAAAAGAAAAACAAACAAAAAAATTAGTGAGCATTACCCTTCTGTTTGGTGAGGGTATTCATAGCTCTTCTTCAATCTTTTTGCTACTATCGGTCCAGAGTTGTGGAAATAACCCCAAGTAAATTTGACCCAGTTTCTTCCCTGACCTATTTTTCATCCTAAGAACCCATCCCCTGAATTGGGAAAACCCACAAGTGGTAAGGAGCCCACACCCTTTAAAGAAGCCAGCAGATGATAACTTGTTTTTCCTTCCATTGCCACCATTTATAGATTTTAACTTCTCCATGACCTGGAGCAGGAAGGTGGGACTACAGGTACCAGCCTCTCTAATGATCCATCAATGCTTCCAGTCCTGTCCATTATGGTATTGTCCCCCCCACCACAATCACCACCACCAGAATGTCATTTTCTTATTTCCCAAAATACTGCACTGCTTTCTCAGAAAAAAGAAGGGACCTATGATTCTCCAAGTCTTCCTTTACTTGGTCTAAACTGTAATTTATGTAGCAGGAATATTTGTAAAAGATGGTTAGCATTTTTCTAAATTCAGAATGTCTAATTTTACTCCCCAAATTTTATTTCTTTAGTCATTCTTTTCTGAGTGGTTTGGGGGGGGAAGAGGTCAAGAATCAGAATCAGTACCATATAAGCTTGCTCTTATATTTTCATATTCCTTGGTTATCTATATTTCCTAATTTTCCTAAAAAGTATACTGCTTGTGCAATTTAATATTTTAACTAAGTTTATTTAAAAAGAAATGTCATTGACTTTCATCTTATATTTTTCAGTCAATCAAATATTTGAGCTTATAAAATGTTCTGGCAACAAATATTTGAGCTTATAAAATGTTCTAGGATGACATTTTATAAGTTAATTTGTAATTGTCTGTTTAAATAGAGCCCTTTATTTCTTTTAATATTAGTATGTTAATTATATGAGACAAGCAGAATGCACTTTTGCTCAGAAGACTATAGGTGAAAATGATACAATTAAGTTTTTATTTTAACCTGAGGCATTCTCTATGAGTCTTTTCAATCCCAAGGCTAAAAACATTAGCATTTAGATTAACAGCTGGGTTTTGTTTAAAATATTTCCTTAATTATAATCTATTTAATTTGTTTTTTGCAGTTTAAGGGATTTTTATTGTTATTGTTATTGGTTTCCAGAGAAAATCTCTTACTTGTGTTTCTTATATGACAATTCTGTGTTTTGGGGATGCAGAACTGAAAAAATATTATGGCAGCTGTTTTTGAAAAGCTGTCTTTTTATTTTGCTCTTTTTAAGTTTTACACCCAAGCAATAACTCCCTTTTAGGAATAGGTCTTCAAAAAAAGAGTCGTATCTCACTAAATCATGCAGAAATAGAAATTGCCAAAACTAGAGGAAGCTCAGTGAATCTTGGAAGTAAAGTTCCAAGGCGGGGGGGAAAAGAACACAAGAAAATCCTGTGAGTGTATTTACTCCCTCTAGAAATTCAGAAAGACCTGAGCAACATAATAGCTAAATGAACCCAAGATGCTGGTTTTCTTCACCTTTCTGCTTTTAGAGAGACTTGAGACAAAGCCCACCTATAACTACCACAGCAACAGTTCTCAGAGAGCCAAGATGGAACTTTATCATTCATTTCAATAGAGACCAATTTTAATTTTAGGACTCCACACATGACTTAAAATCTTGAAATTGTAGAGACTGAAAATGCATCTTTGACCAAAAAAAAAAAAGTGGAAGAAATAAACTAAGTATCAAGAGATGATGCCAATGATAAGATGATTCTGGTGTCCATGTAATATAAATGAAGAAAAGAAAGTAGAATAACTGGAACATCCTGGTGTCAGAAAATTGGGCTCCATTCTGTCTCCATTTTTTTTGCTTGTCTGCCTTTTCTTGGGAGCACAGTGTTGTGGAATGAACATTGGCCAGATCAATAATAAAAACAAAAAAACCTTCTGTTTTCAATGTAGAAAATGGATGACATCCTTAGCTAATAAGTGTTTCATTCTATCAACAGCTCTTGTTAAATATATTAAATATGATCTCTGTCATCAGATTTCACAGTTTCAGAAAGGTGCATCTGTTATATACACAGAAAAGCAGGCCATCCATGAAACATGAAAGCTACTCGGGACGCATAGCAGAGGCAGAAGGCCTACCCATCCTACACTTAAGTGGGAAAGCTCTGCCATCTGGTTCTAATCAAAGACCTCAAAAGTACACTTCATATCAAAATCTAGAGAAACAACTCTAGATTAAATGCAGGCTCAACAGATATTAATTGCAGGATTCAGTAGAAGTATTTTGGTTGTACAACATATATGCTCATTTCTGATAGATAAACTGGACTTTTACAGGCCCTTACAAAATCTATAAAGAAACCTATCTACTTTTTATATTCTTTCTGACAATATTTTGTATAAATGTTGACAGTTATCCTTTAAACTATGTTAACTGGGTGTTGAAGAGCAGCAAGAAGCAACAAAAGAAATATATGGGTTCAGTAGAGATAGTGGGAGTGGTGAGAATCTATCAGTGATAGAAGTTGGAATAATAACAGGGAAAGTGCATAGGGACTATTAGAGAATCTACCCCAAACCTAGGGTGCCTCCTTCTTATACTTTGAGATCACCTACTGCTATGCCTCACCAGCCCAAAGAGAGATACCAATCTCAGCTTCCTAAGAGAGACAGAATATTGGTCCTATAATGGCCCTTTAAAGGTGCCCACATTCTAAATTCTCAAGTCCAGTTAATACATCACCTTATATGGTAAGAGGGACTTTGTAGAACTGACTTAGTTTTAAGGATCTTGAGGTGGGGAGATAATCCTAAATTACCTTAGTTGGCTCAATGTAATCAGTAGAGTCCTTATAAGAGAAAGGAAGAGGAATCTAATAAAAACAAACTCATAAAGACAAAAGAGATTGGTAGTTGCTAGAGGTAGAGGGTCAGTACAAACTTCCAGTTCTAAGGTAAGTAAATTTGGGGGATGTAATATATATCATGGTAACTAAAGTTAACAATATTATATTATGCATTTCAAAGTTGCTAACAGAATAGATCTTAAAAGTTCTCATCACAAAAACTTTGTAACTATAAGAAGCAATGAATGTTAACTAGATGTATTGTATAATATATATTTTGCAATATGCAAATATCAAACATTATCTTTGTACACTTTAAACTAATACAATGTTATATGTCAATTACATCTCAATAAAACTAGGGGGAGTAAAAAGCTTGTTTTCAAAATGGTTGTACAAATCATATAGTCTCAAATTTGTCCCAGTAGTAGTAGACCCTTATTATTCTTATAACCTTTGTAGGATCCAGTAATGTTCCCTGTTTCATTCCTGATAGTAATAGTTTGTTTTTTCTCTCTTTTTTGTTGTCAGTCTTGCTAAGAGTTTACCAAATTTATTAAACATTTTAAGTTTCATTCTAAAAATTAAAAATAGTATTTGATCATTTTCTCTAGGTTTTTCTGTTTCCTATTTCATTTATATTTTTTATTATTATTCCTTTCCTTCTACTCACTTTAATTTTTTTAACTTAAATGAAAACTTGATTGCTGATTTTAAACATTTCTTCTTTACTATTCTTTTAAAGTTATACATTTCCATCTAAGCTAAATAAAGTATATTCCACAAATTTTGATATATTGTGTTTTCATTATCATTCAGTTTGAAATATTTTCCAACTTTTCTTATAATTTCTTTTTGACTCATGGCTCTATAAAATATACTATTTAAATTCCGGGAACTTGGACATTTTCTAGAAATTTTCTTGTTACTGATTTTTTAAAATTCTGCTAAGGTCTGAAAACATACCCTAAGATTTCATTCTTATGAAATGTACTGAAACTTGTTTCATGGCTCAGTATATCATCCATTTTGGTGCATATTCCATGTGCTTTTTAAAAGAATGTGTATTCTTTAGTTGTTGAGAGTATTTTATAAAAAGGCTTAATATTGTTATTCAAATTTTTATGTCATTCTTATTTTTTAAATATTTAAACCTAATGGATTCATGCACATTGAAAGGAAATTAATTAGAATAAATATTTTAATATTGCTATATGCTCTTTCTCTATAATAGAAGTGCCAGAGGCGAGAGGGCAGTCTGCAAAGTTGCTTTCATACAGGTTGTGGAACACAAATGCAAGTGTGCAATAAACCAGATTCGGGCCGACAATGCTCCAGCAGCAGCATAACCCATGGCCAAAGGCAGAAGCACGTGGCCCTGTGAGGAATCAGGCTCCCTCCTCTCTAGCTCCAGGGTACATCACCAGAGAACCACCGCTGCCAAGTCACTGCAGCTCAGCAGCCCCTGTATTGAACATCTGCTTCCTGGTGGTCAGTGAACATTATACCTACAGGCCAATCAGATGGTCAGACAGTCACTTAACCTTTTATATAGAGAGATTTTTAATTTCTCAGAGAGAGGTGTTAAAATCTCGAGTTATATAATTCTATATTCCTTTTTAGTTTTGTTGCTTTTAGTTTCAGGTATTCTGAAGCTCTATTTTGAAGCATATACATTTATGATTCTTGTGGCTTCCTAACTAGCCTTCTTATCATAATGAAGTATTCCTCTTTACCTGTTTTATTGATCTGCTTTGTTTTAAAGTCTACTTTTCTTATATTAATATAGATCACCAGCTTTTTACCTCACTATTTAAATGATTTACTTCCAATCTATCTCTTTCTATATTTAATGTTTATATACAAACTAGAGGACCGGTGCATTAAATTTGTGCATGGGGAGGGTGTGTCTGTCAGCCTAGCCTGCACCCTCTTCATTCTGGGACCCCTCCTGGTAGAATCAGGCCTAAACAGGCAGTTAGACATGTTTATATACAGACTAGAGGTCCAGTGCATGAAATTCATGCATGGGAGGGGAGTGTCCCCCAGCCTAGCCTGTACCCTCTCCAATCTGGGACCCCAGCCTTCATCAGTCTCAAATCCAGGACTGCGGCTCCCAACCGCTCATCTGCCTGCTTTCCTGATTGCCCCTAACTGCTTCTGCCTGCCACCCTGATCACTCCCTAACCACTCCCCTGCCAGCCTGATGGATGCCTAACTGCTACCCTGCCAGCATCTTTGCCCCTAACTGCCCTCCCCTGCAGGCCTGGTTACCCCTAACTGCCTTCCCCTGCAGGCTTGATCACCCCCAACTGCCCTCTCTTGCAGGCCTGGTCCCTCCCAACTTCCCTCTTATACTGATCATCTTGTGGCAGCCATCTTGTGTCCACATGGGGGCAGTCATCTTTGACCACATGGGGCAGCCATCTTGTGTGTTAGAGTGATGGTCAGTTTGCATATTACTCTTTTATTAGATACGATAGAGCTGTTGCACAGATGGGATCTGGCTGGTTTGCCCTGAAGGGTGTACTGGATCATGGTGGGGTTCCCTTGGGGCAAGGGGCCTCCTGGGCAAGGGGCCTGTGGTGATTTGCAGGGTGGCCAGGCCCCCCAGTGACCCAAGGCTGTGGTATCTAGGACTTATTTATCTTCTATAATTGAAACTTTGTAGCCTTAAGTGGAGGCCAAGGCAGGCCAGGGCAGGGCATTGCTGGGGAAACCCAAGCCTCCTGCTCTCTCTGTGGCTGCAGCCATCTTGGTTGAATTAATTTGCATATTAGCTCTTGATTGGCTTATGAGCATGGCTTGTGGGTGTAGTGGAGGTATGGTCAATTTGCATATGACTATTTTATTAGATAGGATATCGTTAAGAATTGCTTATTAATCCAGACTGACAATCTCTGCATTTTAATTTAGTTTCTTTACGTTTTTTAATTTTTATTATTTTTTAAATATATATATTTTTATTTTTTACAGAGAAGAAGGGAGCGGGATAGAGAGTTAGAAATATTGATGAGAGAGAGACATCAATCAGCTGCCTCTTGCACACCCCTCACTGGGGATGTGCCCGCAACCAAGGTATACACCCTTGACTGGAATCGAACCTGAGACCTTTCAGTCCACAGACTAATGCTCTATCCACTGAACCAAACCAGTTTCGGTAGTTTCTTTGCTTTTAAAGAAGTTATTGATATGATTAGTTTTTGGCCTACTTCATCATGAATTGTTTTCTATTTTTGCATCTGATTTTTGTTCTTTTTTCCTCTTTTAGATTAATCATATGTTTTGAATATTCTATTTTAATTCCTTTATTTCCTCCTTAATTCTTTCTATTTGTACTATTGATTTTAGTTTTATGAGATACAAAGAGTTCTGGTGATTCATGGTGGCACCACTGAACTATGCACTTAAAAATGGTTATGATGGAAAATTTTTATGCCTTTTACCACAATGGAAAAAATTTAGAAAAAGAATAAAAGAGATGTTCAACTTCCCTTATAATTAATCAAATAAAAATTAATAAAAACTTTAAGATCAAAAACACTAACAAATGAATAAGGGGCTTCCAGTTAAGATGTCAGAGTAGATGAATGTGCTATTGGCATCCTCCATGAGAACTTCAAAATTACAACTAAAATATAGAACAAATGTCATTGAGAACTACCTGAAATCTAGTTGACCAAAGTCCTATAACTAAGGATATATAGAAGTCATTTTAAGACTAGTAGGAGGGGCTAAGACATGGAATGAGCTAGCCCCATAATCATGGTTGGTGGTTAAAAATCAGAGGGATATCTCAGCTGTGAAAGTCTCCTCTTGAGGAGAGAGGAGTCCTAGCCCTATATTAGGCCTCTAGCCCAGGGTTCCAGTGCTAATAAGAGAAGTCCCCATAACTTTTGTCTGTGAAATCCAGTGAGCATTGTGGCTAAGTGAGAGAGAGGGCTGCTGGAGTCCTAAGCATTCCTTCCAAAAAGCCCATGCATTGGATCATTTATTTTTCTTTTATTAAGTTGTATAAATTGGCTGTAGATGTTGGAGATTAAACCTTTATCAGTGATAACATTTGCAAATATGTTCTCTCATACAGTAGGCTTTCTTGCTGTTTTGTTGATGCTTTCTTTGGCTGTGAAAAAGCTTTTTATTTTGATGTCCCATTTGTTTATTTTTTCTTTAACTTCCATTGCCCTTGGAGCAGTATCAGTGAAGAAGTTCTTTCGGCATATGTCTGAGATTGTGCTGCCTGTGGATTTCTCTAGTATTTTTATGGTTTCCCATCTAATGTTTAAGGCCTGTATCCATTTTGATTTTATTTTTATATTTGATGTAAATTGGTGGCCCAGTTTCATTTTTTGCATGTATCTGTCCAATCTTCCCAACACCATTTATTGAAGAGGCTGTCTTGGCTCCATTGTATGTTCATGCCTCCTTTGTCAAATATTAATTGAGCATAGTGGTTTGGGTGGATATCTGGATTCTCTATTCTATTCCATTGGTCTATATGTCTGTTCTTGTGCCAGTACCAGGCTGTTTTGAGAACAGTTGCTTTGTAATATAGCTTGAAATCTGGTATTGAGATCCCACCTACTTTATTCTTTTTTCTCAGGATTGCTCTGGCTATTCGCAGTCTTTTTTTGTTCCAGATGAATCTTTGAAGAGTTCTTTTTAGGTCTGTGAAATATGTCGTTGGTATTTTAATGGGTAGTGCGTTGAATCTATAGATTGCTTTGGGTAATATGGACATCTTAATGATGTTGATTCTCCCAATCCATGAGCATGCTATGCTCTTCCATCTGTTTATGCCTTCCTTTATCTCTTTTTTCAGTAGCCTATAGTTTTCTGCATATAGGTCTTTTGTCTCCTTAATTAGGTTTATTCCTAGGTATCTTAATTTTTTTGGTGCAATGGTAAATGGGATTGCTTTTTTAGTCTCTCTTTCTGTAATTTCACTATTAGTGTATAGAAATGCCATAGATTTCTTGGCATTAATTTTGTATCCTGCTACATTGCCGAATTCATTTATTAGGTCAATTAGTTTTGGGATGGAGTTCTTCAGGTTTGTTGTGTACAGTATCATGTCATTTGCAAATAAGGACAGGTTTACTTCTTCTTTTCCAATTTGGATGCCTTTTATTTCTTCTTCTTGTCTAATTGCAATGGCTAATACTTCCAGTACTATGTTGAACAGGAGAGGTGAGAGTGGGCATCCCTGTCTTGTTCCTAAATAGAACCTTTTCAAAAGATGACAGAAGGAAGGCCAAAAGACACATGAAAACATGTTCAAAGTCACTAATTATCCGAGAGATGCAAATCAAAACAACAATGCGATACCATCTCACACCTGTCAGAATGGCAATCATCAACAAATCAACAAATGACAAGTGTTGGCGAGGATGTGGAGAAAAAGGAACCCTTGTGCACTGTTGGTGGGAATGCAGACTGGTGCAACCACTGTGGAGAACAGTATGGAGTTTCCTCAAAAAACTAAAAATGGAACTCTCATTTGACCCAGCAATCCCACTCTTAGGAATTTATCCTAAGAAATCACAAACACCAATCAGAAAGGGTTTATGCACCCCTATGTTCATAGCAGCACAATTTACAATCGCTACAATTTGGAAACAGCCTAGGTTCTCATCAAAAGATGAGTGGATCAGAAAACTATGGTATATCTACACAATGGAATTCTATGCTGCCATTAAAAAGAAGGAATTCTTACCATTTGCAGCAACCTGGATAGAACTGGAGAGCCTTATGCTTAGTGAAATAAGCCAGTCAATGAAGGAGAAATACCACATGATCTCACTCATTTGTGGATAATAAAGAACATTATAAAATGATGAACAAAAGGATAGATACAGAGGCAGTAAAGCATCAAACAGACTTCAAATTACAGCAGGAAGGTTAAGAAGAGGTGGGGTAGATAAGAGATCAACCAAAGGACTTTTTTGCATGCATATAAGCATAACCAATGAACACAAGACACTGGGGGGTTGAGATATGGCTTGGGGGTGGGCAATGGGGAGATATGTATACATGTGACACAATAAAAAATAAAAATAAAAAAGCTCATGCACTGACTTACTCTCCCACTAACTCTGAGCTGCAACAAGGCAGCAGCTTGAAAAGTACCAGGGACCAATGTGGAGGATCTGAATTGTCTGACTTCAAGGAGAGAGCTGGAAGGGTAACTTTGTCCCAGATAAAAGTGCTGGCAGAGACCATTGTTCTTTTTCTGAACACAAAAGTGAAGGGTGAAAAAAAGGAACAGAATATCCAGGAACTGTGGGACAAATACAAAAGGTATAACATACATGTAATGGGAATACTAAAGGGAGAAGAGAAAGGTACAGAACAGAAGAAATATTTGAAATAATAATGACTGAGAATTTCCCCCAAATTACTCAACGATTAAATTACAGGCCCTGGAAGTTCACAGAACATCAAGTAGGATAAAAGCAAACGAAAGAAAACAAACAAACACACACACAAAAAAACTACATTTAGGCATATCATTTTCAAACTGTAAAAAATTCAAAGATAAAAAAGAAAATTTAAAAGGTGCCAGAGAGGGGAAAAGTTTACACACAGAAGAGTAAAGATAAGAATTACATCAAACTTCTTAGAAACCATGAAAGAAGAGCACAGAGTAAAAATTTTAAAGTACTAAGAGAAGAGAAAAAAAAATCAAACCTGAAATCTATTTCCTGCAAAATTGTCCTTTAGAAGTGAAGGAGAAATAAACTTTCAGTCAAATGAAGAGGGAATTAGTTGCAAGTAAATCCCCCTCATAAGAAATCTATACTAATAAAAGGGTAATATGCTAATTAGATCAATATACCAGATATCCTTCCAGACAAAGCTGCAGCGGCTGTGAGGGCCGAGAAGGGCAGGCAGCTGCGGCGGCTGAGAGGACTGCAAAGGCTGTGGAGGGCAGGCAGCCACAGCAGCTGGGAGTGGCAGCAGCAGAAGCTGGGTGATGAGGGTGGTACCTTCCCCTGGTCAGCCTGGTCATCTCCTGCAGAGGGAGGCCAGACTGTAGCTTAGGCCCATTCCCATGGGGAGAGGGTCTAAAGCCATCAGTAGGCCATGGCCTGAGGGATTCCGGACTATGAGAGGAGGTAGACCGGGCCGAGGAATCCCCACCCTCCAGTGCACGAATTTTCATGCACTGGCCTCTAGTATTAGAATAAGTTCTTTAGAGAAAAGGAAAATAATATCGGTCAAAAACTTAATGTACATAAAGAAAGGAAGAGCACTGGAGAATGAAAAAGTGAAGATAAAATAAATGCTTTTAATTTTCTTTTTTTTTCTTTTTTTATATGTAAAATTAAACTTTTTTGCCCACCATTTAAAAAATACTGTTTTAGTGATGTTTTATGAATTTGACTCCAAATGCAAGGGGAAAGAGTAAACAAATGGATTACATCAAACTGAAAAACTGTACAGCAAAGAAAATGACCAACAAAACAAAAAGATGTTAGAAGACATTTGCAAATGGTATTTCTGGTAAGGGTTAATATCCAAAATATATAAATAACTTATACAAGACTACAACAAGAACAAAAATTATTTTAAAAAATGGATAGAGAATCTAAATAGACATTTTTCTAAGGAAGACATAGATGGCCAACAGGCACATGAAAAGATTTTCAAAATCACTGATTATTAGGGAAATGCAAATCAAAACCACAGTGAGAAATCACCTCACACCTATTAGAATTGCTGTTATCAAAAAGACAAAAAAGTAGAGAGGGGAGAAAATGAGCCCTTGTGCACTGTTGGTGGGATTGTACATTGGTACAACCACTACTATGGAGGATCCTCAAAAAATTAAGACTAGATCTACCATATGATCAAGCAATTCCTCTTCTGGTTATTTATCTGAAAAATATGAAAATACTAACTTGAAAAGATATATGTACCCCTATGTTCATTGTGGCATTATTTATAGTAGCCAACATGGAATAACCTAAGTGTCCATTGGATAAAGAAGATGTGATGTATTATGTACAATAGAATACTACTCAACCAAAAAAACAATAAAATTGCCATTTGTGGCAACATTGGTGGATCTTGAAGATAAGTTGGCCAGAAAAGGATAAAAATTGGATGATTGCACTCACATGTGGAATATAAAAACTGAATGAATGAATGAATGAATGAATGAATGAAGAAAACTCATAGATACAACAGAATGATGAATATGAAAAGGGGGAAAGTGGGGAATGACAAAATGGACATAATGAATTACACAAACATAAGGGTTAAATATATGGTGGGGGATGGAAATTAGATTTGGTGGTGAACACACATAGTGTATACAAATGCTAAATTATAATGTACACCTGAAACATTAACCAGTTACCTCAATAAAATAAAATCTTTCTGATACAACTGTGATGTGGCTCACAAATCAGATAACATTTTCTAAAATACGGTTTCCTTTACATTATTTTTTGTTTACAAAAGATACACATTTTCATATTTGATTCTCACAGCAATCCTCAGGCATTTTCTGAGTAGTCCTCAGATGAAACTCAAAAATAAGCTCTGTATAAAAATCATCTCTCCAGCTATTAAGCCTGCTTTGGGTGTCTCCTCCTCTGGTTCCCATATGGGAGCTTTCTTAATACAGTGGTACCTCAAGATATGAGTTTAATTTGTTCCGTAACCTTGAGGCGTGGGAAACTATGAGACGCTGGAGTCGCGGTAAACTGGTGGGTCATGTGCAGCTGGCTGATCTGCGCGATTACTCGTATCTCAACTGTTGCTCGTATTTCAAAGCAAAAATCGCTCGCTCGACGGCTCGTATCTCAAAAATCTCGTATGTTAGGACACTCGTATCTTGAGGTACCACTGTACTTTCACTGCCTCTCAAGGACCTGACTCTAATTTTCTTTTCTTATTTAATCTAACAAATAACAATTTGTTCAAAATAACAATAGCAAGAGTGCATTTGATTATGTACGTTTTTGTGTATGCTTATGTATAACCAAAATGAATCATATCACTGATACAAGCATTGAGAGGTAATAATTAGGAATATTTTGTTCTTATGTGGAACTTATAATACCTGAGATGCACTATAGTGTTATTCAAAAGTGGACTTTAATTAGTGGTAACTGCAAATTACAAACTATAGGGTGACCACTAAAAAAAGTTTAAAGAGAAGTATAATTGATAAGAAAGAAGACAACATTGAATCATAAATACTCAATTAAACCCTTGAAAGACAAAAAAAAAAGTGTGGAAGATAAAAAAAAAAAGAACAAATAGAAAACAGTAACAAATATGGTAGAATTAATCAAACTATATATCAATAATCATTTGAACATCAATTATCTAAATGTACCAATTATAAACAGAGGTATCAGAATGCATTAAAACAAAACCCAACTGTACATTGTCTATAAGTAACCCTTCTTAAATATAAATTTACACTTATAGATTAAAAGTAAAGTGATGAAAAACTATATACCATGCTAGCACTAATCAAAAGCAAGAGTACCTATATTAATTTCAGACAGAGCAGAGTTCAAATTCTCTAAGAATTCTTTAAGGATGAATTCTCTAAGACATAACAAACCTTAAAAGTATATGTACCTAGGGAGGAACCAAGATGGCAGCATAGGTAAACACCTACAGAGCTGCCTCGTGCAACAATTTGAAAACTACAACTAAAAGACAGAACAGACATCATCCAGAACCACAGGAAAGCTGGCTGAGTGGAAATTCTACAACTAGAAGGAAAGAGAGGGGCTCACAGAGACCCAGAGGAGCTGCAAAAAGCTGAGGTACAGAGACGCGCACGTGGAGAGAGCAGGTGCTGGAGTACCTGGCTAGCTTTCTCTGGTGGGAGACTCCCAATGACATTGAACCCCTTATCCTATGACACTAAACCCCAGGTGCAGCCGAAACTCATATTGGGGGGAGTTTGGACTATGAAAAGGAGAAGTGCACAGAAATTTGGGGGAGTTCACAGAAGGGCAGAAGTCGGGCAGCACGCACAGCACTGCATGCAGAAAACCGACTGCTGATTGTGCCACTGACTTTCACAAGAGGGTGGGAGACAAAGCATCCCAACTGTGTCACTTCTAACTCCACTAAACCCCAGATTCGGGCAAAACCCTGGGGACCCAGATTCATATGGTCCCGGAGCACAGGGGAGCCGGAAAGATAGCAGTCTAGAGGCATTGCAAGAGCACACGCAAAGGGACCGCTCCAGCGATTACCCAGTCACGTGAGACTCGGGGGCCATGAAGGGCAGGGCCGACTGGAAGGCAAGGCAGTCCGTTAAGCCCTGAGACTCCACCCTCCCAAGCTCAGCAGAGAGGATTTGCAGTTTTGCAAGTCTGGTATCATAAGGCTGAATCTAACACAGAAGTTCTTCCAGCATAGTGAAAATGCTGAGACAAGGGAAGAGATCACAAACAAAAGAAATGGAGGAAAACAAAAGACTAGATATAGAGTTCAAAACCACACTTATAAGCTTTTTCAAGAATATCCTAGAAAAGATGGATAAAGTTAGCGAGAATCAAGAGGAGATGGAAAAGAACCAACTAGAAATTAAACACACACTGACTGAAATAAAAAATATTATACAGAGACCTAACAGCAGGCTAAAGTGGTTCTCAACCTTCCTAATGCCGCGGCCCTTTAATACAGCTCCTCATGTTGTGGTGACCCCCAAACATAAAATTATTTTTGTTGCTATTTCATAACTATAATTTTGCTACTGTTAATAAATCATAATGTAAATATCTAATATGCAGGATGTCTTAGGCAACCCCTATGAAAGGAACGTTCAACCCCCAAAGGGGTCACGACCCACAGGTTGAGAACCACTGGACTAGAGGAAGGCAAGAATCAAATCAAAAATTTGAAATATAAAGAATCAGAAAACACTCAACTGGAAAAGCAAGAAGAAAAAAGAATCCAGAAATGTGAAGATAATGTAAGGAGCCTCTGGGACAGCTTCAACTGTACCAACATCAGAATTGTGGGGGTGCCAGAAGAAGAGAGAGAGCAAGGTACTGAAAACCTACTTAAAGAAATAATGACTGAAAACTTCCCACATCTGGTAAAAGAAATAGACTTACAAGTCCAGGAAGCACACAGAAACCATATAAAAGGAATCCAAAGAGGACTACATCAAGACGCATCGTAATTAAAATACCAACAGCAAAAGACAAAGAGAATATTAAAAGCAGCAAGAGAAAAACAGTTCATTACCTACAAGGGAGCACCCATACAACTGTCAGCTGATTTCTCAACAGAAACGATGCAGGCCAGACGGGAGTGGCAAGAAATATTCAATGTGATGATTAGCAAGAACCTACAACCAAGAATACTCTATCCAGCAAAGCTATCATTCAGAATTGAAGGGCAGATAAAGAGCTTCATAGATAAGAAAAAGCTAAAGGAGTTCATCAGCACCAAACCAGTATTGTATGAAATGCTAAAAAGTACTCTTTAAGAAGAGGAAGAAGAAAAAGGTAAAAGATTAAAAAATTATGAACAACAAATACATATCATTCAACAAGTGAATCTAAAAATTAAGTGAATTAAAAATTTGATCAACAGAATAAACTGGTGAATATAATAGAATCAGGAGCACAGAAAGGGAGTGGACTGATAATTCTCAGGGGGAAAGGGGTGAGGGGTATACAGGGAGAGATTGGACAAAGATCATACACCTATGGATGAGGTCAACGGGAGGGAGGTAAGGATAGATGGAGGGGTGGGAGCCGGGTGTAGGGGAGCTATGGAGGGGAAAAAAGAGAAACAAATGTAATAATCTGAATAATAAAGATTTAATTAAAAAAAAAATATATATATATATATATATATGTACCTAACAACAGCATCAACATGCTTAGGGAAAAGCTGATAAACTGCAAGGAGAAATAGTTGAATCCACTATTAAAATTGGAGATTTCAACATTCTTGTAACAAGAAATAAACAGATCCAGCAGGCAGAATATCAGTAAGGAAATAGTTGAACTCAAAAGCTCAATCAATCAACTGAATATAATTGACAACTCTAGACTATTTCATCCAATAACAGCCAAACATACATTCTTCTCAAACTTACCAGGACCATTCACCAAGACAGACCACATTCCAGGCCCTAAAACGTAACAAAATTGAAAGAATAGAAACCATGCATTCTCTAAGACAATATTGGAATTAAGCTAAAAATCAATAACAGAAAAGGAGTTGGAAAAATAGCTGGTGTGGGATGTTATATTGGAAAAGGCTGTGCATATGTGGAGTAGGGGTGAGTGGGAATTCCATTCTGTTTGCTCAATTTTGCTGTGAACTTAAAACTGCTTTAAAAAAGTAAAGTTTAACAAGTAGAGGAAGAAATAAATCAATAAAAATTTTTAAAGAAATAGAAACATTACCAATAAAAATGTAGGTGTTACAATAAAGCCAATATTTTTAAAGTGGCAGGTGTGATCAAGAACATTACCTGAAAAGACTTTCTGAACCTCCTAAAAATGACTAACATTATAAACATATATTTATATCAAGCATGTCTGCCATTACTCAGTCCAGAAATAGTGTCATTTAAGCAAAGAGAGGAAGTATCAGATTCTGAGAAAGAATACAATGACAGAATTGTCTTATAATTTGAAACATTTGGATACAAAAGCCTATTAGAATATAATATATTCAATATACTGGAGTCAAAATCACCAAACAATTTAATTTTAAAAGTTTGGTGGAAAATGAAGGGCAATTTTAAATCCTTTAAATGTTTCCAGAAAATAGTTCTCTCTCCTCACAAAAAGAAGCCTAATATAATCTCATCTCTAAGCTCTAAAAATTATTTTAAAACAAAAATATTAAAATAATCATAGTAAAGCCTTAAATTAACTCAAATATTGGTGGCATCCTCATTTCACCTGTAATGCCTCTATATAATCCCCTGAAAAGTCTCTTTAAAAAATAAAGGCATACTATAAGGAGAAAACAATCATTCTCTTCTAAAATGCTTGATCTCTTATGCTTCCATTGTCTCCACCTTCAACCAAATGAACCTGCTGATCTGTAATTTGGCCCTAAGAACTATAGTGAAGTCTATTGACTTCAGCTTACACAGACATTTCAGAGCAGAAAGACTTGGATGTAATAAAAGGTGATCAGCTGAACTTTGCCTCCAAAAAAGATAAAGAAAGGGAGGACAGGGCAGAAGAGGGGAACAGGGAAAGAGAAAGATAAGAAATGTGGCGCATGAAAACACACACACACACACACATACACACACACACACACACACAATTACACAGTACACAAAGTACAATCTGTAAAAATTCTCAAATGGAGAGTTTCTAAGGCTTTGAATGTGACCTTCACTGAAGAATTTCTCAGATAAATGAAGAACTGCTGCCATCTCATGGAGAAATGAAAGATATCATCTAGAAGTACTATTCTAATTTACATCTATAGTTTCTCTTCTATTGGACTATTATCAAGAAAGTAACTACAAACCTTACTTATAGAAAATGCCCATTCTTCTTAGTATACGATTTTCCTTTAAAATGACTAATTCAATTTTGATGATCATAGTATTATAGCACATGCATATGAAAAGAATGAAATAGAGTCTCACTTTATTACTTAGATGTAGATATAAACACCACTCAAATTCTGTTCCTTAAATATGACTGTGCAGAGATGCAGTATGACATGATAAGCTACTGTGACCTGAACAAACACTTTACAAAACTAATAGGTAAATTCAAAAATTTAGAGAATAGCAATATTGAAGTTGATCTTGATGTTCCATGTCCACCTTCCCTGTAACATCCTAACTGAAAATAAAAAATATTTTACTTTTTATACTGCTCTCCTTCCAATATCAGCTCTTATATCAAGCCATGTGATCCTAGCAATAGAAATGGACAAGCACAAGTGCTAAGATACAATGAAAAATTCACTTTCAAGGAACGTTTATGTCTTAATGATCAAACAAAGCAATGAGCTGCTCTCTGCAGAAGGAGAATCCTATCTAATAAAAGAGTAATATGCAAATTGACCATCACTCCAACACACAAAATGCTGCCCCCATGTGGTTAATGATGGCTGCCATCATGTGGACACAAGATGGCCAGCAGGGGAGGCCAGTTGGGAGGGACTGGGCCTACAGGAGAGGGCACTTAGGGGTGACCAGGCCTACAGGGGAGAGCAGTTAGGGGTGACCAGGCCTGCAGGGGAGGGCAGTTAGGGGCAAACAAGCTGACAGGGGAGCAGTTAGGCATCCATCAGGCTGGCAGGGGAGTGGTTAGGGCATGATCAGGCTGGCAGGCAGAAGCAGTGAGGGGCAATCAGGAAGGCAGGCAGGCAAGCAGTTGAAAGCCAGTAGTCCTGGTAGGATCAGACCTAAATGGGTAGTCAGACATCCCTCAAGAGGTCCCAGATTGGAGAGGGTGTAGGCTGGGGGGACAACCCCCCCATGCACAAATTTCATGCACCGGGCCTCCAGTACTTAATATAATACTCAGAGCTTCCTTTCTTTTTTTTTTTCTTTTTTTAAAATATTTTATTGATTTTTTTTTTACAGAGAGGAAGGGAGAGAGATAGAAAGTCAGAAACATTGATGAGAGACATCGATCAGCCGCCTCCTGCACACCCCACAGTAGAGATGTGCCCTCAAGCAAGGTACATGCCCCCGACCTGAATTGAACCTGGGACCTTTAAGCCCGCAAGCTGACGCTCTATCCACTGAGCCAAACCGGTCTCGGCAGAGCTTCCTTTCTTTTAGACAACTGTTTGGCAGAAGGCTGGACCCCTGAGCTGTCCGTTGAGGAAAGGGAATCCTATCTAATAAAAGAGTAATATGTAAATTGACCATCACTCCAAGATGCAAGATGGCTACCCCCATGTGGTCAAAGATGGCTGCACCCATGTGGACACAAGATGGCCACCATAAGATGCCTGGCAGGGAAGGGCAGTTGGGGGCAATTGAGGGTGACCAGGCCTGCAGGGAAGGGCAATTGTGGGGGGACCAGGCCTGTAGGAGAGGGCAGCTGGGGGAGACCAGGCCAGCAGGGAAGGGCAGTTAGGGGCAATCAGGCCAGCTGGGGAGCAGTTACGTGTTGATCATGTTGGTAGTGGAGTGGTTAGGGGGTGATCAGAGTAGCAAGCAGAAGTAATTAGGGGCAATCAGGCAGAGGCAGGCGAGTGGTTGGGAGCCAGCAGGCCTGGATTGTGATAGGGATGTCCAGCAGCCAGTTTAGGCCCAATTCTGGGTTAAACAGACCATTAGACATTCCTCAAATGGTCCAATATTGGAGAGGGTACAGTCTGGGCTGAGGGACACCCTCAACCCCATGCATGAATTTCATGCACTGGGCCTCTAGTCTACACTAATAAAAGAGTAATATGCAAATTGACTGTACCTTCGTGACATCCACCAGCCAATCAAGAGTGGGTATGCAAATTAACCCAACAAACATTTGCATGCATAGGCGTCAAGCGGCCAGGGCAGAGAAGGGCATTTGTGTCATCACCATGGTGACAACACAGGCATTCCGCACCGCCCCAGCCACTCTGTGCCTTTGGGCAGCATGAGGAAGTGGAAAGGTGGGTCTAGGCCAGAGCAACGCAGTGCCAGCAGCCAGGGGAAGGAAGGCCCATTCTTACATGAATCTTCACGCATCAGGCCTCTAGCATTTTATAGGTGTGGATAAGATCCAGAAAAAATGTAACTTCAAAGTCTGAATATAATTTATTTTATTGTCTGTCTTACCCCACTACAATATCAATTCCATGAAAGCTGTCTAGTTCTAGGTTGTAGACAATTTCAATGATTTATTTTGTAAATAAGAAAATTAACATTGGTTTACACAGTGATAACCACTATATTTTCATTAGCAACTGTTTCTTCATTGCATTCCCATGTTTATGAAAACATTTGATGGCACCCATCCACAAAATAAGAATTGTTTTCTTTTAAATTTGAATCAAAGCAGATCTAAAATTCAATAAAGGTTTATAAACTACTGAATTTACTTCAATCTCTGTTTTCAAATACTAATCTAGGAACTGTAATACTTATCCTTTATGAGTCAAGACCCATTTTTTAAAAGAAAAAAAAAGCTTTTATCCTCTAGCACTACAGAGGTACAATTGACAAATAAAACCATAAGATATTTAAAATGTACATTATATACATATCATTGTAAAAGAATTCCTCCCATCTAATTAACTGACATATCTGGGATGTAATTTACACAAATGATATTTATCACTGGAGCTTGAAATGGAATTTCCATTTAAATAATTTGCAACTAAGTGAATTTTAATATTTCCATATCCTTCCATTTGAATGCTTCAACCAGGCCTTTAGTATCAAATTTATGTTTAAAGGTAAGGTTTTTACAATTCTGTTTACCTTCTATCAATCCTACTCCAGCCCTTACTTAACCAGACCTTAATTTAATTGGAAAATAAATCTGAAATTCTTGTATTTTACATATTCTTATTCAGTTTCTTTCAAAATTTAAAGAAAGAATCTAATGGTAAGTTTGCTTTTAATTTCATCATCAAGTCTGGTTTATATAGAAATCTCCAACAATATATTTTGCACATATACACACACAGTAGGACTTGAATGGGTATTTGTTATATTATCCTTTATAACATACCTATATTATCTATATTCTTTTAAAAATGAATAATAAAATAAAAACAAAAGAGTACATGGTTGCAATATTATTATCAGATTAAGCAAAACTCAAGGCCCAAACTAATTAAGTAAAATAAAAAAGGAATATTGTATAATAGTAAAAGATAAAATCCCAAGTAATATATGTATTGTGTCTCTTTTCAATACATTTTTATTGATTTCAGTGAAGAAGGAAGAGGGAGAGATAGAAACATCAATGATGACAGAATCATTGACTGGCTGCCTTCCACACACCCCCTACTGGGGATGGAGCCAGCAACTTGGGCATGTGTCCTTGACCAAAATCGAACCTGAGACTCTCCAGTCCGCAGGCCAATGCTCTATTCACTGAGCCAAACCAGTTGGGGCTATTGTGTCTCTTTGCAGACTAAATAACATAGAGCTAAAACTTGATAAAATTGTCTATCTTGATAATACCCTTAAAGCAACTGTTTTAGAATTTGACAATGCTAAAGAAAATGTGAATTATAAAGGTTTTAATTAATAAATGCATCTGTATAAACTTTCTTTTCTGTAAATATATATTAAATTACTTATCTCAATGAATTAGTTTTAAAAATCAATAAAAACCTCAATTACATTATTTATTATCTTTGTGACCTTGGAAAAGTTATTTAATCTTTCTAAGTTACTATTTCGTTTTCCGTAAAATAAAAACTGCCATACTTATTCAATGGATTGTTCTGACAGCTTAATAATTTTTTCCTAGCACTCATGGAAATATATCTAATACATATGCCTTTAAGTAGTGTATTCCATGCAGTAATGTGATAAATGGATTTGAAGGTTTAATGATTAATACAAATGAAATACAAGCACAGGATCTGGACCTATGAAACAGTAAATAATGAGTTATTTTTTCTTTTTGTAATTATATTTCTTCTTGGTTTCCATCTTCCATGATTTGAGTGCTACATACTCTTTAAACTGTCTTTGTATCATAGCTCACTTAGAAAAATGTTAGATGTTCCAAACTGGTCAACCCCAACATATTGCAATATAACATAACACATGAATTTCTCTTGCCTTGACTGTCCTCAGCTATCCAAATGTAAATCTAAAATAAGTAATGATAAAAACATAAATCAACCAACCAGGAAAAAAATCAAATTATGGCCACCAAGAAACCTTAATGAATTCCAAAAAATACAGAGATTTTATGTTCCATTCTTAACCATAGCTGAATTATAAACCAGAAGTTTACAAGAAAAATTAACCTAAAAGGAAAAAAGAAAAAACAAAATCCTTACAATAAAGACCTACTCTGAGAAATCAAGATGGCTACATAGGTGAACACCTAAACTGCTGCCTCGCACAACAATTTCAAAGCTACACCTAAAAGACAGAATGGACATAATCCAGAACCACAGGAAAGCTGGATGAGTGGAAATTCTATAAGAAGAAAAGAGAGGGCTCACGGAGACTCAGAGGATCTGCATAAAGCTGAGGTACAAAGACAGGTGCAAGGAGAGGACAGGCAGCAGAGGGCTTGGCTGGCTTCCTCAAGAGCAGTGGTTCTCAACCTTCCTAAGGCCGCGACCCTTGCATACAGTTCCTCATGTGGTGGTGACCCCCAACCATGAAATTTTGCTACTGTTATGCATCGTGATGTAAATATCTGCATTTTCCCATGGTCTTAGGTGACCCCAGTGAAAGGGTCATTTGACCCCCAAAGGGGTCGCAACCCACAGGTTGAGAACCACTGCTCTAGAGGGAGAGAGACAGAAACTCTCAACTGCACTGAACCCCAGTTCCGACAGCACTGAACCCCAGTTCTGGGCAGGACTTATTCGGAAGAGTAAGGCCTGTTGTGAAAAGGGAGGAGTGCAGGGAAACTTGAGGGGGGGGGGGCTGCAAAAGACAAAAGTCTGGAGGTGCGCGCAAAAGTGTGTGCAGAAAGAACTGACTGCTGATTGTGCCACTGGCTTTCTCTAGTGGGAGGCAGACAAAATCTTGAACTGTGCTGAAATCCAGGTCAGACTGCACTAAACCCCAGTTTTAGGTGAGACCCTGGGAACCAGACTAATACCGGTCCCCGAAGTGCATGGAAACTCAGGGGAGCCAGAAAGGCAGAGGTCTGGAGGCATGCGAACGTGACTGTGCACAGAGAGGGCTGCAGTGATTACCATGAGACACTGAAACGCAGGGGCTGTGTAGGGCAGGGCTGACAGGAAGCCAAGGCTGTCTGTTCAGCCCTGAGACTCTGCCCCATCCAAGCCTAGCACAGAGGATTTTGCAATCTTGCAGGTCTTAAGGAGGAGTACAGCACAAGTTCTCCCAGTGTAGACACAGCTGATCCTCAGAACCAACTGGCTTGGAGGTCAATTCCCCACAGTGATACCAACAACAATCAAGACTTAACTACAACAAGGCTGTACACACAGTCCACAAAGGAGTGGACCAAGAAAGTCCACCTCAGGTAACTGGGGAAGCAGAGCTACTGGGTCACATAGGACACCTAGCACACAAAACTACTCTACCAACTCAGGGAAGCAGCAAAAATGTAGAGACAAAGAAACAGATCCCAAACAAAAGAAATGGAGGAAACAAATGACTGGATATAGAGTTCAAAACCACAGTTATAAGCTTTTACAAGAATTTCCTAGAAAAGATGGATAAATTTAGCGAGAACCAAAAGAAGATGAAAAAGGACCAACTAGAAATTAAACATATGCTGAATGAATTTAAAAATATTATACAGAGACCTAACAGCAGACTAAAGAAACACAAGAATCAAGTCAAAGATTTGAAATACAAAAAAGCAGAAACAACCAGAAAAACAAAAATAAAAAGGAATCCAAAAATGTGGAGATAGTGTAAGGTGCCTCTGGGACAACTTTAAGCGTACCAACATCAGAATTATGGGGGTGCCAGAAGAAGAGAGAGAGCAAGATACTGAAAACTTATTTGAAGAAATAATAATAGAAAACTTTCCCTACCTGGTAAAGGAAATAAACTTACAAGTCCAGAAAGTGCAGAGCATCCCAAACAAGAAGAATCCAGAAGACCACACCAAGACACATCATAATTAAAATGCCAAGGGCAAAAGACAAAGAGAGAATCTTGAAAACAGCAAGAGAAAAACAGTTAGTTATCTACAAGGGAGTACCCATATGACTATCAGCTGATTTATCAACAGAAACTCTGCAGGCCAGACGGGAGTGGCAGGAAATATTCAAAGTGATAAATAGCAAGAACCTACAACCAAGATTATTTTACCCAGCAAAGCTATCATTTAGAATTGAAGGTCAGATAAAGAGCTTCACAGACAAGAAAATGCTAAAGGAGTTCATCACCACCAAACCAGTATTATATTAAATGCTGAAAAGTATTCTTTAAGAAGAGGTAGAAGAAAAAAAAAGGCAAAGATAAAAATTATGAGCAACAAATACATATATATCAACAAGTGAATCTAAAAATCAAGTGAATTAAAAATCTGATGAACAGAAGGAGAGAAAATGGCGGCGGAGTAGACAGATGCGTCTGGAGTTTTGTCACTGGGCAGAAGGAGAGAGAGCGGCTGAGAGTCGCACTGGGAGTGTTTATTTCCAAGTTAAGAATCAGTTATCCTCCAGGACAAGGTAGGGGACTGCTGGACGGGGCTCTCCCGGCCAGGCAGCCACACTGCCACGGGGTTTTTGTCTGCCGGAGCCACCAGCACGAACACGGAGACCACACCATCTTGCAGAGGGAGCTGGATGTCTGCAGCAGTCTGAAGCCGGTGGCTGGGGCACCCATTGAGCAGCCGGGGACCGGGGGACCCAGAACCCTGCTCTCCAATCGGCACAGACACGCGGCGGAATCAGAGATCCACAGAGCACACGGAAAGGTCAGATTTTGCCTGAGATAAGAGGGAGGTAGATGTCTGTGGAGGTCTGAAAGCTGCGGCTGACGGAGGCACCCACCGAGCAACCAGGGACCCAGAGGAGGACTTTCCAGGCAGCTTGAACTCACGGGCGGCGAATTTGGAGATGCACGTGATGCCCGGAAAGGTCAGATTTTGCGTGGGACAGGGTGAGGTCTCCTCCCCCGGCACAACAGAGATGCGCACACTGTGGGAACTGGGCTGCGGGAAAGCTGCCTCTGGAGAGGTCCGCAGAGGAGGTCAGGGCATAATCCCTAAATGTGGAGGCAAACTCTCTGAGCTTTTGACAGAGGCGAGCTCTGGAAAACGACTCATTTTCTTCTGGGGCAGAGGGACAGCCTGGGAGTTATTACCGTGTCCCGGCTGCAAAATTCCCACAAACTGGCTTTGAGAAACACAGAGTAGCAGGATCTGAGCACAGCCTAGAGAGGTCCTGTGCTTTGTCTCAGAGATCAATTCCGAAACACTGCCACCCAGGGTATGACACGCAAATTGACTCTCGCATAACCACAAAAGAATAAAAAGATTAAAACACCAAGAAGGGAACACAGGGAACTGCAATACCTTCCCTACTGGGAAACAGGAGTG